>JAWZYT010001443.1:132500-195000 GCA_034508575.1 Petrolisthes manimaculis | reverse complement strand
GAGGGAGTGAGGAAGAGAGGTGCTGAGAGTGGAGTGAGGGAGGTAGGGAGGGAGTGAGGGAGGTAGGGAGGGAGTGAGTGGATGAGTGAAGGAGTGGATGAGTAGTGGAGTGAGGGAGAAAGTGGATGAGTGAGAACAGGAGGGAGGGAGTGGATGAGTGAGAACAGGAGTGAGGGAGTGGATGAGTGAGAACAGGAGTGAGGGAGGAAGTGGATGAGTGAGAACAGGAGGTAGGAAGGAAGTGGTTGGTAAGGTAAGGTAAGGTTAGGTTAGGTTGGGTCAAGTGTAAACCGGGTTAGTCATGGTTACCTGAGTGGAACTGGTGTTGTGTTGTGTTGGAGTGTGTGTGTGTGTGTGTGTGTGTGTGTGTGGGTATATAATGTGTTGTGTGCACAGTGGTGAAGGCAGGGTGAGACCAGCAGTGTACAGCTACTCCCAGTCTCTCCTTCAGGGCCTCTGTCGTCGCCACCTTCAGTGTCCCCATCCCAGCCTCTCCGTCACAGCCTTCTTCATCCCAGCCTCTCCTACAGGGCCTCCGTCGCAGCCTTCTTCCTCCTAGGGCCTTTGTCTTAGCCTCTTCTTCAGGATCGTGGTGTTGTTGGTTGTGTGTCAAGATGAACAAGTACTTCCCTGGTATTGGTCGTGTTGAATATCGACCTGATGCTGGACCAGAAGATACACTTGTCTTTAGACATTATAATGCTGGTGAAACTGTCCATGGTAGAACTATGGAAGAATGGTTAAGATATTCAGTGTGTTATTTTAATACATTTAGGTGAGTACCATATATATATATTATAACTATTTTAGTCAGTGTTTATATTATTAGTATTATAATTAGTGTTTATATTAGTGTTTATTATAATATCTTTAACAATGTTGGTGAGTATTTTGCATACCACCTTATTTATCTATCTATCTATCTAACGCCCACAGCCTTATACAACCTTCTATCTATCTATCTATCTAATGACCACAACTTTATACTACCTTCTATCTATCTATCTAATACCCACAACCTTCAATGTATCTACTTATATCTAATACCCACAACCTTATACAACATTCTGTTTATATATCTATCTATCAATCACCCACAACCTTATTCAATCTTCTATCTAATATCCACAACTTTATATAACCTTCTATCTATCTATATATCTATCTAATGTCCACAACCTTATATCACCTTCTATGTCTCTTTGAATAACACTTTCTATCTCTCTTTAAATACCACTTTCTCTATGTCTCTTCAACAACAGGTACTTCGGGTCTGAGGGTCACTATGGGGACAGAACCCATCAGAACCAGTGGGAGGATGGGACTCGTTCCATGGACAATTACCGACGAAGGATGATGGCTGCATTTGAGTTTTTCCATAAGCTCAATGTCAAGTACTATTCGGTATGGGATTTTTTTTTTTTATACATATATATACATTTTTCAGTTCCTCCATAAAAAAAATTATATAAACTCATATTTTTTTGTTAATATATATATATATATATATATATATATATATATATATATATATATATATATATATAAATTATTGAGTTCTTCCATAAGCTCAACGTCAAGTAGTGTTAGGTATTAGTTTACTTATGTATATAAATATATATTATTTTTTATTATTAAATGTCTGAATTAAAAAAAAATGCTATATGTACGGAATTGTGTGTGTGTGTGTGTGTGTGTGTGTATGGTATGTGTGTGTGTGTGTATGGTAGGTGTGAGTGTGTGTATGTGTAGTAAATATGTTGTTGTGTACATACAGGTGAGTGATCGTGACTTGGCCCCAGAAGGAGACAGCTTCGAGGAGACTAACAGTAACCTGGAAGAAATGGTCACCTTGGCTAGTGACCTTCAGAAACAGACTGGTGTTCGTCCCTTATACTTCAGCGCTGACCTCTTCACTCACCCTCGCTACATGAACGGCGCCGCTGGCAATCCTGATGCACACGTGTTTGCTTATGCTTGTGCTCAGGTCAAACGTAGTCTGGAAGCAGCTAAACGTTTGGGAGCTGAGAACTTTGTGTTCTTTCATCCTCGTGATGGTTATCAAAATGTTTTACAACGTCAAATGTTTCGTGATATGTCCCATTTGGCACAGTTGTATCGTATGGCAGCTCAATACAAGGATAAAATTGGTTTTAAAGGTCAATTATTGATTCAACCTAAACCATCTGATCCAAGACGTCATCAATATGAAAGTGATGCATCTTCAACAATGCAACTCTTACGTCATTTTGGTTTGGATAAACAATACAAATTATATATTAAACCTTCTTTCTCTCGTCTTATTGGTAGACCATATTATCATGATGTTTATTTTGCTGCTGCATATAACATGTTGGGTTCAGTTGATGCTTCAGACAGTTATCCTGAAGTGAATGGAACATCAGACATCTGTGTGTATGACGTTCGTGATGCTACGTACGTCATGAAATGTATCTTGGAACAGGTTAGTAAGGAATTATATATATATATATATATATATATATATATATATATATATATATATATATATATATATATATATATATATATATATATATATGTTAATTATATCATTTTGATTCATTCATTAAGTCTTTTATATTACTACTATAATTATTATTAACAAGGAGGACTGACTACAATATAATGTTGTATTACTTCTATGTAACTTGAATATGACTATATATTACTATATTTATTACTTATAATAACATAACAGAGTGGACTACAACAAGGAGACTCACCTTGGGGGGTCGAGTTTGTCGTGAATCAACAACTATATTTATTACTAACTCTTATATATATATCATAACAGAGTGTATTACAACAAGGTTATAATAACATTACAGAGTGGACTACAACAAGGAGGACTCACCTTGGGGGGTCGAGTTCGTCGTGAGTCAACAGAACCTCGTGATCTTTTCCACGGTCACATCCTGGCTATGGACACCTTCGCCAGAGCCCTCAGGAACGCCGCTCGTATGATTGCTGATGGATGCTTTACCAGGAACATACAACAGGTACGTGGGTAACTCACTGTGAAATACCCATAGAATGATTTGATTATTTCGGTGCATGATGTGAATTTGCGAAACCTCAGAAAATATAGTTAAGTGTCCCTCAGTATAACATAGTGGGGAAATTAATAGTGTAAGTAAAATGAAGACATTTATACATACTTTATTCATCAGCTACCTGCACTTAAATCCAATAATAATAACAAATGGGCCTGTTATCCATACACATAATAATAATAATAAACAAATGGGCCTATTTTCCGACACATAATAATAATAAACAAATGGTGCCTTTATCCCCACACATAATAATAATAAAAATAATAATAATAATAAATAAATGGTGTCGTTGTCCCCACACATAATAATAATAATAATAAACAAATGGTGCCGTTATCCCCACATATAATAATAATAATAAACAAATGGTGCCGTTATCCCCACAAATAATAATAATAATAATAATAATAATAATAATAAATGGTGCCGTTATCCCCACACAAAATAATAATAAACAAATGGTGCCGTTATCCCCACACAGCGCTATGCCTCCTACAAGTCCGGCATTGGGGAGAGGATTGAGAAGGGGGCAGCTTCCTTCGAGGAGTGTGAGGACTACATCAAGAAGTGTGGTGAACCTCAACATCACTCCAGCAGATACGAACACTACAACAACATGTTCAACTACTACGTGTACCAGCCTCGTCAGTAGTGAGTTAGAATATCTTGGTCCACCTTCAGGCTCTCTCCTCCGTCACCAGCCTCGTCAGTAGTGAGTTAGAACACCTTGGTCCACCTTCAGGCTCTTTCCTCCCTCACCAGCCTCGTCAGTAGTGGGTCAAAACATGTGTACACCTTTTACCACCTTCAGGCCCTTTCTTCCCTTTCCTGCCTCGTCAGTAGTGGATCAAAACGTGGGTAAAATATGGGTATATTTTTTATTACCTTCAGGCCCTTACCTCCCTCGTCAGTAGTGGATCAAAACATGGATACCCCTTTTACCACCTTCAGGCTCTTTCCTCCCTCACCAGCCTCGTCAGTAGTGAGTCAAAACATGGGTAAACATTGGTCCATCTTCAGGCGCTTTCTCCTTCAGTAGTTGTCATAAATGTTTTACTTCTTCACTTCAGTACAATCCTGTCAAAATATATATATATATATATATAAATACAGTATATATATATTTCTCTTCCAGTCAGTAGTAACCAAACTATTTTACACACTCATTTATTTCTCTTTCCTTTATTATGCTCTGCTGGCTTTCATGTTGACTCACTCTACCTCAATGAATATATCCTTTGGTATGAGTATATCTTTTGGTATAAGTATATTACCAAAACCTGATATGTCACTTCCCTTATAGCCTTTACAAACTAACATTCTATTTGCTGCTAACTGAATATCCCAACCTAACCTAACTTTACCTAACTAACCTATAAATTCTCAACAATGACTTAACCTAACTAACTTACTAATCTATAAATTCTCAACACCCTAACCTTCAATACTATTAATTCTGATCATTCTTACCCACTTAATTAACCTACTAACCTACCTAACTAACTAACTAACTAACAACCAATTCTCAACACCCTAACCTAACCTAACTAACAAGTTCTGAACACCCTAGGCCTAACCTAATATATAACTTCTAGATAACCAAACCTGATCTATCTATCTATCTACAACTTTTAGATAAAAAAAAACTAACCTATATATCTATCTATCAACCTACAACATTTAAATACAACTTTCACCATTTCATTTTGTCATTGAAAAAAAAAGTAATAATAATAATAATAATACTGTACTGCAAATTTTAACTAAGCAACAATTTCCTTTCTGTCATGGAACTAATTCCTAATCAATTAACACATGTCTATAATTATTTAGTATTAACTTTGTACTGTACTGTATTTCTATTCTACCTCAGTTCATCTACAAATAGTGGTTAAGGGAGAAGTTTTGTATTGGTAATTCTGGAGCAAATGAATCCTCCAAACTATTCCAAGCAACAGAACACCATAAGAGTACTTTTGTTGCTATTCTGGTCCTGTTTCCTAGCTAAGCATACTTTGGAGGAATCAAGGCACTCCAAAGTACCAAAAAACAATTATATAACCCCTTAAGGACCCTGTGATGTAGTCAGAAAATTGGAGTTGAATGAGTCCTTCAAATATTGCCACGAAACACACACACACCTATATGTAAGGAGTGTACGTGTTTCGTGGTATAGTCAGGAGGAAACAGAAGCCACCAATTCCCATATACGATCACAGCAGCTAGGGTTCTTAAAAATTGTCCCTCTAAAAACAACATTGATATAACATAACATCATCACATGTTGTTTATGATACACTGAACCTTATTATTGAAATCCACAACACCAACTCTCACTATTAATAATATGTAAACAAACAAACAAACAAACCAATGAATGAATGATACAAAAAGGCTGTACAATCATTACATAATTATAATATATACATCAACTTTTTTTCACTCAAAAAATCAAAAGGCAGACAGAATATTCATTATAATTCTCACAATAACTAAATAATGAAATTCCACAACAACAAACAAACAAATGTTAGGAAATTTCACAACATTTAATTCTACAAACTATAAAAAGCGAAGGATAATCACACTGACCCTGAAAATAACACATAATAACACATAAAGACCCTGAAATTAAATAACACACATAATTAAACCACATAAAAATAATAAAAAAGCACCATCAATGAATAACACAGATAAATAATTTCAAATGTTGCATGGTCCATATTCAAGAACATTAATTCGTGGAGCATACGACGATGATGGAGTGGTACCGGTATATAAAAATATATAAAAATATATATAAGAAAACCAAACAAAAAAAACACTAGAGCCATCGTACCGGTACCATGCACGCCATCGTCAACACCACGGGGATCGATTGGTCCATGCAAATACTAGGATGCATTTGTATCTCGTCTCGTTCGGCCTCATCTCACTCCACATCTCTCACATCTCTTTTTTTGGGGAGAAGTGGAGGTTGAGGTGTTTGTAGCTGGACGTCTGTTGTTGTTGTTGTTGTTGTTCTTACCTATTTGTATCTTTACAGGATTGAGTCAAGCTCGTAATGTCCCGTATTTTAAAACCTATTTTTCTTTCAAAGTTATGTATGTTTTTGACACACACCACTTCTTCTGCTGCTGGTATTTTGTTCCATGTGTGTGTGTGTGTGTGTAGTACATCGGTTGGTGGTGATTTTAGACCTGTGTGACATCCATTCAACCCACCTGGCTGTAGGCTACTGTCGGTGGATGTGTGGAGAGAAAAGAGTGCTTGTGACGTCAATTCCACATCCACCCCTGTTTCATCCACTTTATTTTGTGGATGAGTGGACAGGACAGAGTGCTTGTGACCTCAAATCCACCTTGTTTCATCCACCTTATGTCGTGGATGAGTGAAGATGATGAAGCACTTGTGACCTCAATGGAGTTCCACCCTTCATCATCCACCTCCTGTCCGTCCATCACCCACCACCACCACCAGAGCTTTTCATACAACAACAACAACAACACAAACTCACAACTTTGAAATGACCACAGAGAACACTTCAAGATGCGGCTCAGAACATCTCGGAGTTGTATTCTCCCTACAACACTAACCAGGAACAACAACAACAACAACTAGAAGGAACACAAGTTTACAATAATTACGAAGACAAATTTTCCCCTGTTCTGCTGCTTTCCTGATCTCATAATTATTAGCAGACTTATTATAACATCCAAGATCCTGTACGTGTTGGTTTATGATAGCAAAATTTCACTGTTCTGTCTGTTTCTCATGATCTCATAATTATTAGCAGATTTATAACATCCAAGATCCTGTGTTTGTTTGTGATAGCAAATTGTCACTTTTTAAAATTAAGATAGCATAATTATTCACCCGGTTATTTTTTTTTTTGTCTCATTATTATTATTATTATCTGCCTTATAACATCCAACAAGACCATTTCAAAATAAACCGAGTCAATTTGCAGGACGGTAAAAAATGTCATAACAGAGGTCAGTAACAACAACAATAACAACATAAGTCCCATCTTGAACCTCAGGACACAATGATAAACTATTTCTATTTTTATTTTTTAAGGCACCAATTGGTTTGCATTGATCATTATCTGTGGTTTAAATACAAAATAAAATGCAAGAATGAAATTAACTCTGTTTTCCTCGAATCCTGCTGGGTGAATTAATGTTGTGTCAAGATACGATGTTTGATTAAATAAAGATAAAAAATAGATACTGTACTAACAATAACAGTCCAAGATCTAAAGTGACTTAAAAGATTCAGTTACTCTAATAATTACCTTGAACAAGACTTGCATTTCAATTAAGGGACCCTGTGATGCTTGTGTAGTACCTCTATATAAGGGAAAAGGAAATAGATGTACGAGTTTCAGGGGTATAAGTCTGTTAAGTGTAGTAGGAAAGCTGTATGGGAAGGTGGTGATACGAAGAGTCAGAGAGGGTACGGAGACTGTGATTGGTGAAGAACAAGGTGGGTTAGGTGGCTTTAGGAGAGGAATTATAAAGAGGTGTGCACCTAGCAGATATTTGCAATAAGGCAGGTG
The DNA here is from genome assembly GCA_034508575.1 of Petrolisthes manimaculis. NCBI lineage: Eukaryota > Metazoa > Arthropoda > Malacostraca > Decapoda > Porcellanidae > Petrolisthes > Petrolisthes manimaculis. Next base: position 187,359 of record JAWZYT010001443.1, on the reverse strand, counting down.
TGTGAAAAAATAACGATAGCTAAGGTCAAGTGTCTGTTTTAGGTCTAGCGTCCACAGGTTTAGCCGTATGATGTTCATTTTTTTTCTATTGATAGATATTCATCATAAAACAAAATGATTAACTGTTGGGCAAAATCAGTCGAAGGTCAAGGTCACAAAAAAATAAAGATAGGAAAGGGCGAGTGGTCGCTGGCATCTTTAAGGGGAGGTGTTGCCATCGAATGATGTCTTGTTTACTCTGTTGTGGTTATTAAATAAAAATGTCGTCAGTGTGATTGCCTTTCATTATTATATGCCTGTGAATTTTATATAAATAAAGTATTTTCACAGAAAATAGTTTGAGGAAATAGAGCTCCATCTAAGGAAATGGTCTGAGGAAATATTGTTCAATCTAAGGAATGTTTTAAGGAAATTCCCAGAATCATTTGTGAGAGCACTGAGGAGGAGGAAACTGAGAGTGAACGTGGTAAAGAGCAAAGTAATGAGTTGTAGGAGGGGAGCAGAGGGTAGAAGGTTGAATATAATGCTAGATGGTGAAATATTGGAGGAGGTGGAGTGCTTTAAGTATTTAGGGTCAAAGGTGACAGTGGATAACAAAATAGAGACGGAAGTAAAATCTAGAGTAAATGAGGTAGGAAATGTGCTAGGAGGATTGAATAGGATTATAGGATGTTTGGCTGTAGCCTAGCACTACGGGTGCTAGTCCTTGGAGGAGTGGCCTGAATTGAGTGTGGCCCATGGCTGGCTGAATGCTGGAGGGGGAGTTTACCCTGTAGTGAAGTGGTAGGGGTAAACCAGCTTTTGATGTCTGGCCTTGCTATGGATGTAAACATGACTGTACCCCTTGTAGTCCCACAAGGAGATGTGGTGGTGTGGTGCCGGTGGGGGTGTTCCCTCCTCCAACAGGGATCGGAGGGTTCAGATGTGGAGTGTATGTATGTGTGTGTGTGTGTGGTGGTGGGGTGGAGTTCTATCAAGTATGGGCATTTTGCGACGTGACGGGGCTACTTCCAGCGTGGAGATGAAAACCTGGTATATGTATGTATGTATGTAAGTGATGTAGTTAGAAAATTGAAGATAAATGAGTCCTTCAAATACATCCACGAAACACCACCTATATGAAAGGAACTTGTTTCATAGCATAGACGGGAGGAATCCGCCTGATCATGCTTCAAATTGTATAATAGTACGTACAGTCTCCGACAATAGTGACTCCCTTCTCCTTCACTCACACCAAACCCCCAGCCACTAGCCCACTGCTCTTATATTGTAATTTGTCATGTACTTATATTAATACAAAGTGTTTTTAATATCACTGTGAGGCGTGCCATACACAACGTGACACGGTACAGGATTTTTGGCTCCGACGCTACGACGAGGCGGCAGCGGCAGAGCGTGTGATAATGGCCTAACCCGCCCACACTCCACTATTATAGCCAAATTCGTTCCCTCTAGTCGCCAATCCGCCGTTCGTTGGCTATTTTTCTCGAGTTGGCATGCTGATGTCACAATAGAGTTATGTTGGGAGTCAAACTAAAACATAATACAAAACCACATTATACATCTGTCTATTAAATAGATAAGTAAGGTATGGTATTATAATAACTTATTATGGATGGTAATAAAACTAGCTTTATAATACATAACGGTCCATATAGTACAAGCTAAGTGATGTCATCGTCCAAAGAGGAGGTGTTTTATCATAATAACCGATAGAAAAATATTTAATTTTAGATGAGCAAAATATGCAATTAAATTTCACTTGAAAATGAATTGTTGTAAAAAAAATTAGCCGAATAACGTAAGCATTACTGCCGGCCGGTGACACATGAGGGTAGCACACTATGGTATAATGTAGCAATATATGTAATGCTCTTACAATTATATTTAAGGCAGGATTTTAAATTTCTGTAATAATCAGTATATTTAGTATATAATAAAGTAAATAAAACCTTTGATATTTCTGTGTAAGTGTATATATCAATGTGAGTGTGTAGCATCGTTGCCGGAATGTACCCGTTGAATAAAGGATTCTTGAAAGCCGCGCTTATTTTTTCCCTCTTAAATAGGTCTTTGAGGTCATAATCATAGCAAAAACTAGGTTTGTGCCTCATCATAATTTTCTTCGATATCATGTTTCCATATTATATGGGAAAAAACTATAAATTAACGTCAAATTATTAGGGAACCGAAATTGTTCATCATGATAGTGGAACATATACATATAATATTCAAGTTTCACATTTAATATAACGATACATTAATAATATCAAATTTTGGAATGATAATGAGGTAACTAGATAATGGCCTAATACCGGAATTACATTGTACCGAGTTCTCTACCAGCCTCCCTGACCAAAACAAACCGTGGGGAGCCACTTGGTTCTTATCATATTTACCTCAATTTTGTGGGTATTTGTGTGACCTAGCGCCATATTACAGTGTGTCCCGAAGAGCAGAGTGTGTGTATGGTGATCTTGGAGTAGAATAAGGTGAGATGAGAGGTGAAATAAGGGTGTGAGACGATAGATGCCTTGGCTTGGTTGTTTAGCTTTCAAGAGAAAAGAAAAAAAGATTTGTATTTATCTCGTGTTGAAGCCAGACGTGGGTATACATTACACCCTATATGTTATTATTACACCCTATACGCTGTTACTACACCCTATACACAGTAAATACACCTTTATTGTCCATTGGTACACCCTACACCAAACACACTATACCATACACAATGAATACACCCTACAGGCATGCGTTATAACCTATATCTTATTATTACACCCTATACTTACTTAATACACCCTATACGTAATAATTACACCCTTTATACAATTAATACACCCTACACAGACACACTATACCATCCACACAATAAATACACCCTACAGACATACAATATACACCTAACACATAATTATTACACCCTATATACAGTAAATACACCCTATATGTAATAAATATACCCAGCACATAGTAAATACACCCTACATACATATAATATGCACCCGACATGTAACATGTATTTATTACAGTATATATGGAAATAATTAGGGTACCGTTTTGCAGCAGTGTTGCCAGATCCGACTGGGTCCCAGTATTTTACCACTGTCATTTCCTGTATTTTTTCATGGTTATTTCCCAGTAGTCTGCCCAGGTTAGATTCTAGTAGTCTGATGCAGTCTAGGTTAGGTTAGGTAAAGTCTGGCTAATTTCAAAATTTAAGAGAATGGAAATGGGGCATTTGCGGAGGACATACCATAAAAGAAAATAGTCTTAGAATGGTCTAAATAAGTGGATAATGAAGGTAGATAAACTGTACCATACGCAATAATGATAATTCTTTCAATATTTACCATTATTACACCCTACATACATACAATATAGCCTACATCCGGCACGTAATTATTACATGTTGCCTGCAATTAAAATGTCGTATACAGAAATAATACACCCTGCTTGGAATTAGTACACACAATTATAAGGCCCCAGCAGCCAATTATTATACCCTATAAGCTATTCATACCATATACCCGGTATGTAATTATTATTAGGATTGTTATAAACAACTGGAGGTGATGATAATTTGTAATGTGATGTAATATGAGTGACATTTATCGATACATAACTTGTTTGGAAGATTTTGTATGCTCCGCTCCACCGGCAGATGTTGCTCCTTCAATTTTATAAAGGTGGAAGTGCAATGTTGGTAAATCTGGAGCAATCAATTCCTCCAAACTATTCCAAGCCACAGAAGACAGACCATTATTATTATTGTTATTATTATTGTTATTATTATTATTATTATTATTATTATTATTATTATTCATATGGTCCTGTTTCCTGGCATACTTTGGAGGAATCAAATGTATTAAAAGTAAATTACCTCCTTAAACACTATATGTAATCATTTCTTATGCTCATATCATCCATGTCGTAACATTTGACCAGCAAATGTGTTTTCAATCTTTTCTCATAAATCTATACTGCAATTTTCACTACTCTGGACATTTAGCAACAATAAATATAGATACATTACAATATACAGTATAAGTCCTGTCTTTCGTTACCTTTGGGACCAAGTAGGTGCTGAAACATTGGATGATTGTCTAGCATTTGAGTTTTTGTAACTATATATAAGTAATGAATAATTAATACACTTTTTTTTTTTTTTTTTTTTTTTTTTGTGAAATACAAAAATCAAGGTTTATTTATGATGTGTAGATGATTTGTGGCTGGGATGGTACTGGTGAAGCTTAGCTGGACTCGGGTCTGTAAACAAAGAAGGTATGCATTCTAGTAAGCACCTTATGTGAGTGTTTCGTCATTACTGAAGAAAGATTTCCATTTGTCAAAGCCATTTTTTAATAATAATTATTGGTAATAATAGAGGTAGGGCAAGTCAAAGTACACCACAAGTTCACCATGCTTTTGAAAGTGACGCTCACTCACAAGGACCGAATACAGGATAAACTCGTTGTCTGGTACGTGCTAGTCTTACCCTCACTTACCCTCTTAGCCCGGGTTGCTTAATGGGAGGAGTTTAGTCCATGACATCACTACACAAGATGGCTGGCGATCATGGCGCCCTTTTCAAAGCTACCATGTATCGATATCTTTCGGAAAATGTGCCGAAATGTTGAATAATTATCATAATGGGACTATTTTTAAAAACAGCTGTAAAATCATTGGATGCCGAAAGACTTTTGCTGTATATAGATACATTACGATATATATATGGTTACTGTATATATAGTTTAAATGAAATAACAGAAAGGGAACGCTTTTTTTGTGAAAGAATATTGGAATTACATCGAGTGAGTGAGCGAATGTGAGAATGAGTGAGTGAGTGTAGGAATGAGTGATTGTGTATGAGAATGAGTGAGTGTGTGTGAGAATGAGTAGTTGAGTATGAGAATGAATGTGAGTGTCAAAATGAGCGAGTGAGTGTGGAAATAAGTAAGTGCAAGAATTGGGCTTCAGTACAGTATTTCAAAAACGGCTATCAACGCCTCGGTACCAAGGAAACAGGACTTGATAACAAAAAATTATGGTCGCCTGTTGCTTGGAATTGTACTTTGGAGGTGTCAATTGTACCAGATATTCCAATACTGTGCTATACTATACACCCTTAAAGCGATATATAGTATTCTTTCCGCAAGTTGGTTTTGGAAGCCTCCGTTGTTGATTTTAAAGATTATTGTGTGTTTATTAACTTAACACCTAATTTTCTTCTCACCATTTATATTTATATTAAATTGTATACAATTGATTAACTGTAAATTATTCTGATGTTGTATATTACAGGTGGTACACGGTGAGTGAGTGCTGGAGTCGTTGGAATCGTCATGTGAAGACCTCATCAATTCTGACTTGGCTCTTTACCAGACAAGCTTCGTATTGAGTTCAGAATTTTTCCATTTCTGCACCAGAAAACAAGATTACATATACGGATGTGACTCAGTAATTATATAGTTTTATATAAGTGTGGTGTCAGGGGAATTCTTGTGTTAAGAAAAATATTTTTGAAAAACATTCCCAAATTCCTTATTTCTGGTTAATTGTACAGGGCAATGAGGTTCTTGAAAAGTTAAAGCAATTATATAACCTATTTGCTTGAGGATATATCACATGTTTAGAGAATATATCTGATATAGGTTGTTTAAAATGGACAGATTTTCTAGCTGCTCTGATAAATATTTCATGTTCGAGGAGTACAGTCGACTCTTCCCTGTGAAAGAGAAGGAAGAGCCTCTGGACCCCCAACCCACACAACAAGACAGCACAGCCTCCGACTCTACAACCCAGTATGAGAACGAGCACATGGCTCATGAGAAGAAGTTTGAATGTAGCGAGTGCCTCAAGTGGTTCTCCAGCAAGGGTAACTTACAGCGACACATGATCATCCACGCTGGTTTAAAGAAGTTCGAGTGCGACCTCTGCGGCAGAATGTTCTCTCAAAATGGCCACCTCAAGGCCCACAAGTTGATGCATGCTGGGGAGAAAAATTATGAGTGTATGGTGTGTGGGAAGAGGTTCATCAGTAAGGGTAACCTGCAGCGCCATGGCTTCACCCACACCGGTGAGAAAAGGTTCGAGTGTGAAGACTGTGGGAAGCTCTTCATCCAGAAAGGTCACCTCAAGTCCCACCAACTGCTGCACACCGGGGAAAAAAACTATGAATGTGAACAGTGCGCTCGACGGTTCTCCAGCAAGGGCAACTTACAGAGGCACCAATACACTCACTCTGGTTCAAAGAGATTCAAGTGTGAAGAATGTGGTAAGATGTTGACACAGAAAGCCCACCTCAACTCACACCGACAGATGCACGCCAGCGGGGATAAAATCTTCACCTGTGATAGATGTGGTGAACGGTTCCCCAGGAAAGGAGATCTCAACGCTCACATGGTGGTACACGCACACTCATCCATCTCATCTGCGCACTCTGGACACTCACATTCAGGACACTCTGGACACTCTCATTCGGGACATTCAACACACACTGGACATTCAACTCCTGCACATTCTGGACATTCAGCTCCTTCTGCACACTCTGGACTTTCAATTCCATCTGCTCATTCTGGACACTCCCACCACTCGGCTCACTCTGTACACTCACACTCAGCTCACTAAGGATAAATAAATCCTTCCCTAGTGTCCCCCATTGACCCCTGGCTGGGTAGTTTTCTTAAGCAGTTTTAGAGGTAGTATACAATAAATGTCACTATTTCAGGGGTTATTATGAGAAATATTAACACTACTATGTTAATGTATGGAGTTGAGGGGTGAGGCTGGAAGGATAGCCAATCTAGATAGAATTATAAGTGTTTCTGCTAAAAAAAATTTAGGTCTAGTAATGATAAGGAAATGATAAAAATGGTGTCTTTGTGTGCAGGAGTGAGAGAGGCTGGGATTCATTTAGCTAGGCAGTTGGCTGAGGATGTTCCACACTGGGTGAATTTTTTTACACTGAACTAACTTGTCTCTGAAGGGGATACTATTTTGTCGTCAAACAGTGAAGATTAGCGAATCCTTCAGACTCCCAGGTAACACGTTGCTTCAGTATACATGTTGGGGATATTGTTTGTTGGAGGAGGAATCAGTAGCCTTTCCATTAAACAATATTCCCTTAACATGCTCATAATAATATTGCTCTAAATCCCCATTCCCTCAGGACTTTGTTTCTGTATATATTGATGAACAAACTCGCTAAAATATTAATTATGTAGCCGCATACGAATCAGGAATATGTAAATCATTAATGCTTTGGTAATGGGAATCAAAACTGCTGATCTAAAAAAACAACAACTAGGATAAGCTGCAGTAATTTGTGGTCATTGTCTGACATGATCTTTATCTTGCAATGCATTTTTTCCTCAGTATCTGATGTCCGGTGTCTACAGTGTTATGCTGCTTAAATAATTCCATCTTCATACTATCTTTGCCTCTTGTAAATTGCACACAGTCGGAGTGAAGGAGAGCCGAGAAATTCATAGTAGACTAAAGGAGGTGGAAACTAATCCAACTCTTTGAGACTGATTACACTTAGATCTGTAACCGGACAAATTTAATATGTTTTGTGTTTAAATAGTAATTGGCAGAAAATGGTAATGCATTCTATCAGACTGAACCCTATACACCATTGTAGCCAACTCTGGACTGGGATATTGTACAGTATTGTTTAAACAACAGCAGACAGTTTGATGATGTTCTGTGAATACCATACATGATAATTATTACTTTTGTTGTTGATGGAAGGCATTACCAGTGTCTCTAATGTAAAGAAACTATTTTGATTTACCAATATATTTTGACACTAATTCTTATTCTTGATATATAGAACTTCAGTTAATGTGAAGCTGTCTCGCGACTTTTAAACTTGTGCGACATCTCCTTAAATCAGAAATGTTTCCAAGTTGTTGTTACAAGTAAACCAGATTAAATGGAACAGCATAATTTTCTGTCTGCTGCTGCACAATTCTTGTACCAAAAGTGTGCAGACATTGTATAAAGGAAAAATATTCTTTGAAGAGAAGCAATACTGAAATGTCTATATTCTCATAAGATTTTCTCTCTTTCGGTTACACTTTCCCAGTTCCTCGTCTGTCTGAGGTTAAGAAAATGTGAAGTAGGATTATGTGTCCACTAGTGATTCTGTGTTTTCTTCATGATGCTTCATTTTGTGTCATAAGATCCACTTATGCTGTGTCAGGCATGTACAGTGTATGTGTGTTCTGGCAGTTTTGGTAAAGACTTCCTAAAGCCTTATCAATGAACAGACAAATTTTTATCCCAAAATCCCATTTCTGTTGTACAGTAGTTGGTGCCATTTCTTTAACTTTTCGCTTTGCAAGGGTTAATTAAGGGATCTGTGTGTAATGGACCTCACATAAACAATACCATAATAGCAAAGGATTATGTGCATATGCAGTTTAGACCCAACTCTTTTGTGCTGTCAGGTTTATCCATCTTACAGTTGTCCAAGTACACGGCAGCTACAGCCAGCCAGATCAGAGTGGACAGTGTGGCTATCAGTATGGTTTTGAACATTGTACTGTACATATAAGCTCTCAAAGTAGCATCACCTAGCCCTTGTTAATTTATATATTTGCTGATCAATACCCTACACTTTTGTTTGGGTTTGAATGAAAAGCAGTGGTGGTTCTGGTGGTGATTGATAAAAGTTGTCGGTAAAGAACATAGCCCTCTCTACATACATACATACATACATATATTTCCACCCACACACAACTCTCCACACTTGTCCTCTTGCCATGCTTGTCAATACTGTGCTAACATTACCAGAAGGTTGGAGGAGGAGGAAGTGTGAGGTTGACATTATTATTGATATTTTCCCAGGGGTCACACATAGACTTGGTGGTAGTCCTCACCTCTCACTGTTTCCAGAATACTTTAGCTCTTCTCTTAAGGACATTTAAAGAGGTTAGGTTACTACTGGTATCTAGAGTTTAAGGAAGAAACCAAGTTTATTAAAAGCACAAATGCTGGCAGATGGTGATTCTAAGATGTTTTTAGAGTACATGTAATGGAAACAAGATAAGTTCACTGCATACCTAAAGAAAATGTCATATAATTGCACTTGTATTGTGGTGATGTAGATTTGTAGAAGATCCTCTCTAGTAATAGATAAATCTTTGGTTCGACTCACAAACTAAGACTTAGTACTGTACACTAACAGTGGTCACTCATTTCAACCAACTGCTAGCATGAGACATTGTGCAAGAATCAGCATACACTTCACAATGAATGTAGTTCTCAAGCAGTGTGATGGGCCACAAGTCCAAAACTTACCCAGATACATAGTGTTTTCAATGTGTCCGCCCAGGTTGTAGCGGATCATATAGAAAAACATTTCAACCATATGTTTAATACTGTATATATACCTGCCAGTGGGATGGTTTGATTCCATAATAGCTATACATGTTTTGGGGATGTCAGGAGGCTGTTCTTACTAAACTTAATCCCTAAAATTATGTGAAAGAAAAACTACTGTAGGCTCTTCCTGATGCGACTCACAGTTAACGAGAATTGTTGCACATTAACTAAAAATTGTTTGGTGTGATTTTAAGGTACTGTGTTCAATGATAATAATAACGGTCTCCTGATATACCTATTGCTTACCAACACAGTCAGGTCTAACCATCATCAATTGAGAGTGTACAGATTAAGAATGTGGTCGGTAATTTGTGTAGCGTACCATCTCCACCCAAGGACTTGTAGTATAGACTTGGGATACATGTATGGATTAAGGTGAAGTCACATGGTGCATCAATCACTATTGTTTTGTCAGGATTATGTAATTACTTAATAATATTTGGTATAGTTACATGTATTAAATAGCAGTTTGGTAATTGTGCTTACAGGGTTGGCACAGACTAGAAGCTAACCTGTGATTAAATTGTTGTAAATGGCAGAGGAAGGCAGTTCTTACAAAGAGTGCATTTTGGCCACCCTTTGGACCTAAGTTTAGCTCTTCTTCTCTTCTGTCCTTGCCTTTCCTTTTTGCTTCTTTTCCCTTCTTTCGGTCTCCTTTTCTTTTGTGATGTTAGGTCTTTGTGGCCTAGCACAGTCTCCTCTCTTTCCCTTTTCATTCATTCCTTTTATTTTCTTCCGAGATTGCTGTCCCTTCTCCCTCGTTCTTTCCCTTTTCATACATTCGTTCTATTTTCTCCCAAGCTTGCTATCCCTCCTCCCCATCTCCTTCTGCCTTGTGCTACATGGTCTGCTAGGCCTAATATGGACTCTCTACCTCTTCAATTGAAGAACAAGCAATAGAAGTGACATAATTAGAGACTGTTTCTCCATGTGACATCACTTTTACTCTACTGTGAACCTTAAACCTATGTATTGTTGTAGAGGGAGCAATTGTAATTAGGTGTAAGATGTTTTCCTCCAGGATAAATTTTGATTGCATTGAAACTGGTATAATGTACTGTACAATGAGAAGGTACAACCCAAACACTTGTGGTGTTTGCTGGAGGAATGTCATCATATGTTGTTCCATCTTGCACACTGAAAACTCGAACATCAAAAGTGTACAGCCAGCAATAATAATCTTCACCTTAGAGTTCCTTGCACTTCAGGATGAGCATAAAGATAAAGAAAGAAAGTATTTTACTACATTAAATTCACTCATGGATTGATGTCTTGTTCTCTTTGAGAAAATAATAATACTGATAAATTAATATTATCTGGGTGAGCAGAATTTCTTGCTGACTGTACCATAACTGTTGTTGTGATGAGACAGACATGATGTTTGGAACTCCATAAGACTGGTTAATTGAGTAGGGACAGAAAATGTTTTGTTTTCTGTCTCCTATTATTTTCCCAAACTGGTGATAATTATGTCCAGTCTTGTAAATGGAAAGCACCACTTGAGGAGGAGGCAATATTTTTTTTTGTATAAAGTTTTCCCTCTCATGTCTTTGTCTTTACAATGTAAAAGCTGATAGTTTTCATGAAAGGCTCCTCAGATGATGTTTCATTAACTTTACTAAGTAGTTCCAAATCACATGTCCAGTGCTTGAAGGCCTGCATATTTTTCAAGGCTAAAGTTTTCCATGAAGGGTTACAAAGATGTTGACCACTCATGTATGTGGCAGAACTGTTTGTCCTGCTCTGCTCTTTGTATGTAGAGCATAAGTAAGTCTCATTTTTATTTTCATTATTTATTAATACTGTACTGGTAATCAGTTGTGTAAAATAGTGTAAGTGTTCCACAGATTGAAAACTATTTTGTATTACTTTATTCACTTGATACATTAATATGAATTTTGCCTATTTATAGCATTACATTGCAGTATTATTTATTGGCATAATACTTCGTGTTATACAAAGAAAGAACACACATTATATTACATGTGTGAAGATTTACTCAAATACAGTACAGCAATCTCACTGGTTTGTGGGATAACCTTACTACAAAATTTACCCTTCAGATCCAAGCTATTCCCATTTAATTCTTCAAATAACCTTCCTTTCCTTCTATTTCTTTTGTGCTTGGTGTCCCTTTCCTTCTCCCTTTGCTACAGGATCTTCCAGGCCCAACAGTGTGTCTTTTCTCTTGCTCTTCAGTTATGACTTTTATGGTGTCAGAACTTGTACACATTACCACATTCATTTGATGTTCTTCAGCTTTATGAGGACACGGGTCCAGTAGGACGTACTGTAGCTGAATTATTATTTGCCTCATTCTACTTTCTGCATAAATTCTTAAGTGTTTTGTAAAGTACTTGTTGTTAGTGTGACTTAATGGGAGATTCTTTTGAGAATAAACTAGTGGGCTACCTTACTGATTCCTCCAAACTTTGCCGCAAAACAGATCACTCATTAAAGTTACATTAAAGTCATCTGTTTCCTGGCATTGTTTGGAGGAATACCACAAACCTTTCAATTCACCAACAAGAGAATCTCCCCTTTATGCCAATATAATTAATATCACTGTAGCAAAGTGACAAGGAACAGAAAATAGTAGGAGGAGTCCTTTACCTGTTTACCATTGAAATTACTTTCATTAATAAGAAATATAGTAATTATATTTTGTATAGGTGATAGTAGATACAACTGATGTGAGTAGTTTCATTTGATTGGCTAATATATTGTTGTATGTAACCCTTGGATGGTAAACTTTGACCCATCATGGTTTCCCACATACAACAACCATCTGTAGTAATTTACACTTAGCTATAGATTAACTAATTACAGATGATGTTAAAACAGCTGTACTCCAAGGCTGCCATTATGCAAATGGAGATATATAATTAATATTTTAACTCCTTCAGTCCATGTATTGGTATTCCCATTTAGCTTTATAAAATCATCTGATATTACTGTATTGTAGTCAGAACAAAATCCCAACAATGGCATTGCACTGAAGGTGTTAATTTAGTAATATATAATAATATTGGTTAAGTTTTAGAAATACTCTAGATTAGACAGTGTGGATAAGATGGATAGCATGATCCTTATGCAAGAACATCCATAGTGTTGACGATGGTGTTGATTGTACCAGTACCAGACTACAACAACAAACAACACAGCCATCGTCAACACCACAGATGTTTTTACATGTGGCCCTATATTTCACAACAGTATGGGGTTTCTGTACTGTATTTTCTTAAATAAAAGGTATTATAATATCATATCTTGTGTTTAAGATCAGATTGGGTCCAAAAAGTTGAGGTTTTTGAAGCATGTAAACATTAACTATAAAGTAAAGGGGAGATTCTCTATTTGGTAAATTGTAAGGCTACTGATTCCTCCTAACTATACCAGAAAACAGACACCCCCTCAATAATACTAATAGTGGAACTGTTTTGTGATAAAACTTGGAGGAATCAAACACCTTCCAATTCACCAACAAATAAATCTCCTCTTAAGTGGTAAGGAAACTTTCCATTTACAAAGTACAGTGTAATGTAAATCCTCAACTATTGTGTCCATAAGTAATTGTAAGTGGAGCTCTTTTTATTGGTTTTGTATTTTTGAGTCCTTTACTTTGTGTATAATATTATTTGAGTGTATGTTAGTTTTACAATTGATAATACTTCATCCAAAGCATTGGATATTATGTTATAACTTTTTATTTGTGAACGGCCAAGTGTGTGAAGTAAAAGCTAAATATGACAATTTGTTCAGAGTGAAATGTCAATCATTATGGCAACTCAATATTCATAAAGAGCTCTCACTTATGAACAAAGAGAGCATAATGCTACACCAGTTCCATACACTTGTTTCTTAAGGACAGTTAAAGAGACAAGTGAATATGCATTTTCCATGATGTGGCAGAAGATACAGTTGAACATTATGGATAATACCTCCTGTAGGCTTCAAACATCTTGCCTTTGTGGAAAATAAAAAAAAAATTCAAAGAATGGATGATATTTTTGTCCTAATTTAGTATACAACAACAGTTTAAGTACTGGGGAAGTAATTAAGTGACATCTCTTGGTGCTGAATCATTATAATTGGTGAATAGATAAAACAATTGTACATGATATATATAAAATGTCTGAAATACACAAGAAACAAAAATCGATGCATTGAACAAACATCAACACCACCACCACCACTAAAAGTCAATAAAGGTGTTGGTCTATGATACAAGTTGTCTGGAATATAGATATTACTGTATATAACAATAAACTAACTATAGTCTGTTCAAAATTTGTGTTCCACTATAGCTTCTATCTATCTAGCTATTTCTATCTGTCTATCTGTCGCTATTTCTATCTATCTAACTATCTCTATTTATATATCTATCTATCTAACTATCGCTCTATCTATCTTTCTATCTATCTAAGCATAAGAGGCCAAAAGGAACAAAAGTTTTGAACAGGGTATAGTACCATAGTCTCAAGGCCATTCTCTTCTACTGTCAGAGTTTGTCTATAGCGGTAATTGTATGGATTTGGCAACGTTCCCGAGAATTGATTTAGATTTCTATGATGAATACCTGGGCTTACGATTGTCTTTCATCCACATTTAATCAATTAACATAGAGCCCACATTTTTGCTGGCTACATTTATATTTACTTGAGAATCACCTATTAATGTATTTATTTGTTTGTTTATATTTTGTGATTTCTATGACGAGTGCATGCCATGGTTTAGGACAGTGTATCTTTCACATTTAATCAATTTACGTACAGCCCACATCTTTGTAGGCTATGCATACATAATAATTACTTGAGAATCAACGATTAATGTATTAATTTATTTGTTTATCTTTGTGCACTATGATACTTCAGGAAATTCCCCAGCAGTAACTCATGAAGGCATGGCAAAATGTTAAAACCTCGCAATCAGAGATAAACAAACATTGAGGCAGCTACAGTAACATAATAATAATACAGTTGTGGATAAAAATAATCATCCACATTGGGTTGACTCGTGTATGTGTTGACACCTTCCTTCTGTTCAATAAGTAGGTTAAGTACTATTATTACCCTATTTTCTAATTTACCATACACACACACTGCAATAAGTACCTTCTAATTTATTACCGGCAGCTACTCACTATTCAAAACAATAAAATCAAATCAGAACGTGAAAACAGTAGTCAACAATTTATTTATTTATTTTTGAGATACCCACGAGTGTATTGAAATTTATGTCCACGACTATAGTATAGTCATCTTTACTTGTTCTCATCTAACCCCCGTGAACAGGGAAGATAAAGTTATGTGTATGTATATATAAAAACAATAAGACATTTCGCGTTATGCTAAAAAAAAAAAAAAAGCCCACCCCCCATAAACTTTCAATATCGAGGCGAAAAAATGGAGCGAGATAATTGGGTGGAAGACATCGGAGCCCTCCATACATCACGTTTTATTGTTGTGTCTCGTCACGAATATTTTACCCACGAGTGAAATAGTGTTTGGCGGGAAAGAATTATTTTTCCCGCGCGGAGATTGTTTGGCGGGAAAGAATTATTTTTCCCGCACGGAGATAGTGTTTTGGCGGGAACGTAACGTTGTGTTGTGATTGGGCAAGGAACCTGTGTGTAAAGTTGGTCATGTATTGTGGCAAGCGATGGATGGTGTGCAGGCATTAAAAAAAAAACATTTAAAATTTATTCCTCAGGTGGCCTGCAGGAATTCAACACCCACTTAAAAAAAAAAAAATAAGATAGAAGAATAAAAAGAAAATAATATTTTAGAGATATATGTTGTTTTAGTTTGGCCTGTAGGAATTCAATACCCATTCAAAAAAAGAAAAACAATAATAATGATAATAATAAGATTCAAGATTAAAAAGAATATAATTTAGTAGAGATGTATTAGAATTGTTTTGTTTTGTATATAAACAGCAGATCATATTCTCGTTCTTATTATTTGTTGTGGTTGGTTGGTTGGTGTTGATGTTGACTGTTTGGTTTCACCACATGACTGGGGAAATTATGTTATCCTACCAGATATTCTTGACTGTAAACATTAACCCAGCATACATTCCCATACGTGCATAATAAATCAGTCATGATACTTTTATTTAACATTTTGGAATTAATAGAAGGTAGATGTACACTTCTATCTATTTATATTTAATGGATCAAGAGTTTACACAGCTACGTAGCCTACTTATCTGTAACTTGTAAACACTGGAAGGAAGGGAGGGAGGAAGAAAGGAGAATTAATGAACGAACAACGAAAACATGGAAGATTGGTTGGTTGGGTGATGAATGAAGGTGTTTTGAGAATGGGATGAGTGATGGTGTTATCCTGCTGACTCTTTGGATTATAAACACTGGTTAATCATAGTCCTATTAGTCAGGACACGGGGTGGTGAGGAGGGAAGGGAGAAAGAAAGAGGAGAGAGAGTGTGGAAAATGAAGGATACGGGTGATTGGATTTAGGTTTAATGGTAAAGGAATATAAAGATACTATTGGGTTACAGTGTATGGAAAGGGTTAGCCAAAGTTGATAAGGCTATGAATCCACACTCAAAATGAATGACGGAGGATAATGATTACACACACACAGACATAATAGCCTACACAAAACATTACATCTATATATATATATATATATATATATATATATATATATATATATATATATATATATATATTACCTGGAGATAATTATTATAATAATGATAAACTAGATGTTCATGAATAAAGGACAGAAAATGTTATAAATATACAAGAGGAAGGAAACTTGGTGACATGTTTCAATTTTTTTTTCTGTTTTATATATATACGGGATTTGAATAGAATTTATAATTCCTTAAAGTCTGGTAAACTCTGATAACCAGTTCACCTTCACCCCTTATTTCTGCTGTTATTCTTTCTTTGAAAAAAGATATATTAAAAAAAAAATAGAGGCTCTGTATTGCGAAGTATGTGTGAGTGTGTCATTTGGTGAGTGAATCAATTTATCTTGTTGGGCCTGGTGGCTGGTACCGTATATATAAAGGCTTCCTCGGTAGTTTTCGCGCCACAGTGACAGTCTTGCTGTAGACACGCCCACCTCTCCAGCGTCATGTTCCTCCTGCTGCTGCGTCTGCTTCTGTTGGTCTTCCCACTCTCCATCTCGGGAGGTGGGTGAATAGAGAGAGACAGACTATTATTATTATTATTATTATTATGTAAGATAATAGAATTCTGGTTTAAAAAAACATCTTGACCAATAGTTATCTCGAAATCAAGTGACCCAAAACACCACACGCTAAACTTTGTAGTGTTGTTAGAAGGTAGAATGGGACAATAATTTTTTCCCTCGTTCTTCCGTGTCCTAAATTCCACATCAATCAGTTTTTCCATACTTGGTGCATCCATGATCTCCCTTCCAAACTGTTTTATTGCCAGGGAAAACTAGAGGGAATTGGTGGGTGTGTCTGTGTGGGGAAGAACCTTTAATTATACACTGTTAATATTAACCATTTTGTCCCTAACTCATTATTCTCATCATCTAACTTTCCGACCTCTCACTCTCTCTTTCTCACTCACTCACTCACTATTCACTATACCACTAACTGCCCCCCCCCTCTCTCTACCACTAACTGCCCTCTCTCTCTCTCTCTCTCTCTCTCTCTCTCTCTCTCTCTCTCTCTCATAAACTAACCTCTCTCTCTCTCCCTGCACCAGAGATAGGAATGATGAAGCCTTACTACAGGAAACACGGCCTCATGAAGTTACCTCGGTCAGGATACGGTCTACTCAACCTATTGGAGTGGAAAATACGAAATGCAGGACTTAGCAGAGGTAAGATATATTAACCAACATACTTCTCTGTCTACTGAACAACATCCTTCTCTGTCTACATACAAACAACCAACATCCTTCCGTCTACTCACCAACCAAACAACCAGCATCCTTATCTGTCTACATACAAACATCCTTCTGTCTACGTACCAACCAACCAACATACTTCTCTGTCTACATACAAACAAACAACCAACATACAGTACAACTTCTCTGTCGACTCACCAACCAAACAATAATTTTCTGTCTACTCACTCACCAAGTATCCAAGTGTTGTTATTGTTGTTGTTGTTGTATCATATATAACATACCATTGCACCAATTATTACAACCTTTATCCTGTCTGATACATACTGTACTTACCGGAGTTCATTAATTAATAGACCCTGTGATCGTGTATGAAAATTGGAGGCTTCTGATTTTTCCTGACTATGCCACGAAACAAGCTCCTTCCATATAGGTGTGTGTGTTTCGTGATAATATTTGATGGGCTCAGTAATCTTCAATTTTCTGACTACATCACAAGGTCTCTTAACCAATAATTCCTGAGGTCAATTGTGTACAGTTGGACACAGGAATGGATGGTATATACAACCCAGGTGAAAGATACTTGTCCCATTTGAGTAACCAGTGTCTGTTATTATCAGGTACTTGTTTTTATTACCATCCTCAATACTGACTTTTGCCCCTCCTAATTACCAACCTAACCTAACATAACCAGTGTCTATTATCAGGTATTTACTTTTTATTACCATCCTCAATACTGACTTCTGCCCCTGATGTCTCCTATTTGGCACTAAGAAATTTTAAATTGGGGAGAAATTGACCATCTTTCACTTGGGCTGTACCACCCATTCATGTTTCCAACTGTACATACTGTAGCAGAGAGTGGAACATTTTAGTGTACTGTGATTAGTCTTAGATTATGTTACATTTAGTATGCTGATGTAGTTTGTCATAGATTGCATTAGATGTGTGTGTACAGATTATAAACACACACACCTACACCAACAGAATTAATATGTGGGCGTGTCTCTCTAGATTCTAAAAACAACACAGACACACACACACATAGAAATATAAAATCAATGTGTTTTCATTTGCTTATTAATAAATATATCATCCTTTCTCCCAAATCCTCCAAGCCAAGTGTGGTGAACTGGTGTGTCCCAAAATGTGCAAGCTGACTGTCCATGTAACCAACCCACGCACCGGCTGTTTGGAGTGTGGATGTGCAACTCTACCCAAACACCTTCGTAATCATTATGGTGATAGTCATAGTAATGCTCTTATGACTACTATGAAACCTTATTATGCTACTACTACACCTTGTACTACTACTACTACTACACCTTGTACTACTACTACTACACCTTGTACTACTACTACTACACCTTGTACTACTACTACTACCACACCTTGTACTACTACCACACCTTGTACTACAACCACTACTACAACTTGTACTACGACTACCACTCCCTGTACGACTACTACCACCCCTTGTACAACTACAACAACACCTTGTACAACTACAACAACACCTTGTACAACTACAACAACACCTTGTACAACTACAACAACACCTTGTACAACTACAACAACACCGTGTACAACTACAACAACACCGTGTACAACTACTACTCCTTGTACGACTACAACCACTCCTTGCACTACCACAACTACCACTACTCCTTGTACAACTACAACCACACCTTGTACAACCACTACTACACCTTGTACTACTACCACTCCATGCACCACTACCACCACACCATGTACCACTACCACCACACCATGTACCACAACCACTACCCCTTGTACCACCACTACCACACCATGTACCACCACTACCCCTTGTACCACCACTACCACACCATGTACCACTACAACCACACCTTGTACCACCACTACCACACCATGTACCAGCACTACCACACCATGTACCACCACTACCACCACCCCAGAGATGTGTGACGACCAAGATGAGTCCAAATCCCCATTATCATGCCCTGCCAACTGTGCCCATCCAGCCATTATCATCAACCCAGCTACGGGGGAGAGGGAGTGTGTGTGTGCATCATTACCACCACCACCACCACCACCACCTATGTCCTATCCACCTATCCTAGACATGCCTCCAATTGTACACTATCCTCCCAAGCGCTATGGTGGTCGTAAGGGTTATCATAAGACCTATTCATCCTCCTCTATGTATGATGATTACCAACAGATGATGGATCAATCGTATCGTCATCGTTCTTCTTCTTCATCGTCGTTGTGTCCACGTGATTGTTCCCTCACAGCCTACATTGACAACCCAGAGAAAGGTTGTGAGGAGTGTGTGTGTGCCATGGCTGCTGTGCCTTGTGTGTAGGACTAATGCTTACAATATTCATACATAAATAATTATATAACGTCTTGTTGAGGTGGGGAACACGACGTCTTTGGTTACATTTTGAACACGACGTCTTTGTTTACATTTAGGGTTAAAACATTTTTGAACATGACGTCTTTGTTTACATTTAGGGTTAAAAAACGACGTCTTTGTTTACATTTAGGGTAAAAACATTTTGAACACGACGTCTTTGTTTACATTTAGAGTTAAAACACGACGTCTTTGTTTACATTTAGGGTAAAAACACAACGTCTTATTGAGGTGGGGAACACGAAGTATTTGTTTACAACTTTAGGGAGAAAACACAACGTCTCTAAATGAGGGATAAATGCGACGTCTATATTTAAAATTAGGCAAAAATACACTACATTTTTAGATTATGGTGGTATTGAACATGATATCTTAATTTTCCGCCATTTTATAACGTAGCAGATTACTGTACTCCTTTTACCACTAATATCTAAGCTTAGTTAACCTAGCTGTGTCATGGGAGGACATTCATTTCTGTTCTTAGTAGTTGGTACTCATATGCTTCTTATAAGGTCTTAGTAATATTGCCTCTGGTTCCTGGTTCCCGCCCTCGTGGCTCTATCAGGTCTTATAACTCGATCATATAATTATCACACCTATGCCTTGTTTTTAAAATCTGCACTGAGTATTGTGACACACACAGGCAGACACACACACACATGAAGGAGTTATAATAAAAGTGGAACTGTAAAACTTGACGTTCATCTTTGACCTGACAATTGTTCTTATTGTTTTTGTAAGTTTTAGTTGAAATGTTTTGTTCTCAAGAGACTGAAAGAAAAACAACACGAATGCATACCAAAACGAGTATATAATGCTGAGGAAGATAAACAATAATAACAGGAAATCAACAGAGAAAGGAAAAAATATAAATGACAGGAAATCAACAGAACAACAACAACATCATAAGCTAATTAATATAATGGTGAGAAAGGAGGGAAGATTCTGTCAATGATCCCCAAGTACAGTGATAAAAGTACTCGTGATAAAAAAGTTCTGACCAGGGAGTATTACACCTAACTGTGACCAGATGCAGCTAGGCCATTTTATTTATACATATATTCAGGTATAGATCTGGAAATGCATCAAATTTGCCACATATCTTCACCATTAAGGGACCTTGTGATATAGTCAGATAATTTGGGTAAATAATTCCTTCTAATATCGTCATGAAACACCATACACATCTACAGTATATGGAAGGAGCTTGTTTCGTGGCATAGTCAGTCAGGAAGAATCAGAAGCCTCCAGTTCCCATACACGATTCAACACGATTATAATTAAGGTCCTTATTATTAATTAAAGGTACTGGTAGTGATCATCAATAGAGTTTTATTATGAATTTCGGGTAAGGACGGAAGAGGTTGTGAAGGTCGTAGTGAGAAATGAGTGATGACAAGTGTATGTGTGTCCTCTTAGAATGATCCCTTATTAACTTATGTCACACAACACAACACCAAGGTCAATAGAAACTTGGACTGGGAAACCCCTGAGGCCGTGACGTCACATCATGGCCGCTGGTGAACTCTCTCTCCCTTCCTCTCTCTCTCTCTCTCTCTCTCTCTCTCTCTCTCTCTCTCTCTCTCTCTCCATGAAAACAAACAAAAATTTCACCGACCGTGACGATATGCTACCTAATGTGTGTGTGTGTGTGTGTGTGTGTCCTCAAAAACAAGGATTCACAATTTTACGATTGGATTCCACTGATTAGGGAACCCCGTGATGGAGATAGAAAATGTGGAGGTTTGAGAGTCCTTCAAAAACTGCCCCGAAACACTACTTAACATTAAAGGAGCTTCTGGTTTCATGGCATAGTTAGGAGGAATCAGAAGCCACCAGTAGTTTTCATACACGATCACAGGCTCCAATAATTGTACCATATTTTTAATTAGGGTTCACTTACATAAAAAAAACAACCTTACAATTCCATTCACCAACTGATGCAGGACTTTTGATGCCAACTGTACAACCAAGATCAAATAAATGCCTGCCTTTCCCTTCCTCTTCCTTCCTGTCCCACTTTAGACACACAGACAGACAAACAGGATCTCTTAATACACACACACTCTTAAGGGGGTGCGGGAGTAGGGGCAGGCTTGGGGGGATGCGGGTGTATGGAGACAGGCTTGGGGGGGGGGGTAAGGGGGGTGCGGGAATAGGGGACAGGCTTTCTACCCCCTCCCCCTCACCACACCAAGCCTGTTTCCCTATTCACGCACCCCCCAAAACTCCCCCCCCCCAAGCCTGTCCCCTATTCCCACACACCCTTTAAGGACCCTGTGTTGTAGTAGTCAGAAAATTGGAGATAAACGAGTCCTTCAGATATAGCCACGAAACACACACACCTACAGTATATATAGGGAGATTAATTGTTTCATGGCATAGTCAGAAGGAATTAAAAGCCTCCAATCAATTTTCATACACGATCACAGGGTCCTATTAAGCAAGAAGGAAGGAGAAAGACAAAGATGTGTGGGGTGCGTGTTTTTTTTTTTTTTTTTTTTTTTTTTTTTTAAGGTGTAATGATTCCTCCAAACTATGTCACGAAAAATACCCAACCACCCATCAAAGTCCAATTATAGTAACACTGAAGTCGTCTATCTGTTTCCTGACATGGTTTGGAGGAATCAATATAGCTGGAAGTTGGAACCCTCAAAATATTTATCAACAAGAAATTCTCCCCCTAGATGTGATCGTGTATGAAAATTGGAGGCTTTTGATTCCTCCTGACCATGCCACGAGACAATTAAACTCCCTCTATATATAGGTGTGTGTGTTTCGTGGCAATATTTGAAAGACTCATGTACTGTATGTCCAATTTTCTGCCTACAACATCACAGAATAAATGAATCAAAACAAAACAAAACAGGGTCCCTTATAAAGATTAGCTAGGGTAGGAAGGATATAGGTATCTCAGGGGAGGGGGAGGGTTGGTTGGTGAGGGGGGAGGGGGGGGTTGGGGGAGGGAGGGGGTTGTTGAGTTTGTAGTAAGGAAGAGTGAAAGGGGCTGATGACGTCACAATGTTAACTTTATTACTCAGAGAAAAATGTAAAGATATAGTGATGTTGTGTGTGTGTGTGTGTGTGTGTGTGGGTGGGTGTGGGTGGGTGTGGGAGTGTGTATGTGTGTATGTGTGTGTGTGTGTGTGTGTGGGTGACTGTCTGTGTGGATGTGGGTGGGTGTCTATCTGTGTGTGTGTGTGGGTGGGTGTGGGAGTGTGTGTGTGTGTGGATCTGTCTGTGTGTGTGTGTGTGTCATATTCAATCTCCTCATACTTTTGTTCCTCTCGTCGGTCACTATAGTTGGAAAACCTTGGGTCACATCCGGGTCACACACACACACACACAGACATACACACACACACAGACATACACACACACACAGACACACACCACACACACAGAGACACACACACACATGCAGGGACGTATTCAAGAACATCCGTGGTGTATACGATGTTGTGGTATGTTACGACGGCTCTGTTGTTTGTCTATGGAGCCATCGTACCGGTACTACACCATCGATCGTATGCACCACAAACGTTCTTGATTATGACACATACACACACACTATCGTATACACTACACTATCGTATGCACCACAAACGTTCTTGATTATGACACATACACACACACTATCGTATACACTACACTATCGTATGCACCACAAACGTTCTTGAATATGGTTCTATATATAATTATCCATGGTGTAAAAAAGTTAATTCCATCAGTCACTTTGTCACAACAACCAATAAAACTGAATCACCTGTGTTCTTTGAATGACTTAAAAAAAACAGAAGATAGAAATAAACTAAATTTGTTCTTTCATTTAAGGGGGAAGTTTTGTGTTAGTAAATCTGGAGCAACTGAATCCTCCAAACTATTCCAAGCAACAGAACACCATTATTTTTGTTAACTTGGGCCTGTTTCCTGGCAAACTTTGGAGGAATCAAGGCACTCCAATGTACAAAAAGGGAGTTTAACACCACCTACAGGGAGTCGGGACCCTGTCAGCATTGTTGTAGTAAAAAAATTGGAGATAAATGAGTCCTTCAAATATTGCCACGAAACACCACCTATATCGAAGGAGCTTGTTGTTATTATGTGGCGTGGGTCAGGACTCAGGAGGAATCAGAATTTTCAAAAGCCTCCAATTTTTCAAACATTATACAGCTGCATGGGGTGTGTGGGAGTAGGGGACAGGCTTTCTACCCACCCCAAGCCTGTCCCCCTATTCCCGCACCCCCTTAAGAGAGAGGAGAGATAATACATTTCCTTGGGAGGTTTGGCGGGGCAGGAAATTCCCATCTCACTTTTCCCACCAATGCCACGGACTAAATAGCTCGGGTGTACAAAAGTTAAGGGGGGGTGGGAGTAGGGGACAGGCTTGGGAGGGGGGACTGAGGGGGTGCGGGAATAGGTGGACAGGTTTGGGGTGGGTAAAAAGCCTGTCCCCCTATTCCCGCATACGCCTAACCCCCCAAATAAAAAACCAAGCCTGTCCCCCTAGTCCTGCACCCCCCAAGCCTGTCCCCTACTCCCACACACCCCTTAATCTTACACAGGCTATATTGAAACGAGATGTCATTATTGTAGAATTATTACAATGAATGGATTAACAATTAAGTGACTCGGTGACTAATAAAACAATAAACTATTTAATTAATAGCCTAATAATAATGTTGTATTGCAGTTACATAGTCTTAACAAGTGACTGGATGATTAACAAAACAACAAACTATTTAATAGCCTAATAATAATGTTGTATTGCAGTTACATAATAATCTAGCTTGTATTTTCTATATTATATTTTAAACTCTCGAAAATATCAACATGTAGCCTACCAATTCTTGTGGCTAATAGTACACTCGTAAATACATATATCAGGGAAGTGACATACGTACATAACTTTAGATCTCGACTGTATTGTACTGAATAACCTCGGCCTTCATTCAATACAAAGTAAAGACAAAACAAAATACATTTAACATGGAACCCACTGGTAGATAATGAGGAATGAGAGAGGTGAGGTAAGGTGGTGGTGGTGGGGGGTTATCGTACGCCTGGCACCTCACTATATAAGCAATCCGGATACAATTTTTCTTGCAGTGCCTTTCTCTGAGTGAAGTGGGGAGGTAGTACGCTCCACTACACATTCGTGGATAAAACAATATAACTACTTTAACATCGTTTAATATACAACAGTGAGTAATTAGTATGACTTTTGAAGGATATATTTAGATAGTTAGGTGTCTAATAATGCTTTATTTTTATTTATCTGTATTTTTTGAGGTGGTTGCGATAAAGTGAAAGTTTCGGTTCAGGAATGACGTCACCAACTACATTATAATAATTTATAGGAATGCAGGAAAAGTATTTATTATTGATAGGAATTGAAATAATACCCGGTACTAATATTAATTGTTACCTTAGGAAATATTAATTGATATAAGAAATATTTACAATATAATACTACTACTTTTGGATATTATTTCTACACTACTGTTTCATTATTTATTATTTGGATATAAATTCGTTTCATTTTTAGTATTGGTTGGTGAAATTAGTTTGATTTTATTAATTTTAAACATTTCTTTATTTTTCAAGTTTTGTCATAAGATATTTGGTTCACTACTTAAGTACCAGTTTAAATTTATTTTTGCCCGAGTTAATCTTATCAATAGGCTACTGTATTTTAAAAGTAATTCAAATTCCTCACTTGCATTAATATGAGGGAAATTGAATGTTGGTAAATCTGGAGCAATTGAATCCTGCAAACTATTCAAAGCAACAGAAAACACCATTATTATTATTATTATTATTATTATTATTATTATTATTATTATTATTATTATTCTGGTTTTGTTTCATGGCATACTTTGGAGGAATCAACAAGGCACTCCAATGTAACAAAAGTAAATCACCCTTTTGATTAAGCTATACTGCAGGACTTTTGACCGTGACTGTACACACACACACACACACATTTATCGGGCAGATGAAACCAGGAAAAATATGTGTGTACTTCCCCGTCGAGTCTTTGTTGTTGCCCTTTATTTAATTTTGTAGTTATTAAAAACACGGAACTGCAGAACTACGGAACTACAAAACAGGATTTCCGCAATGACTGTTTCAATGCTACATAAATAAAGAAGATAACATACTAACAATGAGGGTTTGTAATAATTATATGCATGAATATAATTATAATATAAGTAATATTTATACGCCTATAGTGCGTTGTTTTTATATCCAGTGGTGAAAATGTACAGGCTCCCCTTCTTATTAAGTAATGTTATTATTATTATTATTATTATAACCTGGAATATATTATTATGATTTGTGTATATTCCAGTGTTTATAAATTGCATAGTTGTGGTAATCGTTTTTTTTTTTTTATTGTAGCCTAGTATGTCTTTGATTGATTTGCATGTACCGAAAAAGATTGCATTGTACATTTTCTCCAGGTTACAATAAATGGAGTAGCTGATTAAATATATTCTACAAGTCACAAGTGTTATGATGATGGATCAGTACGAAGTCACGCACTATTATTTAAATGGACTATTGTAGGCTTTGTTGTATTATACCGTAAAATTTGAACCCTCTATTATCACCGCCAACTCACACACTCATTCATTGTCCATTCTAGTGTCACTGCACATACACACATATTAACTCTCACGGTTGGTGGTCAACAAAGAATGATAAGAATAGCTGTCATTTCTTTCTCTTATGTATCTGAAAACCCTGTGTGTATGTGTGTTGATACCGAAACCCACAGAAAGCAAGATAATTGGGTTTTATTAAATCATAAGATCCTTCGCAATTAGAATAATTAACATTTGTAATGGTTTGCCTCAGGAGGTTGCATCATCATCAAATTTAACAAATTTCAAGACAGCTTGCTTTGTATTTGGGGGACAAGCTCTTTATTTATTTTTTAATCTTATTTTTTGTATAGTATGAGTGTAAAATTGTGTAAATCTGAGTAGTGCTACAACACACTTCACAGTCAAGTTAAATAGAAAATTCCTCGAACTATTTCTCTTGCATGACTGTTGGGGCTGCCAATTGAAGGTAGCTCATCCTGGTAAGAGATCTATATCCTGGTAAGATTTGGTGTTTGTTTGTATTGGGAAAAGTGTACAGTAGTTAACGTTAGCATATCTTGTTGTACCGTAGTGTGTGTTGGTCTGTAAGTTACCGACCTTTTGCGTTTTGTTGGAGGTGTGCCAGTATAGGTGAGAGATGTCACCTTTGAGTCTCCTCTCTTTTTCTCTCCCTCGGTGAAAGAAAGTTTTGCACTTCATTCTTTTGAGTGAGACTTGGTCGCTGTCTTAGGTAATCTGTTCCCTGCCAGTATAGGAAATGCACGAACCGGTAAAAATAATAATAATACAGGGTAATGATAATAAATGGGAGCTGAGCTAAAGGTAATCAGAGGTAAGTTTTTTAATTATAGTACCGTAAACAATGTAGGGTAGACAAACTTTACGTAACGTGATATTGATTTGGGCTTCATAATGTGTGATAAGTTGGTGTGATGGATTGGCAATATTTCATTGTTACAGTTGCACAGTTGCGGCCTTTATGAAGTTATGTTGCCTGTGGTCTGGTAATGAATTTTGATAATATAATGTGTTTGTTGTGAATGAGACGTGGTGGTTTAAACAATATTATTTTGAATGGTTACAGCTCCACGCCGAGAAGTGCTAGTGAAGTGAACAAACACTTATTATTGACGTAAACAGACCGTGACTGTTACAATGACGACACCTTCATCTCACGCCCACGCCCTCACCTCACAGTTTAATTTACTCTCTCTCTCTCTCTCTCTCTCTCTCTCTCTCTCTCTCTCTCTCTCTCTCTCTCTCTCTCTCTTATAGGCCTAATTCTGCAAGTAGAAAAACGTGTTGTCCGGCGTTTGAATGTCAGGTACAGTAGCTCCCAAAACTGTATAGTTGGTGACACATGACAGACACACGTACTTCAAAAGGGTCCACTTATCAAGCATAGAATAAAATCCGTCGCCTCTGCTTACAAGAGACCGTATAGAAAGAGACCCTGTAGGCTTAGGGTCACTTGCTCACAACAAACAAAGTCGCATCCTACCCTATGTTCTGTAAGAGACCTCGTTTCAGGTGTGTCTGCTTTATACAAGAGGCGAATGTGTGTAATGAATGTACTGTACTCACGACACGAATGACAGAAAGAACCTACAGTATACTATTGTACAGTATACGAACAAAGTATATGAATATAATAAGAGGCTCCTGGCTCTGACTCTCTCTCTCTCCCATTCTGTCTCATGCTTTCTCTAATATGGCAACTCTGTGACGTCACGGGTGAAAGTATTCAGAGAAGAGTGTGTGTGGGTGACCGGTGAGGAGGAGGAGGGGCAAGGACACGAGAGAGGTACACAATGGGTGTGGATGGCATTAAAGAAAAATATATATATATATATCTTCTAGATAGGTATTGTAAACACACTCTATCATGCAGTACCGGTGATTATCGTACACCATGCACCCTGTAATGTAAACACACACTATCATGCAGTACCGGTGATTATCGTGCACCATGTAACGTAAACAATAACAATTCTCAGTAATCATCGTTCACTATAATACACACCTTGGCTGGTTATCCCATCATTATTTTGGTCTTATCCCACTAGCCTAACTAACCTTCACAATAATCATCCTTTCTTCACGTGTCCTTGATTTTAAAAGATATTATGGTGTTGAGAGGATAGCTGTGTATGTGTGTGTGTTAGGCCCGAAGTATTGTTAACATGTGGTGATATTGACGTGTGTGTGTGTGTGTACAGAAAGTCTACTGGCATCATTCCAGCCTAATATTGGTTCTCTGGCAGCAACGCACAAGGGTGAAATTGCTGTGAGATCGTCAGCTTTCACCCAGAGAGAGAGAATTTGTTTTGTGTTTTATATGAAGAGTAACTCCTTAGGCTTCATTATAAAACCAAACAGTATACTTGGACCTATATTATATTACTGAACACCTTGAATGCGAAACGACGATAACTGTTAGTCTCAATAATATTAGTTCACAAGATTCACTGAAATGTGTGTGCTTTCCCAGTTTTGTATAATCTCGTCAGCAGAGAACGTTTTATTTGTCCTTGTTTTTATCAACTCAAAACCGTATTTCACGTGTTTAATCCAGTCATAACCAGCTAGTCTCTCGTGTCTCAGCAGCCAATTACAGACAACTTCTCACCCATATATTTCCCCCACGAATATAGTGATTGAATGTTTCTTTAGTTTGACTTTAAATTACGAAAATTATACAGTCAGGACAAATCATACACGTCTCATTCACCACAACAATATTAGGGTATTATCAAAGTTCACCTTCGTAACATATGTCAGAGAACACTGTTAAAACAACAAAAGTAATGGTGTCCTGTTGCTTCAAATAAATGTAAGGAATCAGTTGCTCCAGATGTACGTACCAGCACCGTACGATCTCCTTAAATTGCTACTGGTATGGTCTGTGTGTGTGTATGTGTGCGAGAGATACTTTCACCTTGTTCAGCTGACGGGAGAGTTGCACAGCTGACACAGAGAGACAGCCAGGCAGACAGATATGCTGTATGTGTAGACAGTAATGCAGGCGTTGGGAAAAAAGTATTTTCTCTCGTGTCCTTCAATTTCTATAGCATGTATCCTTCTTGTGTGTGCTTGTGTTAGACCGTTAGATGAAAAGGCCTGTGTGTGTGTATGAATGTATGAATGAAATGCTTGGTGTACGTATACTATTGTATTCATGCATACTGTATAGGCCTAGGTATATATACTCAAATGCACGTGTTTACCGTACTAACTCTATGTTTTATTTTTTATGTACTCTTAACTTTCTCCAGACATTTTTATTGTTCCAGAGATGGACTAGACACGACTTCCAGAAAACATTTAGTAGTATTATATACAAACTGAAAAATTACAATTTTTTATGGGACGATACAGTCGCGCCTAATAGTCCCATAACTCGGAATGAAACTACCTTGAAAATTAAATTGAATTGTTGACTTTTGATTTTATTACGGTACCCGTTCATAAATTATACTCAGATGGGTCACTTTCTTTTCCTCGATGCAAAACTTTTGAATGTGACTGTAGTGTACATGGACCAGAGAAAGTTAGAAATCTGTATGGTGAGGCGTATTATTAGGCTACCTGCACCATTCTGAAGGCACTCTAGTAGCCTAGGATGTCGCAAAGGTAATTACATCATCGAATATTATACAAACTGCACTTGGAAAACTCGAAAAAAACTATTTAAGCCGTAAATTATATGATTTTCGACAATCTGACTTTACCACAATGACTCAATGATAAATAAGAACCACAACTTCCACAAGTACTTTTTGTTTTACTGTCATGACGTCATCTTGCCCTCCTTTGTCACAATCAGTACAAGGTTACCAGTATGTTGTTGGCATGGGGGTGGTTGTAGGGGTGATGATGATGATGGTGGGGGGTGGGAGGGGTGATGGTGGCATGGGGTTAATTAAGAGAGGGTGGGGATAGGGGTAGGGAGAAGTTTATTTGTTTGATTACTCTGACATCAACTAGTGTCTTGTATAGGAGAAAATCAAACACACATAGAACGTAATACGAATAATGGTTTGTGTGTAGGATAAAACATAGAAAATAATGCTAATACTAATACAGATTTGTGTGTTTCAGAAAGATGAGGTGGAGCGAGTCAGTGATGTGTGCTGTGGGTGTGGTGATGTGTGCATTGATTGGAATTTCACACACACAATGTCTGACCGAGAATGATTCCCTAGACATTCCCTCAAGCAAAGACCTCTCCCCGATCACCGACTTCGCCCTGGAGCTCTTCAAGGACATCTTCCCATATAATTCCACCACCAGCAACTTTTTCTTCTCGCCGTATAGCATCTGGAGCGCCCTTACCCTTGCCTACTTCGGGTCAGGGGGCAACACACAGACTGAACTAGAAGATGTGTTGAGGCTAGAAGGAAAAGTGGCCACTCTAAAACTATGGAGGACGCTAGAGTTTCTGTGAGTCACGTACACTTCTTTCAGTAGAGTTATTTACCAGATATTGTTATTTGTTCATTCAATATATTATATTTTACTCCCTCACTTGTTTGTGTTCATTTTCTTTTTCCCTTGACCTGCTCATATACGTTCATTCATCACTAGCAGTCATCTTCCTTCCCCTTTTTATGCCTTCTTTCTTTACCCTCATTAATATTTCCTTCCTTTTCCTTCTCATTCATTCCATCAGGTACGAAGTGCGCCAAAACAACCGTTCCGACTACACCTTCAACGTGGCCAACCGAGCCTACTTCGACCAGTCCGTGACACTGAGGCCCTGCGTCAGTGAGATCCTCACCTCCGAACTCCGCACACTAGACTTCAACAATGTAAGTAACCACAGTATGGGATAGATAGGTACAGTTGCCAAAAAAGGTATTGCGACAACTATTGATACAACATTAAATATATTAATGTCCATAGTTGCGTGTAGGGATTATAAGTATGTATTACAGAATGATATGTATATTTCCTTTTGTTATACATGCTTATAGTCCCTACAAATAGTTGTGGATTTTACTATGGTTAAAGTTCTATCAAAATTTGTCGCAATACCTTTTTTGGCAGCTGTACCTTGTGTTTCCCTGCCTCATTTTGTCGTGCCCTGCATTACCCTGTCAATCCATATTTTTATCTGCCCTGCCCTATATTACCCTGCTAGATAAGCCCATCATTACCCTGTCTAGCCCTACTCTAATCTACCCTGTGTACTTTCCATGACAAATGCCACCCTGATCTGCATTTTATTGACGTGTACACTATATGTTGTTTATGTGTGTAACTTTGATCATAAACATCCGTCAACACATTTACATTATTTACAGTGTACCACCCGTTGAATATTCTTGTTAGGCTATCCGGATAAAAACATGACTTGCATCCAAGAGTGGTAGTCATTTAAGTGAACATAAGAATGAGCTTGCATGTAACCTATCATCTTTGGTAACTGAGGCTTTATGGTTTGTTGCATTGCATTAGTTTGGAGGAATCATTAGCCCTCCATGTCCTAAATTATAATCATAGCAGTTTGGAGGAATCAGCAGTAGCCTTGCAGATCACTTTTTATTTATATATAATTTTGTTTATGGTTGAACTACCTTGTATGGATTGCAAAGTCAATGTGGGTTGTGTTGTTATGTAATTTTTCTCTCACCATTTGTTACTCCCTCTCTTTCCCCACAGGCAAGCAATGCAGCCGCCGAGATTAACCAGTTTGTAAGCAACACTACTAAGGGTCGTATCCCCACACTCGTCACACCAGCACAGGTTTGTTATTGGATGGATTTTTTGGATGGAGTCGCAATTTGTAAATTTCCCACAATTCTTGCTACAATTCCAATTGTTATTAGTATTTATTTCAGTTGTGATCATAATTTATGTATTTTTAGAGGCATGAAATATTAGCACTGATTCCACGACCTTGCCTTTAACCTACCCTACTTCATATCATTATAAACCACCTCTTTCATACTCCATGTTAACTTGTTCTTCTATGACATACTTCATTTCAATCAGCTCTTCCCTTCCTCAGTTTCAACCATTTCTGCTGTGCTTCCTACAGGTGTCTCGGGCCACAATGGTGTTGGCCAATGCAGCATACTTCAAAGGCACGTGGCTGTACCAGTTCAAGAAGTCTCAGACTGAAAAGGGTCTCTTCTACATGAGTGTTGAAGACTACACTTTTGTTGACATGATGAGGCAGAAGGGAAACTTTAGGCATGGTGAGATATAATAATACAGTGCAATGTTTTTTTGTTTTTTATAATGAGATAATTATAAACATACAGACGTAAAGTCTCACATCTCGTCACAAATAAGGACCAAAATATCTCGATATGGCGAGATTTGAATACAACTTCTTATGGGGGGAAAATACAATTAAAACTTGACTCGCCAATTAAGCACTATCAAACATTTCACGCACAAATTTACTCATTATATTTGCGAGATAATGGCTGTATACGAAACCCACCTACAAAAACACGTTGGTCGACACAACCCACAAACAGTGAATTAGTGTTACTACTTTTTTTATATAGTGTACACGTGGGTCCTACAGGCTGCTTATAATATGGTGTGACCTAGGCTTATCCCTGTCAAATGAGGTAAGGTGAGGTGACTGAGGTTTGGTCCCTTTGTGAAACGATGCAATGTCATGGTGGTGGATTGAAATGCAAGAAAGTGAAATGAACAAACAAACTTCCTACATCTTCTCATTTTACCCCCTACTCTTGCGGGAACCTACTGTAGATGGTAGAGCCATGGCGAAGGGTACAGTTGGACACAGGAATTCGAGGAATAGCCCAAGTGAAAGATGGTCAATTTCTCCCAATATCAAGTTCCTTAGTGCAAAATAGGAGACACCAGGGGCAGAAGTCAGTATTGAGGATGGTAATAAAAAGCAACTACCTGATAATAGACACTGGTTACTCAAATGGGACAAGTATATTTCACCTGGGCTGTAGCACAATTCCTGTGTCCAACTGTACATGGGTAGAGCGATCTCAGTAACGCTCGGCTCTAGACAGTTTGTGCAGTCGATTCAAACGGTCGAATGGTGACTCGATGGCGAGAGTTAAGATTTGGGGAGAGGTGGCGAGATGAAAGTTGACTATATAAATATACAGTAGACAGAAATATATATAATTTAAGTAATCACAGATATTGAAGGTCCCATTCACCCCAACCTGACTTTTACTTCTACTCTTTGCCTCACACACGCACACACACACGAGTCACAAATTCATGTTCCCAACAGGTGTGTCTGAGGAGCTGGGTTGCCACATCCTGGAGCTTCCATACACGGGCGACGCAGTGTCTATGTTCATCCTCCTGCCTCCCTTCATCACCGGAGAACATGGGTTTAACAGTATGGTCAGCAGGGTCAACGGTAGCCTCATCCATGACGCCTTTGAGAACATGTGGCGCACCCAAGTGGAGGTTATCTTTCCAAAGTTCAAGATGGAGCAGATGTTGGAGAATGAGTTGATTGAGGTGAGTGGGATGAAGGAGAAAGGAGGATTGGAGAGAGAGATTGTAGTGAGTGGGATGATGGGTGGTTGGAAGGGATGAAGGAGGATTGGAGGGAGGGATTGAGGTGAGTGCATGGGATGAAGGAGAAAGGAGGATTGGAGGGAGGGATTGAAGTGAGTGGGATGAAGGAGGATTGGAGGGAGGGATACAGAATTATAAATAATCAATCAGTCAAGACCATAAACTTGCCATGCTTTCCCTATTTGTATTTTTTTGTATTATACATTATTTTTTATTTATATATGTAATTACTTATTTTTTATTGTTATTTTTTTTGTTCAGTCCTTGAGTCGTTTGGGCATCAACGACCTGTTCGACCAGGGTGCAGCCAACCTGACAACCTTCAGCGACTACGGTGATTTAAGTGTTGGTCGCAGCGTACACAAGGCGGCCCTGGAGGTGTCTGAGGAGGGCACAGAGGCAGCGGCAGCCACGGCACTCATCTCCTTCCGCATCGCCCGTCCCGCTGCACCGGAGAAGTTCGAGTGTAACCATCCCTTCCTCTTTGTGATCTATGACAACGAGGCCAAGAACATTCTCTTTATGGGAGCCTACAAGAACCCCAAGGCATAGAAAGCAGAGTTATAACATAGACTCAAGGTATAACATAGAAAAAGAAACTATAGATTGCGAGTTAATATTATATAGAAATAACAAAATTGTGAGTTAGAAAATAGAAATAACATGAGATTGCAAGTTAGAATGCAGGAAAAAACCCATAACAATATGAGTTACAATATAGGAAAAGCATAACAATGTGAGCTTATATATATATGCATAGAAATAATGTAAACATTATCTCTTCATTGGCATCTATACAAACCTCAAGCTATAGGAGTAATTGCAGTCTTGGGAGCTGGCAGGCACCCCAAGACATAGAGTAATTGTGTGTGTGTGTGAGAGAGAGAGAGAGTAAAAAATCCAATATTTTCTAATTGAAGGTAAATCAATTGATTAAAATTAATGTTACTTATGATATTTTAAGACAGTCAATATGATACTGACCATTTGTAGTACATTTGAGTTACTATACACTATATATGATAATTTATTAAGTATTGGATGTAAGCTTAAGATTATAATATACTTTTGGTACATTAGAGTGCCTTGATTTCTCCAAAGTTTGCCAGGAAACAGGACCAGATTAACAAAAATAATGGTGGCCTGTTATTTGGAATAGTTTGGGGTAATCCTGTGCTCCAGATTTACCACCAACACTGTATATGTAGACCACAGAAATTATTATTATTGTACAGTCGAGTACCACAATCTCTACCCCTCCTGAGTCGAAGCCCGAGATCTGAAGCAGGCAGTTTCTGGACGACAGCCCACCCAAACCCTCCATTGGTTCAAAATGTGTGTGGCCTCGTGATGGTGTAGGTGGGCCGTCGTCCAGAAACCACCTGCTTCAGATCCCAGTAATATAAACAGTGTGGAGGAATTTACTGGAATTTATTCATATATAGAAAGGTGTTACTATAGACATTTGTATACTTAATTAATAATGGAAAACATTGTATTAGCTAGAAATTTGTTTTGTATGATGAGTTAACTTGAACATCAATAGTATACGTAGTGGAATGTATTAGAGTTAGATAATGTATACTTATAATGGAGAGCATTGTATAGGTAATTAAGATACTTGTTCTGTACAATGTGTTGAATTCTACATCTCCAATATACACAGTAAATTCCTTATGTGTTGTGCTTCTTGTACTTGTGAAGACTTATAAAGTGTCATGTGTGGGGTGTAGATTTAGGGAGTCAACTTTAGTGGCTACTGAGGACTATTGATGCCTCCTAACACTGCTACAAAACAGATCATCCAAGTCCAGACCTATGGATGGCTGTTTCCAGACATAGTTTAGGGGGAATTATTAACCCTTCATTGATTTTCACTAACATTTAATGACTCCTTAAACAATGTCTCACCACTTCCCCTTCATCACACACACTATACACTGTTGGTAATGTTATTTCTTCACAACCTCTGTATTGTATTTATTTAATGTTTAGTGTTTGTTTGTTACTTAGTATGTTCTTTTGTAATTTGATTCATTAATAAAATGATCATAATTAATGTTGTTTTCATAACAACTCTAACTAAAACTTGTACATAGTCCTTTATAATAAAACTACAAGGAATGAGTATGACAGCCTACGATGGCTCTGTTGTATGTCTATGAAGTCATCGTATCAGTACCACATCAATGTTCTTGCATATTGACCAAGGTCTTTCAGGTTAAGTACAGTCTTCTTTAATTCTATCCCCTTTATTACAGACTATAATATTATTATTTAGGCAGTGCATAATTTTATCCTATACTGGAGCTACTTCAATTCCTAGTAGTAATAATTTAGGTCGGATTGGAAAGCGCTAGGCATCTTATAAAGTATTCCGGAAATGGTATTTACGTTAGTGTGAGGAAAACCAGAGAGAAAGTTCAGTTACCCCGAGTTATCTGTTGACTAGTTGGTAATATCCCAGATAACTAGTTTGATGCTGACAGTACCGTACATCCTAGTACGTATTCTATTATTAGTACAAGTAGTTTTGTTTATTATTATTGTCTGTCTTCATTGAACAAGAAAATTCAGATATGTTAGTCACGATGTTTGAGTACATATATCTTGCATATAATGATATTAACAAAATCATCTCCGAACCCTAATTGACTGGCAAATTGCGTTAGTGTGTGTGTGTGCTATAGATTAGAACAGCAGAAATGTAGGACTGTGCGTGTCACTCGATTTTTTATCTCTGCTGACTGGAACGAATTTGTTATTGCTATTGGGATTTGGTGCCAACAAACCGGCCGACATGTTTTCTTTAAAATAATTATACATACACGTCTTACGTACAATTTTATTATAATCTCATGAATTTAAGCATCAACAAGGACAATCTTATCAATATTATAATACCTTTAATTACTCGAGTCTGTTCCATGGAGAGAAGTAAAAGAATAAACCTAATTAAATAATATAAAACCGGTCATTTGACAACTGGCATCTTCAACCAACGGGACGGGTTTGGTGGGCCTTGGCCCCTTGGGGAGGGTGCCATTGGGGGGAAGGGGTAGTAGTGTGGGTTGATTACTTGTTGGAGGTGGAGTGGAGTAGTAGCAATCTCAGTGACCACCACCAGTGTTACCAAGTATGGATAATTTTCCCTAGAAATGGGGAATTAGAAAATAATGGGAAAATTATACAGAGATTGGTCAAGAGTAAATGGGGAAATTTCTACCGGACGCAATATGAAGATGGTAAATGTATGACCATCAACATTAAACAGGTATTTTTTTAGGTGATGAGAGAAAATCAAACGTTGAAGTTGAGGTAAGGAGGAAAATTCTGAAGTTGACATTGGGTAAAATTTCGTCAAGGAGACTTGGCAAATTGGCAACACTGATCACCAGACGAGCTCAGACAGTGGAAGGGGAAGGAGGTGTTCTTGTTGCCTCTCCTGAGTACCGTTGTCTAGCCAGTTTGTGTGTCTGTGTGTGTGTGTGTGGGCTTCACCTCTGCATCTCCCGTGCCTCTCTCTGTGTGTGTGTTATCTTACATATTATATTATATTTTGTGTTGTGTTGTGGTTGTGGTGATACAATTAATAAGTAAAAGACATTTGGAGTTTTTGGACCACGTGTCTTCACTTATACTTCACTATTTAAATGTCTGCAGGTTAGTAGTATCTGATTTATTAACAATTCATTTTGTTTCCTTTATTGTATTGTCCTTTTCAGTGTACTGTTTTAATAACAAATTGTTTATCTATATAATTATGTCATGGTACCAGTTTTTGCTTTATTGAATTACCTGGAAAATTTATGGACCAATAGAAACATGATTTACGGAGCTGTCAAGATTGTCAATTAATAAATTTACAGAAAACCTGGGTTCACTATATTGCATATTTTAGTATCATTATCCACTATTTTGGACCATTCTAAGACCCTTTTAATCTATAGTGTTATCTCATTTTCGAGATATGCCCCGTTTTACAAATATAATTTGGAAACTAGTCTGACCTAACCTAACCTAGACCACAGCAGACTACCGGGACATAACCTGTACAAACTACCGGGTATAACCAGTGTAAACTATCATAAAGTGACTGGGGCAAATTCCCAGGACGTAGCCTAATGTGGTAATACTGCGCAAGCCTAACTAGCCAAAAACCCAGTTAGGCTATTCTGTAATAATACCCTATATTTTTACCTTGTTACTCACATTAATTAAGGGGTGCGGCAGTAGGAGAAAGGTTTGGGGGTGCGGGAATACGGGGACAGGCTGGGGGAGGGGGGTAGAAAGTCTGTCCCCTATTCCCGCGCCTCCCAAAGCTCACCCCCCAAGCCTGTTCCCCTATTCCCGCACCCCCTTAAACCCCCCAAGCCTGTCCCCCTGTTCCCGCACCCTCTTAAACCCTCCAAGCCTGTCCCCCTATTCCCTCACCCCCTTAAACCCCCAAACCTGTCCCCCTGTTTCCGCACCCCCTTAAAACCCCCCAAGCCTGTCCCCCTATTCCCGCACCCCCTTGATTTGGTTGACAGTAATTAGTAGGGCTAATGTCACTTTATTGTTACCGGTATCTAATTATAATAGTTTTACATCGAATCCTCTAATTATTTAAAACACAACAATTATTTTACACTTGCCTGAAGATGTAATAATTATAATATTGTATTATAATGTTAATTAAAAAACCATAGTGTGTGGGTGGGGTAAAACCGTAAAGGGGAAAAGAAAAAAAAAGCTAATCAACCCATGCAATCACTAATTATTAATGGGGAGTAATTAACCTATAATTATTATGATGATGACATTGAAAAGTTACTGCATAATTATTCCTCCAATTATTATGCCAGCTATATAGGAAACAGAACAGAACCCCTCCATATGGAATTATACAGGGGATGTGTTTTATAGCTGAGTTTGGAGGCCTACGTTAATTAACTCAAAATTGATCACTTAAAATTGAATATATCTTTTTCTTCTTTCTTTACACATTTGCTGTCCTATCTCTCTCTTCTCCTTACACACACACACACACACATCTATCAAAATGAAGAAAACACTGAAATATCTATAATTGTTACTACATAGTCTCCCAGTTTTAATTTTCTACCACGGTGTAGCTGCTCTGTCTAAAATAAATTTCTCTTCGGTTCAATGGGTAAGCTACGGCACGGTTTTTACAGTCACACTCGATAGTCATGTAACTTTTTTCTCTCTCTCTCTCTCTCTCTCTCTCTCTCTCTCTCTCTCTCTCTCTCTCCAGTGTTATAGTAGGCCTTCTTTTCACTTCGCCTCGCCCTAAATAGCCTAATAACTTTATTGTATAGCCTAATTTAAGTCTATTTGTATGGTATTGGAGTAGCTTGAGGGCATAATATTATAGTTTGTTTAGTTTGAGGGTGACTTGGAGGGCTATTGTAAATCCTTCAAACTATTCTGCCACCAAACACACACACACACACACACGGTAGCTTAATGATTGTAGGCTAATAGTCTCTCTCTCTCTCTCTCTCTCTCTCTCTCTCTCTCTCTCTCTCTCTCTCTCTCTCTCTCTCTCTCTCTCTCTCTCTCTCTCTCTGTGTGTGTGTGTGTGTAGTTAAACAACAGTCACGGGAGTAAAAAAATATTGTAATCTCTGTGTAGTCTCACGGGAGTTAGATAATTGGTATACTCTCTCTCTCTCTCTCTCTCTCTCTCTCTCTCTCTCTCTCTCTCTCTCTCTCTCTCTCTCTCTCTCTCTCTCTCTCTCTCTCTCTCTCTCTCTCTCTCTCTGTGTGTGTGTGTGTGTGTGTGTAGTTAAACAACAGTCACGGGAGTAAAAGAATATTGTAATCTCTGTGTAGTCTCACGGGAGTTAGATAATTGGTATACTCTCTCTCTCTCTCTCTCTCTCTCTCTCTCTCTCTCTCTCTCTCTCTCTCTCTCTCTCTCTCTCTCTCTCTCTCTCTCTCTCTCTCTCTCTCTCTCATTGCTTGGGTTAGGTAGGTAGATCCAGCAGTGTTAACAAGGTACATGACACACCACCACCACCACCTGTTGTAAAACCATCTTGGGGTCTGTGTCCGGACTGGTTAGACGAGTGGCTGTGTGTGTGTGTGTGGTGGAGGGGAGAGCTGCTGATGATGAGGTGAAAGATAATTATAACTATAGTTTTAACATTCCCTGCCTGGTACCATGTATGTTTTATTTCATTTTACTCTCTCTCTCTCTCTCTCTCTCTCTCTCTCTCTCTCTCTCTCTCTCTCTCTCTCTCTCTCT
The DNA here is from genome assembly GCA_034508575.1 of Petrolisthes manimaculis. Classification (NCBI taxonomy): domain Eukaryota; kingdom Metazoa; phylum Arthropoda; class Malacostraca; order Decapoda; family Porcellanidae; genus Petrolisthes; species Petrolisthes manimaculis. The sequence continues at coordinate 147,302 of JAWZYT010001443.1, read as the reverse complement.
CTCTCTCTCTCTCTCTCTCTCTCTCTCTCTCTCTCTCTCTCTCTCAGTGGAGTCTCGTTCGTAGTAAGCAAGGATGATAGACTATAATAGACTATAGTATATCTATTATCCTTGGTAGTAAGGTAGAAATATACAAATTAATATACCGGTAATTATAAAGTTTTCATGTTAATTCTACACCATCACAAACTCGACTATTATATCTGCCTTCCAATCAGACATGCTGTACATATTTTTTTCTGTCATTCCTGCCACACTAATTACTATTTCTTTATTTGTTCATTCATCTCCCACATTCACCCTGACCTTCCTAAAAAAGACAGTATTGCTAACTATATAGTTGTTATCTTGAAAAAAAAAATCTACCTTGTTTGTTTTATTCGCAGGGCAGTGGTGGAGTGTCAAGATGGCAGGTGTGTGTTGTCTGATGGTGGTGGCTGTCATGGTGGGATGGTCACATGCTCAGTTAGATGTCTGTTTCCCACACGAGGTTCCCGAAGTCCCGAATCCCAACCTGCCTAGGGATATCAGCAAATTCAGTCTGGGTCTGTTCAAGAAGGTAGTGACGGGGGGCGAGAGGGGACGATTGAGAACACGTGAAGGAGGACACCTCAAGATTAACAAGAAAGAGGGCGGGGCAACATCAAGTCGATCACGTGGGGCAGTGCAGAATATAGTCATCTCACCTTATAGTGTGTGGAGTGCCCTGGTGTTGGCTTATCTTGGTGCTGAGGGTAGTACAAGAAGACAGTTAGCCAGGGCTCTAAAGTTGTCCTCAAAGACCTCATCACATGCCAACTACCTCTTCGTACAGCAGATGTCAGTAGTGGTACCAAATTGATATTTGTGGCGAGTTAGTTTGTTTGTTTTCACCTTATAGTAATAAAGTATTGTTATAATTTGGTATCCCCTTGATATAACGCTAAGAAATACAATAGACAAACATTTTGTTATAGTCTCTCCTCCATTGAAGATCGCCAGATGTTTTTCCAGGCTTCTGTTATTCACTATTATAACTACAGACTTGTTATACTTGTCATTTAGCAAAGGCTCAATAGATTTCTTAGTCTGTATGACAGTAAATAGTGGAAACCTGAGAAAACATTTGGTGATCTTCAGTGAGCAAGTGGAGGTCTACTGTATTTTTTAGTATCATGTTATCAATGGCCTATGTTTGGTATATTTTAGATAAATAATGGATTTAGTTACAAGTACAAAGACATGTACTGTGTATAATTATTATGACTGATATTACAGGTTGTCAGAAGAAACCATGGGATTGCTAAGAAGCACAAGGACTACCCAGAACAGCAACAGCACAGTTCTGAGCAGCATGAACCGAGCCTACTTTGCCTCCCATGTAGCTGTCCAGCCCTGCCTAGTCAAGAACCTCAAGGAAGAAATCGTGCGTCTCGACTTCAGCAACCCCACACAAGCAGCTGCCAGGATCAATGGTGATGTCAGTGCAGCCACGAGGGGAGAGATTGATACCCTGGTGGAGCCATCTGATGTGAAGAACGCTGAATTTGTCTTGACCAATGCCGTTTATTTCCGAGGAGCGTGGCAGACGGTGTTCCCAGCCGAGCGCACCAACTTAGGTATATTCAGGGCCACACAGGACGTCACTCAAGGCCTGGTGCTACTCATGAAGGTGGTGGGAAAGTTTAAATTTGGTGAGTTGGTGTGGTTGTAGTCTAGGAGCTAGGAAATACACAAAACAGTACAGTTGTCAAAGTACAATACATATAAATACATAACAGTACAGTTAAATTTTTCACAACATTACTTTAATGCTTGATATAGTCTAATCAAAATGTAATAAGTGATGTTACTGTTACAGCATTTAGTCCCATGTTGAACGCCAGTGTGGTGGAGTTGCCGTACAGCGCTGGGTTCTCAATGTTGGTGTTGTTACCGACGATGGATGTGTGGCAGCCAGAGGATGTGGTCAAGAGGTTGTCACACCGCCGCCTTGAAGACGTCCGAGCCAAACTAGCGCCGGCTGAGATGGAGATCACATTGCCCAAGTTTAAAGTGTTGTCCCGCTTGACACATCAGTTGAAGAAGGTAGTAATATCATGCCACTACTACATTGTCTTTGTATACCAATATATTTTTCTAGTTATTGTTATCTATGTGGTACTGTACTCAGATCATACTATGCTCTATTTGGCATTACAAACTCTGTACACAATCATATTATTCTCTGCACTTCATCACACTATACTGTGCTTGACATTACAGGCTCTGGTTGATATGGGAGTTACAGACATCTTTACCAGATCTTCTGACCTCTCTACCTTCTCGTCCTCATCTGGGTTACGCCTGGATTCAACCATTCACCAGGCCACTATTACTGTATCAGAGGAGGGGACTGTTGCTGCCGCTGCCACAGGTAACACCTCCAGTTTTTTTTAAAGTCATAAATAACAAATATATTTAATGAGTATCCTTGCCCATTGATAATGTTTCCATTAAATTCCTAAGAAAAAGTAGATTCAATCCTTAGTTGTAAAGTAGAATGTGATTATAGTTGCTCACGTGAGTCAAGTTGTAATGCTGCCGTTGGTGTATTATATTTTATCAGTCAGTCATTCGGAGTGCAGTGTGGAGGCATGACATACAAATGTTGTAGTTGTTGTTGTTGTATGTTGCAGCGCTGATAGGGACACGTGTTGGTCCCGCCAAGTTCACCGCAAACCGACCCTTTGTGTTCCTCATCACAGACGATATTCTGCGTGTCCCCATCATTACCGGGGTGTACAAAGGCCCAGTGTAGGCCTCCACCCACCACTTGTACCCCTTGTTATCCTCCACAACACATGACAGGCCTATCCGATCAAGATTGGCTAAGCTTATATTCTTTCCCATTTTCAACGCTTGTTTCTCGACCTAGCATGTACAGTACTTGAATATGGAGTGGCGGTGATGTAGCTTGTCTTTGGGATTGACTTTTTGCTGGAAGGCTTTTTGACGGTGCATTTGCATCTAGCTTTTATCCTTGTGTGACTGATGATTGCTTTTCACTGACTGATGTACTGTATTGGAGTCCTGCTCTTCCCTTTTGTGCTTTTTATTTTTACTTTTTGCTGTGTATTTGAGGTCTGCCTTCAACTTGTTCTGTACATTTAAATTGTACTCACTTTATACCAAGTGCATTGGAGTCTTATTTTTCATGCTTGCATTTGAATTATACTCTTCTCTTTGTGGGTTTAAATCTTACCATTCACTCTTGGCTTTGGTTGTGCCTTTCACATTGTGCATTGGAAGGTAAATGACAAATGATGGAGTACAGTGTTTTGTTCCCAGCCACTCACCTACACATAAATATTTGTCGTGTTGTTGCCATTCTTGCCAATTGCCTCCCAAATTTATACAGTAATTCAAGAAACCAGTAGATGTAGATAAGTGAATTTTATATTTAGTGTATTTATTATATTAGCTGTAGATGCTGTACTGTGTGTCAAAGTGTGCATGTGTAAGCTGTGTGCATTTGTGTATTAATATATTTGCATGTGTGTGTGTGTTTGAGTGAATGGTATTACAGAGGTTTACATTTATAACATATAATTTGCTTATATAAATGCCATACTGTACTTATATCCCCAAAAGGATTAGGTAATGATGCTTAATATTATAGATATAAGGTAGACAACAGGTACAGTAAGCTATAAACACAGTTGCCGTAACATATCTGGAAATGCCTGAACTTTATTTACTACAGTACAAATACAGGAAATTACAAATACCTGTGAATACAATGCAATAAACAGGTACAGTACAGTCGTCAGCACAAATTCGTCCCATTCAGCTGGAGTGAGAGGAGCCTGGTAATCTGCTAACACACTATGAGAGTTGACAAATATGGATTAAACGCATAATACTGAAGATCATTAGCCATTTCGATCATACTTTTCAACTCTCATACAGTGTTACCAGATCTCCAGGCTCCTCTCACTAGAGCTGAGCAGGACGAATTTCTGCTGCTGACTGTACATAGCCTACCAAGTCCTTTACGGCATGTAGCACTATGACATGACAAGAAAATAGACCAATTAAAAGACACACAATTACGGAAATACAGTATATTCAATTGGTGACCTAAAAATGTCCTTTACTATATAATACAGTATAGTAGGATAACTTCTTACAGTACATGGATTTTTTTCCCATGTGATAGCCATAGATGTTCATTATAGTGCAGTAGTAAATATTAGATATCTCTGGACATTGTAGGCAACTGTTTGGTCTCTTCGTTATCATCTTCCTCTGTCTTTAGTTCTTTTATGCTTCTTTTGTATGACTTCTTGTGTGTGTGTTTCCAGCCATATATTGTTTGCCTGGGGGTAGTAGGATATAGCCAATTATTTATTTCTTCTTAGCTGTGTTTTGGTGACCTATCCATTGACGCCTCACATCAAATTTTGCCTTACCTCTTGAATAACTGCACACCACTCTATAGATAATGAATTTGTTCAGTATGTGTGTTGAGTAGTTAACCTCCTATGTGTGTTGAGTAGTTAACCTCCTATGTGTGTTGAGTAGTTAACCTCCTATGTGTGTTGAGTAGTTGCCTCCTGGATTAGTGTAATGTACAGTCTGGGCCGAGAGTAAGTATCCACCCACTCCCAGCCAACCCAGAAATGTGGCACCATCGCTACCGTGGATACAAAAGGTGAAGCAGGGCAAGGCTCATCAACCTGAGTCGAATCAGTTATTTGAGCCAGCAAAAAGGTGGAGGAAAGACAGTGTTTTGCTGATTCAATTCAGGTTGATAAGTCTTGCCTTGTTTCATCCCTGGTGCCACATGTCGGGGTTGGCTGGAAGTGGGTGGATACTTACTCCAGGCCGAGACTTAACTGTACTTGACCTTAGCTAAGAAAAAGAGGAGGAGGAGGAAGAGACCATGTTTGAAGTCACTGTACTTTATTCAGAGTAGTTTTATTTTATACAACACTGGTATGTATTTTGTGTAGTACAGTAACATTCTTTAATCCTTTATGTACTTTGTTCAGCATGTTTGATATTTATTGTGCATGTGTTTGTATAATAAATACTTATTTTTTTGTAGTAGTATCCAGTGGCACCTCCCCTTTTTTTAATTAACAGTACACTTACTGTACTTGGTCAACTTTACCATAAATGTTTACTCTCTAGTCAGTAGTCAGTACATCACAATGGGTTATTGTTACAAGAACATGCAGTGTCACATGACTCATAAACCCACAATCTCTCTACATTAGTGGTCCCAGGTAGGCTCCCATAAATATGAGATGCTTTGTGTTGTGCATAATGAGTAACATGAATTGTCTGTCATAGTGGAAAACCTTGGCCGAGATACCTCCAGATTTCTGTATAGCCACGATGGTTGCTGTTGCCGCCTCTGTCCCCTTCTGGCTGACCTCCACGAAAACCTTGTGCATGATGTTCGTGACTTGCAGGTGTTGGTCGGTGAATCTGGTAAAGTCAATCCCATGTGTCTTTCATGCCCTGTGTGTGTGTAGGGTAGTTGTGGTTAGATTTGTGTTGCTGTGTGGTGAACAGTGATTTAAAAAGGAAAAATGAAGACTGTACTAGATCTGGAAGACCCTATAGCATAATGGAGAAGGAAGTAGAGAGAGGGGACAACAAACACGAAGGAAATAGGTGGAAAGGGAATTTTTGGGGTCTGAAAAAGTGATCGAAGGTCTGAACACTTTCCTCAAATGTACAGTACAGTAGTGGTGAGGCTCAATTTTACTCACATTAGCTGTACTGTACTGGGAGAGACTTTTCTTTCTATACTGTAGTGAGAAAGGTGAAGACTAATGACGAAGGAGACCACATTATATCCTCACCCATCCCGTTGTAAAAAGAAAGAGGTCCAAAAGCATGTCTATTTTCACCTGAGATTCCTAAACCCATTAGATCTGAAGGAGACAACTCGTAGTAAGGGAGAAAGAAGGTTGACAGTAGCGTGTTTCAGAGCTGACCACTTGTGTATGTAAATAACTTGAGAGTATTGATTAACTTTTGCATTAGCTTGACGATTGTTCCATGTTCTGGTGAGGTGAGGAAGAATACACAGAGTTCAGAAATGCAATGTCCATTATAATTACTGTATACAGTATATAGCAAGTAACAATACAAAATTAGTTATTGATCTTCAGAGTTTTTATGATTTAACATAGGATACAGTAATATCACTATACATACTGATCCCACTAACTCTTTGTTGTCAGTTGTTTATATTGGATGAATATGCAACCTTGGAACAGATGGGTACTTTAACCTTCCATCATTCTATGTCCTGGGGTCCTGGAATGCACCCATAAAAAGGAGGTTCTGGTATTGGTTGTCCATAAGGAGGAAGATGAAAGGCTTGTTGCAATGGAACATAACTACAGGAAATATGCTGGTGATTTCTGCCAACACTACCACAGTTGCTGCTGCTGCCTCTGTTCCCTCCTCTTTTACCTCCACGAAGCATTTGTGAATGATCTTGGAGACTGAGAGATGGCGTGAAGTGAATCTGGTAAAATTGGCATGCAGAGTGCTGAACATGTCTGTCAATCCCATGCTCTGCAGGCCCTGTATGTAGTGAGAACAGTTCTCATTATACCGTTCTGGAACTTTGTTTTGCAATATCTTCTAACAGGTAAAGTTTAATGGAATCCAATAATTATACAACCCTATAGTGGGGATTGGTTTTGATATATGGTAGGGATCACAACTTGCCTCTGAACACGACTGCTGTACAGTACTGTAATGCACCGATGCTTCATTTCAATTTGTTTTTCTAAAGAAGAAAAGGAACAAGATAAATTGATGTATTGATGTGTTTAGTTTGTGACAAAAGAAAAAAGTGGAGTTTCTCAGGACCTAGTGGTTTTTGGCACCCCTCTGGACTTATGCCAAGCCCTCTCCCTGTTCTCTTTTATTCTCTTGAGGTATAAGGTCTTTCCAGCCAATCAGTCTTTTTTTCTTCCCCCCTTTTCATTCTAGACTTTACTCTTGTTTCTTTCCAAAAAGGAAAGTCAGGTTTAGGTCAGAGAAAGATAAAAATGCAGTGAGCCCTAGTCCAAAGATTAGATAATGAGAGTTGCAGTGGAATGGTATGTTAAAAAAGTTCACACCTCAAGTTCTTGGTAAAGTTCCTATATGGACAAATATTATAAGTCCCCATTACCCAACATCTGTTTACGGTCAGGAGACAGCATTAAAAAGAAAATTGTATCATTAGTTACCAGGCACTTCCTTTTTCAGTTAAAAATAAGGCTTAAAAATATATATACATGTATAACTAGTTTTATATTTTATTATTTAAAATACATTATCTAAAATATACAATAAAATCATATAAAATATAATGACAATATATAATGAAAACTGCACACTTCAGTGTAAGAGCTATGCTGTCACTATCCATCTATCTATGAATAGATAGATAGACACAAAAGGAAACATATTACCAAAAGATTATCAGCCTGTTGCTTCAATCCCATTGCATTCAGACTGACTAGTTCTGTCAAGAAGCATGTCAGTGAAATTCAAGCACAAATCCCCACCTCCATACAAAATTTCACATAAGGAGGCGACTTCAGTAAGAAAATAGACATTGAAATTACATTCGCCACTCCAGGGAGCGGTGGGCAGGATGTGAAATTCTTGAAGGTGAAGGAAAGTCCTTGGATTGATAACTGCCGACGCTCAGCCAAGAAAAAATGTGCCACCACAGAGCTGCCTGATTTGATCCCAGCTCCTCATCTTCTGCATCCCATTTCAGCTAACCATGAAGCAACTGCCACTGTGTTTACTCACAAGGACAATGCCTGTATCAACCTTGATGCATTCCTTATTCACTCTGCTCTTGAAGATATGATTTCCCAAAAAAAATTGATGTATGGACTATGGGGCAGCAAAGTTTTAGGTGAGGACTCCCCGTTGTGAAAGGTCCTGGTACATGCACTACACCTTTACTCAAACCATCAGTTCAGTAGTTTCCTTCCTGCCCCATCCAAACTTTTTTTTAGTCAAGACAAATAATGTACTAGCAGGACTGAAATACATTGTTAGATACAGGCTACTGTGGACTGCAGTGGTGATTAGCTATTTGGCAACTCCTTCCATATGATCAGGGTCAGTTACCTAATACCCTCATGAAGTCCTACTGTAGGCCTATACCTGTATAGCTAAATGTCTACTGGTGAAAAGTCTTCTTCCTTTATGTCCTGGGATCCTGATAGCTGCCCATAAACAAGAGGTTCTTGGTCACATTATCTCTGAGGAGGAAGATGAATGGCCTGTTGCAGTGGAACTGGATGGGGAGTGGAACTCTGCTGTGTCCGGACCGAGTCACTGCCACTACTACAGTCGCTGCTGCTGCCTCAGTCCCTTCCTCATTCACCTCAACGAAGGACTTGTGGATGATTTTGGAGACATACAGGTTTTGGGGAAGGACTGCAAATCCTGTGAGGTTGGCCTTTTGAGTGCTGAACATGTCCGTAACACCCATCCTCATCAGGCTCTGTGTGTGTGTGTGTGTACATATTGGTTGAGTAAGGTTTAGTTGGACTGTTAGAATGTTATTGTTAAATAGATCAGTGATGTGTCATGACATATGGAAGAAGGAAACTGTATTCTGAGCTGAAGGGTTACATTCAGTTTACAGTACAGAAGTTGTAAACATTCCAAGGTTTTAAATTATTGTTTTATGACAAGGTAACAATGATCTTAGTCATAATTATGGTATCAGCGCGATTGAAGGAAGAGAATTCATGCCTACTAGACTCTGATGATGAGGCTGAATAGTTAGCCAATGTCTATATGTAGAAACCAGTACTGTAATCACGCATACATATTTCACTAGAGCAATATTGAGGGAGAGATGTGATGTGCTGAAAACTTAATTCCTCATTCAGTGGTACTTATCCAATAATTGATGGTGTTCATTCTTCATCTTTGCTTCTATTCCCCGACCTTAAATAGGACCCATTCACTTCAATGTGAACCACCTGCACCCTTCCCTCCACCCAATACATTAAAACTAGGCATCCCTTATTGTATTGTATATTGCATCCACTGGCATATGACCAAACCTGTTATGTTGCCATCAGTATTGTGTGTCAAACCATTTAAATCTCAACTCACCTCTTTGAGTTCATTCCGTATGGTTTTTTCCATCTTGAACTTGGGTAGCAGCAGGTGTACATTCCTTTTCTGCAGGTTGTTGATGGCACGGCTGAGCCTGTCAGCATTTAGGTTCTGTACCAACTGACTCCACCCATCCACACCTTCATTTTCTGGCAGCAGCAGGTACATTGAGATAATGTTGCCTGAGTAGGGAAGTTCAACAAGACGGGCTCCAAGCTCTGTGCTCTCACCTGTGGGTTAAATCACACATGTTAAATCTCTCAAACAGCGACCTACAGATTTTAAAATTTAATTGGGCCCCTAACAAAATGAAGAAAACAAAACACTATGAAAAGTTGACAAGGAAGACTTGTCCACAAGTGTCCATTTACATAAACATCTGTTTCCATGTTGAATTATATGTTTGGAATAACACCAGATTTCTGCAGAAAAAGTGCCATTTTTTAAATGCTCATAAAGTGCAGACTTTGGATTCATCATTTGTTGAATGTAGATGTGAGGTCGGTACAATAGCAAGAAAATATAGATACAATGTTAACACTTACCATAGTTCATATTACGCTCAGTAAACATCATGGGTACTTGTACAGAGCTGCTGACTGGACTCAACGTTTGGAAGGGCCGGTCTCGTGTGTCCTTGGTCTTGAACTGAGTCTGCCATGTACCCTTGAAGAAGACGGCATTCACCAGTACCATCTCGGCTCTATATAGGTCATCCGAGGTCAGCACATTCTTGATGCGGTTGTTGGTGACTTCACTAATGAAGTTGTTGATGACTGCTGCCGACTGTACACTCTGTGTGTGTGTGTGTGTGTGTGGGTGGAAGAGTTAGTTAGGTTGAATTGGAATATGTTGAACTAAGGTGAGATTGATCAGGGTCCACAAACACCTCTTAATGACAATCCATGTTTCTCTGCCTTTATATTGTGTTGAATAATACTCTGGTGCAATGCCAGTATAAGGCCCCTAAATTATAAATAATAGGCTAAAATAAAAACTAAATAGACTACTATTCTCAGCGAGTGCACGATGTCTATAAATTCACTCTACAGTACAGTACACATCAAAATAACCCAACTGTCTATACTCACGTTACTAAAGTCCAGAGCCTGAAGGAGGTCTTGTAGATAGATTCTCATGCAGGGAACTAAGGGAAGGTTTTCGTTGACATAGATACGGTCCACAGCTCTGAAGGTGAAGTTAACACCATTTTCTTCACGTCCACTCGAGCTGGTGATGAATATTTGTAGTTAGTGGATGTTTATCCTAGTTACTGGAAGTTTGAGATGCTTTCAAATGTCTAGGATATTTTTATATACAGGTACTGGGTGTTTATAGTTGCCGGGATTTTAAATATATGTACTGTATGAACCAAGGTGGAGGGTAGAGTGATTATTACGATTATTATGTTTATGTTTAGTTGGTCTCCTTAGTTTATATCGGACGCTGCATCCAACAGTATACAGTATATATATATACACACACAACCAACAACCCCAGCTACTTACATGGTCCTGAGTGAATTGATGAGTCTGTAGGTATTGAGTTTATCAGTAACTCCGAGTGCTGTCTCTAGTTGTGTCTGTGTATTGCCACCAGTCCCGAGATAGGTCATACCCAGGGCTGTCCATATGCTGTAAGGGGAGAAGAAGAAGTTGCCGGTGGGGTTGAGTTGACGGTAGAGGTTGAAGCCCAGGTTGGACAGTCCTGTAAGGTCTGGGTTGATACCAGAGCGGTTGTCGTCAGCTGTGAGACATTGTGGTGTTGCCTGGTGAATTATGGCCACCAAGGCAAAGAGGAAGAGGGCCAATACACGCATGTTGTCTGTCTGAAACAAGAAATAATAACTATAATTAATAATAATGACAATAACCAACAATTATAAACTGACAAAAAGTGTACCATAAACGAGAAGGAGATAGAGAGGAGGTACTGTGAGCACGAAGGAAAAAGAAAGAAGAGGGACTGTGAACACGAAGGAAAAGAAAAAGAAAGGAGATACATTTGACGAGAGGAAAGGAAGGAATTATTTTATTGGAATATTAATAGTGGTAGTGATAATTGTAATAGTTTGTTAGTAGTAGAATAGTAGTAGTAGTAGTAAACAAATAATATCAGTAGTAGTAGTAAACAAGGGGGGGCAGGCTTGAGGGGGTTTAGGGGGGTGCAGGAGTAGGGGGACAGGCATGGGGGGGGGAGTTAAGAGGGTGCAGGAATAGGTTATAGGCTTTCTACCCCCCCCACCCCCCACAAGCCTGTCACATACTCCCGCAAACCCATAACTGTGAAGGTACAGTAAAGGATGTGACGTCACGAGTGGTACAGGTGTTGGTAGAGAGAGAAGGGGGGGGGGGGTTGTAGTGAAAGGTGTATATGTGTGTGTGTGGTAGGGAGAGGCATCAGAGTTTGTGTGTCGTTGTTGTTGTCGATATTTCAGATGAGAGAAGAGGGTGTGAAAGGTCATATAGAGATTTGTCTGACAATGGGTTGAAAAGGAGAGAACATTGTAGTGTTGGTAGGAAATGTATGTGTGTGTGAAAATATTATTATGAGTGTCTGTATATTTATGTGTGGAAGTATATCTATGAGAGAGAGAGAGAGGCAGGAAGACATTTATTACCAACATAGATACAACAGTAGGTACTTCTATACAGGTTCAACAAAATGCAACCTTTTACATTATCACTTTCACTGACCCCAACACACACATCGCCTCTGGAAGATTATACGAGAGAGTATAAAGCTTTTATACACTGCTGGCAAAATATACAATTAAGTAGCGTAATCACATTCAATAATTCATAAACTAATACTATTATTGGTCATCATTAAAGTTATAGTTGGGTGAAGACAATTTTCCAAAGTTTCGAACCATTATTGTCTTGCTTAGTGTCTCAGAAGATAATTATTGAACTAATGTCAAAGACTGTTCTATTTATATATTAAAGCAGAAGAGAATTGCTGTCTTACGTAAAGGTTATAGTAACCATTAATAATACTAGCCCATAAACACTAGCCTAGTCTAAAAATAACACGGAGTACCACTTGGACATTTTGTCACTAGCAAAAACTGGTGTTAGAAGTGTAAAATACTCTGTAACAAATCTCAAACCTAATGTAATGTAGGAATGACGCCGCTGTAACACTTGTTTGTATCTGTCCTTGTATATTCAGATATGTATCCTTCCTATAGACAGGTGCTGGTGTAACACTTCCTTTCCCTCTCGCTTCAGGAGTTGTACTGAATCATCTGGCCTCGGATGGCTGTATATATAGCCATGACCCTCCCCATAATGCCGTCCCTCTCTTGTCATACACACACAGTCACACACACACCGTTTTTCCCCTAGTGGGCATAGCAACATAATTATAACAACAACATTTATTATCTCACGGCTCACACACGTACGCAAAGAATTGGAATATTAAGCCTTGTTGGTGTTGTTGATTATTTATAATATTTCACGAATCCTACAATATTTCCACCACGCAAAATAATGATAATAATAATAACAAACTGGCATTGTTTATAGCAGCTGGCATCTTCCGCGCAAAACTTTTTCCACTCATGGTGGTTACATAAATTCCCTAATCCCAAACCTCATAAACCATAATAATGAAATTATAACTAAAAAAAAGAACTTGAATGAAATGAACGAGAAAGAAAATACTAGTGAATGTTATTATTATTATTATTATTATATATTATTATTATCATTATTATTATTATTATTATTATTAGCGAAGGTTGCCTCACTGAATATCGGAACTACGGTTTGATTTGTTATTTTTTTCTTCTTTTTTTTTACGGTGTCTAGTTTCCGTTTCCGGGGCTTGTCGGTCCAACGATTAGGCGACATTCACACATATATTTTTTTCTTTTCTTTACGGTGAATTGTACATTGTTTTAGACGGCAACAAGGATAGATGGATGGATGGATGGATGGATGGTGGTGGGTGAACGAAACTCAGTGGAATTATTGGTGACAGTAGAGACATTGTGTGTGTGTGTGTGTGTATAGATGCAGTGTGTGTGTGTATATAGAAGCAATGTGTGTGTGTGTGTGTATATAAAGGCAATGTGTGTGTGTGTGTATAGAGACAATGTGTGTGTGTGTGTGTGTAGAGACATTGTGTGTGTGTGTGTGTGTAGAGGCAATGTGTGTGTGTATAGAGGTAATGTGTGTGTGTAGAGGGCCACCACTATAGTAGAGGCATGTGTGTGTGTGTGTATATAGATGCAGTGTGTGTGTGTGTGTGTATAGATTCAGTGTGTGTGTATAGAGGCAATGTGAATGTGTGTGTGTGTGTGACGAAGGATGTTGGGAAAGGAGTGAATGACAGAGGGAAGTGAATAATTATGAAACCAGAGTGGTAGAACGTGGGATGGAGGCTGGTTAGCTCAGGGGAAAACCACCCTATGGAATGACGTCAACACACACATACACACACACACATACGGTATACCTTTCCCTTTAAGTATTTTTCATTCTGTATATGTAAGCGTATGTATTACACAACACACGTACATTATTATGCAAAAAAAAAAACGTTATCATTTTCCTATTTTCGTACCTTTCACTGTGTTTATTATTATTTTTATTATTATTATTATTATTATTATATTAAGTATGTTTGGTATTAATGTGTGTATGTATCCTGTGTATGTATGTGTAAATTAGTTATAATAGATACGTCCAGGTGTGTGTGTGTGTTTGTATGTGTATGTGTATGTGTGTGTGTAATAATCATCATGGTCTAGTAGTGTTGGCAATACTTCCTTTTGGGGCTGTATTTACAAAAGAAGCAAAGTTTATTCATAACTTAATGGGAGACTACATACATACATACATTAACAGCGCCTTGATTCCTACAAAGTATGCCAGAAAACAGGACCAGATGAACAAAAATAATGGTATCCTGTTGCCTGGAATAGGTTGGAGGAATCATTATCTCCAAAAATGTCAACAGAACTGGGACTCGACACTAACTGCTTCGAAATCATAACAATAAAAATAATATTAAAACCATTCGAAATGAACTTGAAACACTGACTGACTGACTAATTGACTGACTGACTGACTGACTGATTAATTGACTGACTGACTGACTGACTAATTGACTGACTGACTGACTGACTAATTGATTGATTGACTGACTGACTAACTAATTGATTGACTGACTGATTAATTGTCTGACTGACTGATTAATTTATTGACTGACTGACTGACTGACTAATTGACTGACTGACTGACTGACTAATTGATTGATTGACTGACTGACTAACTAATTGATTGACTGACTGATTAATTGTCTGACTGACTGATTAATTTATTGACTGACTGACTGACTGACTAATTGACTGACTGACTGACTGATTAATTTACTGACTGACTGACTAATTGACTGACTGATTAATTTACTGACTGACTGACTATTTGACTGACTGACTGACTAATTGATTGACTGACTGACTGACTAATTGACCCCTTCTCTATTAATAACATTACAGTCTGTAGTTTCCTGATATACTGTAGTTTGGAAAATCAATATTGTACCCTCTAACAAAAAAAAAAACATTATTAACATTTTCTCTTTCAATGAACAATGTGTGTGAGTTTTAAAAGACTGGTAATCCTTTTTGTAACATTTTTTTGCGTTACTAGCCAA
>JAWZYT010001443.1:15000-125000 GCA_034508575.1 Petrolisthes manimaculis | reverse complement strand
TAAGACACCATGTAGCTGAATTGACTTTGTTTTGTTTTGTTTTGATTTGTTTGCTACTGAGGGATTCTGTTTATTGTTAATGTTAGCAAGAATCAATAACCTAATAACTAAAGGGGGTGCGGGAATAGGGGGACAGGCTTGGGGTGGGGGGAGGTGGGGGGTAAAAAGCCTGTCCCCTATTCCTGCACCCCCCTAACCCCACCCCAAGCCTGTCCCCCTACTCCCGCACCTCCCATACCCCACCCCAAGCCTGTCCCCCTACTCCAACACCCCCTTCAGTTCACATAGACTTCACACTAAGGTCAGGGTTAGGTACGCAACATAATTATTATATACATTTGACATTTAAATATTTACTCGATCAATTTAATTAAACCTAGTTACTATTATAATGACTGGTATTTGTTTTAAAGAACCTATACTCATCTTCTTACTTCCTTATACCCATGAACCTACTTGCTTATTCACCCATGCATCTGTTTACTCATCCACCTGTTTACTCATCCACCTATTTATTCATCCACCTATTTATTCATCCATCTGTTTACTCATCCACCTATTTATTCATCCACCTGTTTATTCATCCACCTGTTTACTCATCCATCTGTTTATTCATCCACCTGTTTACTCATCCACCTATTTATCCACTTGCTCACTTACCTACTTGCTTATCCACCTGTTTACTAATCCTCCTATTTATCCACCTGTTCACTCACCTGTTTACCCATCTATACATCCCTACCCTACCTATGTGTATTTTTAAAAAGCATACATATCCACTACATACATACATACATACAAACGCATCTATGTATGTATGTATGTACCCATTTGTCAAACACACTACTTCCCTACCGACCAACTAACCAACCAACCAACCATCCATCCTATTACATAAGTTATTAGGGAATCCCTCCTGACACACACACACACACACACACACACACACACACATCCTCTAAACACGTATTGCCTTCACTTTCGTTCAGGTCAGAGCGGAAGGATAAGTTTCATATGTGTCCCATATATCTTCGGTTTGTAGTACAGTTAAGGGGAAAGTTTTGTGTTGGTAAATCTGGAGCAACTGAATCCCCCAAACTATTCCAAGCAACCGAACACCATTATATTAGCTCTTCTGGTCCTGTTTCCTAGCATACTTTGGAGGAATTAACCCACTCCAATGTACCAAAAACGTATAACCACCTTAATCTGGAACAACTACTGCATATCTCCACGTAATTCAAGCGACAGCCAACAGGACACTATTACTTTCCTTAATCTGAGGTCCTGTAGTTTCCTGGCATACTTTGGAGGAAAGCTATCACTCCAATGTACCAAAAATATATATATTATTACCCTTAATTACATTGTGGTTCGAATTATAGCCTACTGTATAATAGGCTACGACGCTACATAGCCTATTATGTATCGTGTATTATTAATTAAGGGAGGAAGTACAGTGTTGGTAAATCTGGAGCAACTGATTCCTCTAAACTATTCCAAGCAACAAGACAACATTATATTTGTTAATCAGAAGGTCGTGTTCCCTGACAAACTATGGAGGAATCAAGGCACTCCAATGTAACAACAGTGAATTGCCCCTATAATGAGTGACTAAACTTTGTGTACGATGAAGATGTGAATATAAATAATAATATATCCGTTTCTCCCTTCCACTGAAACAAGGATAGACTGTATTTAACTTTGGAATGTTATTGTCTATGTAAATGTGTAAAAACATTATTTAATGTTGCTACATTTATTTTGTTCAGTAGCCTATTCACTGTGTGGGATAATGGGATGTTACAGGTTCGTTCGTTCGTTGACTTCTTCTCTCACTCGCCTTTCTAGTTTATGAGGTATTTCTCTGAAGCCGTAGTATTGTAACAAAAAAATACAGAACAATAGGAAAACAGGTGAATGAGGACCAAGGGAGGGAGGAGGGAGAGAACCTAACAGGGAGGGAAGGAGGAGGAGGTGGGAGAGAAGCTATCACTGAGGGGAGGGGGGATAGGAAACTGTTGGGCTGTATGTCACTGGGAATGAAAAACATTCTTGTCAGGTCGGCGGGATTTACGCCAACTGTGGCTAGTTTTTACCAATATTGACTGGAAAAACTCAAAAGCTCTCTCTCTATCTCTATCGCTCTCTCTCTCTCTCTCTGTATGTGTGTGTGTGAACTTCAAGATGGTTTGCTCAAAAATATCATTACAGTTTCAAAAGCAGAAAACTAACCACAACATTGGGACAACAAACTTCATTCACAAAGTTCAGAAGTCGCTTTTTTCTTTACTTGTCTCAAACATATTATAAGATACATTCCGTAATAGTACTTACTACGTACCGCTTCGCTATTTATGGGGGTAAATCTTAAATAGAATATACTGTACATGGTCGTAAATCTAGAACAACTGCATGATTCCTCCAATTAAACTACTACAAGCAGATTAATTAATTAATAAAAGGCCACCATTATTTTTGCTAATCTAATCAAACTGTTTCCTGGCATACTTTGAAGGAATCAATGTACCAAAACTGTATTAATTAAGTACCTCATTTTCAGTGACCAAACCATCTTGAAGTCATCTGACATCCCTGATTGAAATTGACCCACTAAAAGTATATATATATTTCCTGCCTTTAATTTTACTTATATTACACTCCACCATATATTAACTAAGATAATTATGTGTTAAAGAATGTATAGGCCAGTGTAGGTTAAGTAAAACTATTATTATTTCTCACGTTCATAGTCATTTTTTGGGTAAATTGGATTTATTGGAATGTAAATGGTACATTACCAACACACATGGCAAGTTGGCAACCCTGTGGTGGACTAGTTGGGCTGAAAGTACTGCAGCCTACAAATAGAATAGCCCAATAAAATATAACCAGTGGCTCGAGTGGAGCAAGTTCAGTGTGCTCAGAGAAGTTGAAGAGGGGGGACGCATTTTGGTATCCTCTCTTATCTCCCTCTTTCCGTTTTTGTAGATTATTGTATTTAAGACACTTGTTAGTAACTTTATATCCCCGCGAGTGTTTTTAATTAGTAGTAGTATTGTTATTGAACCACTATACACGAAGGACAAGAGTGAGGAAGATATTTTTGCTGTGAACTTGAGAGGCAAAGGTAAATATTATCTATGGAAATGTTTTTGTGCCATATTGTTTGTTGTGTACACGTGTTTGGTTGGTGACGTGTGTGTGTGTGTGTGTATGTATGTATGTATGTATGTATGTATGTACGGTATTATGTATGGTGAATATATGCATGTATGTATATAGCACCTGCAGTGTGATATGTAGGCTAGGCTATGTATATATGTGATATGTATGCTCTGTATGTGTGTGTTGTGTGTGTATTTGTATCTATCAATTTCATTCATTTATCTACATTTCATCTCATTCATTGTATTTTATTATTGAAGTAACTTAACCTTATATACACGTTTCGCATTTCAAGTAGTTTTGAATTACAAATATATACTTATTTTGGGTGTAATTTATCATAACCGTACATGACAAGAAAAAAAAAACAAGGATATAATCAAAGGAGCGAGCTTATACCTTCTGTAAGACCAATAAGAGTGAAGAAGTAAATTTACCAAGAGAGAATGGTGGGGATTCCCTTGTACAGTACCACACACACACACACACACACACACACACACACGTACAGTATTTATTTTTTGTCTCTCTCTACACAGACACACGTACAGTATTTATTTTTTGTCTCTCTCTACACACACTCTCTACACACACACGTACAGTATTTTTTTTCTCTCTACACACACACACATGTACAGTGTTTATTTTTCTCCACATACACACACGTACGGTATTTATTTATTTCTCTCTCTCTCTCTACACACACACACACACACACACACACACACACACATACATGTCACGTACAATACTGTATATTTTTTCTCGCTATGCACACACACACGTCACTTACAATATTTTTTCTCGCTACACACACACAGTATATATTTTTTCTCGCTATACACACACACACACACACGCACACGACCGAAAATCATGTAGCAGATGAACTAAAGCGAACCATGATTACAGAGACTTACAGCGTGATTATACTTACATACATAAATACATACATAGTGTACCTACAAAGGTTTAAACATATACATTATACTGAAGAAATACAAATCCACTGATGTGTTTATTATAAGTGGGTTTGTTGTTGCCAGATGCCACCAATGTTATTCTCATACTTTGTTACCCGACTGTACCTGATGCTTCTGGTGTTTTTTAATTAAAGAGAGAGAGAGAGAGAGAGAGTAAAACAGTATCATAATGGTCTGTTTTTCAAGGTCGTGAGAATTTCAAAATACTAAAAGGGAGAAGGGCTTCGTTGGGTTTAATTAATAAGGTAACTTCTTAATGTAACTTTTGTTATGGAGTGCCTTGATTCCTCCAAAGTATGCCAGGAAACATTACCAGATGAACAAAAATAATGGTGTTCTATTGCTTGGAATAGTTTGTAGGATTCAGTTGCTCCAGATTGATTTACAAACACAAAATTTCCCCCTTAATTAAGAAGTAAAAATGTAAACTAAAGAGAGGAATCACAGTATTTACATCTGTTGTCTTGCAAGGTCATATCTACTAGGAAATGTAATTAAAAAAAGGATTAGCTAGATTTTGGAAGCATGGTAAGTGTCCCCAATCTGCAACTCATTTGTGTTTATATATATTTTTTATTCATAACAGAAAAGGAGATAGGAATCGTGAGAAAGAATGTAGGCAATGTCTGATTGCGTGTAGCGAGATTTTAAAAATATGTATGTTAGATTGTGTGTGGTGAGATGAAAAAACCCCAACGTATACAATATTATATAATAATAATATGTCTGAATTTGTATGTGCGTAAAAAACTGGGGATGACGAGCCAAAATAGGTTAATAAAGGTTTGAGTGGTATATGAAGTTATTATGTGGGTGAGGTATGGATCATTTTGGTGAAGACTGTACAAACTGTTTGGTTGCAAGTCCACTCACTTCCACGGCCATTACGTCTTTCTGGGGACCACGGGTTTCCCCAGAGAAGCCAAGCCTAACCTCAGCTGCTCTCCTTGCACACACACACACACACACACACGCACACACACACACACACACACACACACACACACACATGTATATATATATTTATATATATATAACATCGTCTGTGTGTTGTAATTGTGGGATATTTTACATTTTACATTTATTGATGTTATACATAGGAACACGCATATGACAACATAGGATATTATAATACTACCAAATGCTAGGTGTGTGTGTGTGTGTGTTTCAAGGTTACTGGTAGGAAGGGGGGAGGTCCTTTTGACTACAGTGCTTTAAGTTCTAGGTCACCGTTGTTTTATGTCGCAAGGTCAGCGAGTGTGTGTGTGTGTGTGTGTTAACGCTTAGGCTATACTGTATAGTAGTTTGTGGTGGTAATAGTGGTAGTATATTAGTAATTTGAGTTGGGTAAAAGTGAAATTTAAACAATATATGTACACTGTTTTTAGGGGAAACTTTCTGACACTGACCCCAATTTTTTCGCCTCCTTCATGCAGCACCTTCAACGAGAAGACTAGTTAGTTATCCTTCGATTCGTTGACATTTGGGTTCCAGGATACGAGTCTTATTCATTGCAAGACCTGAGACAAGTTTCTGCATTAGCACGAGAGACTTATAAGCTAATTACCTGCCTCCATATATTCATTTACATACTTGCTGATATACTTCCTTACCTTCCTTCCTATACCTTCTCCCTACCTACCTATCTCTCTTACCTACCTACATCTATATAATCGATTCCCTGTCTACATACAATTGTGCATGCATATACTGTAATACCATTACAGAGAGAGAGAAAGAGACCATCTGTCAGTATCGTTAGTTAATAAGCCGTTGTGTATGAGAATTATTTGTGGCACTTCGCATGGCAACTTATGATAAATATCCTCTCTCTCTCTCTCTCTCTCTCTCTCTCTCTCTCTCTCTCTCTCTCTCTCTCCAAAAAGAGTTAAATCAATTCAGCTTTCTCTCAGCAGCTGGAGGTTACACACACACACACACACACATTCAGTAGTAACATGATTATAATGTTCACTACCACCACTAGAGTAGAGGTCACTCACTTCCGGCCACGTGATCACAAAACCCTATGGATATAATTTCTGTCCTCATTATCAGTACAGACACCATAAAAAAAAATATACCAATAATGTTGAATGTGATACGATGCCTTGGTTTTCCCCAGATTCCCTTGTCTTCTATTTTGTTACGTACTGTTCTTCGTTCTTCCTGTTCTCTCCATTTCGTTACTACTGTTCTTCATTCTACCTTTATTATCTGTTCTTCTGTACTCTTCATTTTGTTACTTCTATTCTTCTTTCTCCCTTCCTGTTATTGTCATCTCCTCGTTGTTGTTGTGTGTAATAATGTTCCGCGGTGAACATAAACACAATAGGCAGTAATGAATTGTTCAAGGTCTACACCACAGCATGTAAACAACAGGAATTCCGCCTGAGAGAGAGAGAGAGAGAGAGAGAGAGAGAGAGAGAGAGAGAGGATGTTTGTGTGATGGTAGGCGTGATAGTGGCGACCGCATATATATATATAAATATAAATTTAAATCAACAATAATCGCATAATTGAGACTACAATATACACCCTTGTTATGGGTGTATATTGTACTGTTTGTAACTAGAGACTGTTATGTAATTTGTATATTGGGCACGACTGTACACTCTCAATCCAAAATTTGTATCCAGGTCTTGTTGGTTTCGAAACATTTGACATATTAGTGAACCAGTTATCCTACACTCTTATCCTGTTTCATAGTTCATTGAGCTAGCTTATACTCGATCAGGCTATTCAAAGCAAGCCAGAATACATATTTTGGATTGCGTGTACAGTCGCGAACCAAAGTTTCGCACCCCCCTTGGCTGACAGGAAGGCGAAGACAGTGTTAAAGATATGCTGAACGATCGGACAAACTGGTGTATCAGGTTTGTAAAGAAACTGTGTAAGGTTCATTTTAACAAACAACAAACTGCAGGTAATCGAAAATGAAGCTCACACTGTCTCGTTACCAACTCGATACACCAGTTTGTCCCATCGTTCACCATATCTTTAACACTGTCTTCACCTTCCTGTCAGCTAAGGGGGGTGCGAAACTTTGGTTCGCGACTGTACATAAATATATAACGCTAACAAATAACATCCACTTAGGCTATCCGTTCATGTTCTCAAAATAGTAATTATGCTTTTAAGAATTAGAATGACATAAGGAGCTGTACAAACTGAGTATATCATGTATGCATTGTTATGTATACTACCAACAGGTACACTCCTTGTATGTGTAATTATATACACTACAGATACGCCCTTAGTACGGTATGTATGTATTCCTTGGCCATGTATGTATGTATGACGTCAAGAGGTTTAACCGTTTTAAGCCAGGGAAATCCCACCATCTGAGACTCGTGTATACCTCATTCTGTACCTCACGTCTTCTTCCCCTCCCTCATTTATCCATCATCTCTATTTCCTCCTTCCCCTTCTCCCATTTTATCCTTTCTGTCCATTCATCCATTATTGCCTACTGCACCCTATAAATGTTAGTATAACCACTCACTTCAAACATATCCTTCTCTTTTTCATTACTTCCCACCACAATTTTTATTGCCATTATTATTATTTTTGATAAAGATGCAGGCACTATTGGCCGTTAATTAATGTATTTTTTGCTTGATAATTATTAAATCTTTACCCACTTTTTAGGTCCCAAACTACTCCGAAGATGGGGAAGATGTGGTGGTGTGTGGTGGCGTGTGTGATGGTGTGTGGTGGTATGGTGGAGGGACAAGTCAACAGGTGCTTCAAGGGAGAGGGACCGGCCACTCTCTCACCTCACTTCCCGAGAAATGTAGAGAAGTTTGGTCTGAACCTGTTCCGGGAAGTGAGCCAGGTGAGTTCAAGCCACGCCCTATCTACAATAACTGTCTAGCTGTTTCTGTGTGTGTCAGTACTGTAGCTGTTTCTCCTCCTCTTCAGACAAAATCCCTTTCGACTCCTGTCCTGTCCCTCTTTGCCTCGTTATTCCTCGTCTTATCTTATCTCTCTCGTTCGTATGCATTTCTCAGTAAAATTAATGTAATCATTTTGTCTCGCAAATGTTTTTAAATGCATCCTCTGATAGCCTAATTGAATAAAATCATGTCATTCATTATCAGAAATATAACAAATCCAAAATATATAAATATATATATAACTCCTCTGAGGGCTAATATACAGTAACTGGGTAGAAATAAGACTAGCAACTACATGTGTTTGGGAGTGTTGAGGAATAAAATTTCCCCTCATGATAACTTAAGACTATTTACTTTGACAGTACTATGTTACTTAACCTTTACACCACCGTTGAATGTTAATTACATACTGTACTTACTTGGAAGAATTTTATTATAATTTTCTGATGCACTCTATAAAGCTCATAATTATACAGTACAATTGTTTTAAGATTACATTTCTCAGCAATAATAGTGGAATAAGTTAAACTGTTCTCCCCAAAATGTTATGAAAAAGTAGAGGGAAACCCCCATTCTTAACTTTCTTTGTAGAGTTAATGATACATGTACAATGTTATATCTTCAACTTGTTCAGAGGGAGTGTTAAGGGGGTATATAGTACAGCCACATAATTCTAATATACTTATTAGTCGTTGGTTCCATTTCCTGTCATACTGTGGAGGATTCAAGACACTCCAGTGTATTAAAAGTGTAATCATCACCACCCCCATCAATATGTTTGTGTTGACAGGTTGTTCAGAAGGATGGTCGGAGTGTGTTTGTGTCACCGTACAGTATATGGAGTGCATTGGTGTTGGCCTACCTGGGATCTGATGGTGAGACCAAGAAACAGATGGAGACGGCCATGTTCTTCCCATCTAAGACTGTTGCCTACATGAACTGGAATGCCTTGAAGTTTGTGTGAGTTCTGGATGTGACCTGTAAACCTTATTGCATTTCTGAAACAATGCCTTTAATGCCATGAAATTTTTGCAAGTTGAGTTGGGGAAACGCAGTGTAATTCTTCTATCTTTTCTGTAAACCTGAAACAATATTTTAATAGGAATTTAAATGAAGACCAAGAAAGAAGACTACTAGGCCTGGAGGATCCTGTAGCATAACTGTAAGAGGGAGAAGAGGGACAGCAAGTACAAAACCCTTTTAAAGCAGTGCCTTTCTCTAAGGGGAAACTAAGTTTGTGAATTTGAAGGGTATTGAACACTGTACTTACAATAATTACCGAAATTTTGGCATTAGTAGTAGTAAACCAATAGTTTAAAATTTTCAATTTGTATTTCTGGTTTAGACACTAAATATTTATTTTCATTTGGTTACAGGCTGGAAGGAAACCCACACAAGACTTCAAATACAGTGGACCTCAACATGGCCAATTGGGCATACTTTAACCAGAGCCTCAACTTGAACCGCTGCCTCTACGACTCACTTTTTGAGCTCCAACGCATTGACTTTACCAATCCAAGGGTAATTATTGTACTGTATATCTCATTAAGGAGGGCATGATTTTGTTGGTATATTGCAGGTTATAGATTCATTCAGACTGTGTTGCAAAACAACACTTATATTGAGGAAGTATGTTTTGATATTTAATTTGGAGGAATCATTGGCCTCCATTTTGTCCATAGGTAATGGTCCCCATGAACTAGAGCTCATAACTTTTGCTTTTTTTTCCTGAAGGGAGATTTTTTTTTTCTAGTTTGAAAAAATATACAAAAAACATTATATCTTAGAGTATAACAGTGTAATAATGATAATATCTTATGGTACCACTTCCCCTCTCAGATGTTTCTCTTTCTAATTAATAATTACTCCACTTCACCCCACTCCAGGCTGCACAGGCCGCCATCAACAAAGATGTAAGTGATGTTACTCGTGGACTCATCCCAGAGCTCCTCCCAATCCTTCCAGCCTCCACTCGCTTTGTTATTGTCAACGCCATCTACTTCAAAGGCAAATGGAAGGTGCCATTCAGTCCAACTGAGACGAGGAAACAGCAATTCCTGGGGTTGGAGAGAGGGTCATCGTCTATTGTGGATGTGATGGTGCAGAAAGCTGGCTTATTTAAACATGGTAAATATAAAGGGAAGCTATATAGTAAACCCTTGATGCAATACAATACTACTTTGTGTTCTAATGCTTCATTATCCCAGGCTATTGCTATCCATTGCCATATAAACTGTATCCTTTAATTGTCCTGTGTTTTTAGTAATTTATGAAGGGTAACAAGTACAATGATGACCCCTTCCTTTCTTTCTTCCCACAGGTTACTCACAGAGCCTGGATGCCAACATCATTGAGCTTCCTTACCAAGACACCAATATCTCCATGTTTGTCATGCTGCCAGCCAACCACCTCACCACTCAGATTATCCTGGACAATCTAAACCAACAGACCTTCTCCGAGGCTTACCGATCCATGGCCAACAAGTCCATACACCTTGTATTCCCTCGCTTTGGTTTGTCCACCACACTGACTGCTGAACTTAAAGATGTGAGTTGTCAACAGTTATTCATTAAGCAGTTTTCCCATTTGCTACAAGTGTACAAATATACTTGAAGAAAATACAGTTGCAAAAGAACTTTACATATGATTCATTGGAGATGTGCACACTCATTCCTCCCTTCAAGCCTACATACAATTGTAATCTGAGCATTTGTCAGTCCATAGAATAGGTTTGTGGAGCTGGTGTCAATGATTCATAACTAGGACTTAAGTAGTTAAAAAATTACAACTCCAACTAAAGTATATAGTAATAATTGTTAAATAGTTACTAAACCTTAAGCATATTGTACTATATAATAAGGACAGTTTGTGTTCCTCCCATTCCTACAACTGTACATCATAATTTATTGTGTTTGCATGAAGACCAGTATATATAAACTTGTCATATTCTAGCCTTATATAAGTTCACCCTACCATATATTCTAATCCAGGTGCTCTACAATGCTGGTATCCAAGACCTGTTAAACCCCTGGAGAGGTAATCTGACGGCCTTCACTGTGGACAGGACTCCACTCTATGTGGATGAGGTTATTCACAAGGCCACTGTGGAGGTGACAGAGGAGGGCACTGTTGCTGCTGCTTCTACAGGTAGGTCACAGCACCAACCAAGTGTGCGCTATGCAGTTAAAATTATGTAATGAGTGTGACTGGTTAAGAAGGATGTGTGAGCATACCAACACCATGAGGTTTTGATGGATAGCAGGATAGTAAATGGTGGTCTGTTTTGAACAAAACTTCATTTTTATGTCTGACCCTGGTAGAGCCCCCAGAAAAATAAGGCAAATGGGGTTTTGAACTGGAATAATTAAAAGAAATTGAGCCAGTGTGTCATCCAATAATATAATCTTGTTTGTTTATTGCAGGACTCATCAACACAAGGTTTGGTGGGCCTCCTCCAATTGAGTTCATAGTGACGAGGCCCTTCGTTTTTCTCATCACTGACAAACACACCGGCATCACCCTCTTTGCTGGCAATGTCATGAGTGGCAAAGACTTGAAACCTGTGACTGGGAACCCTGTTGTGTAATTGCCAATAATTAAATCTTACTGCATAAGTACTGACACTTGTACAATTATATAGAAACCATCAAAAGTTCACTATGTATCTCCCTCTCTTTGTTAATTAACTTTTATCATTGCATATTTTTGCTGTAGAAAATAAAATGCAGATAGTTATTAATCTCCGTCATGTAAAGAGGCAATATCAGTATAATGTCTTGACAACACATTATGGACTTCTGGTGACCATTTTCTTGTACTACTGTCTATAGCACATGAATACATCACATCTTAAAACCACTATTGCAATATAATAATATTCAAGTCTTATCCTGGGTAATATAAGTACTGGTTCTAAAATATTGTTAATTAACACAAATTTGTCATTGGGCACTAAAAAACAGGGAGGTTAATAGTACTGTACAGAGTTTAGCACATCAATAGAGCAGTGTTCTGTTATATATTTATATATATATATATATATGTGAAAGGTTTTAATGTTCATTTTAATACCATACTCCCTGAAACCAATAATACAGTGTTTGTTACCTTATTATAGGAACTGCATTCTTCAGTGTATTTTAATTATATATTATGGCACCATACTATGTTGTTAAATAATAACAATTATTGTTAATAAACTTATTTTGTGAATAATCTTTCTATTAGATAAAACCAACTCTTGTATAATTCTTTTGCAATTCACCAAAAACCAGTATGAGATAAAAGTATGCACGTGTTTCTAAACATAAGAAGTATACAATTATAAAGAACCACAAAATAGTCCGTGAAAACTCAGACAAGTATTATTTTTTAAATACTTATGGAGATGCCTGGCTTTACCTGATCCATGAATATACTATAATTATTATGGTGTCTTGTACTTTCTTTCCGAGGGAAACTGCCCATCATAAATCAAAGTGAGCTACATACTCTATAAGTAGAATGAATTTTTACTCTTGAGGGTAATAATTCTCCATATCTTGCCATTACTGTACACATTTCAATCCGTAATTAATATTTTTTTTTCATCTGGGCTATTTAATATTTACTATTTAATAGGGCAGAGGAAATGTGAAAAATTAAGTTCTTCAAGAATTGAAAAACTAGCATTAAATAATTTACCTCAACAGATCATGATGCAAAAATCAGATCTTGGCACAATAATATAAAAACAGACAAATAGGTGAAGTATCCCAGATCTCTCCAGAAGTATTTGACTACACATCTACTGCCACTAAACAGATTAAAATTGTACTAAAATCTCTGGTGTTCAAAAGTCAACACATTACAAATTGAAAGATGAAAAACTCTACTATAGAAGCTGCCACAAATGAATGCTGGAAACCCCACCGGTAATATAGGCATGAAAAGCATAATGTGGAATGATCCACAGAATTAATTAAACTATTATACAAACTACAAAAATAAAGTGGAGTGTGGTTTAAACAATATGATAACATACATATATTGTAACAGGTAGTGGATGTAAAAATATATCAGTGTTCATGGAAGTCAGGCTTGGCAAGAACTTTCTGTGTACAGTAATAATAAAAAAAAAAAGTTATGTACAGTCATGAGCACTAATAAGTTGTTATTGTTCTCCCTGGGCAGAATGGCCTCCTGACCCACAGACCACTGGTACACTGGTCACAATTAAATTACAAATTAAAGTAAAGGAGGAGCTGGCCCTATATGCCTGGGCTACCAAAGCACATCCCAGGGAAATGGGACCACAGCTTAGTGGATCAGGGAGTCTGGGGGCCTCATTGGGGAGAAGGTCTTTGATCCCACAGCCAGTGCTGTGGGCCCAAGTCTACGTTACCACAAGAGCTACAAGTGGGGCCGCACCTTTCATGAGATCAGTCCTGAAGGGACCATAAGGGGGAGGGAGTTTACACTGGTGCTTACAAAGGAAATGTACCCCCGTGTGCTGGCGGCCAACACATCAGTGAAAAAAAAAAAGTGCTGTAACTGGTTGCAGTACACCTCATGTGGATTTTTAATCCATGTTGGCAGATCTCGCCAAATCCATTTGAAAGTTACCAGATCCTACAACAAACTTTATTTCAGCCCTGTGGGAGATAACTAATATTCACAGAGAATAAAGTCAGTCCCCACCCTGGGCCCAGCACTAATAAGTATTCAGGTGTGCTTCGAATACCTAGAGACAATATAATATTATAAATGTACAATAAGATCTCCATTAGAATTAGTTTGTTGATGAATTGGACTGTTTATAGTTTCAAAGCTGTACACTTATTAGTGCTCATGACTGTACAGTACCCTCTTCTTACTAAATCTAGCAGTTCCATTATCACTACATGATGAAGGTATGAGTACTTTAGTGATGCCAGAGTAACCCATATATGGCTGGTTGTGATCAAGTAATATTAAATTTTCTTTGACACTGGTCAATGCTTAAGAAATGTTCAGATTTTATCGTTACATTAAAACTCTATTGAACAAAATATATATTCATCCACAACTGCACAAAACTATATATATTATTCAGGTATTCTTGTAGAACTGTAATAGGGTTGTAATGGAAAATGTACCAACAGAATGCAAGAGTGACAGGCTACAACTCTAGTCCCATGATTCTGTCAGTTATGTTCTCACTACAACCATACTATGGGTGCTAAGAATAACACAAGCTTACCACATCAATGTGATGAGTATTACATGCATATAAGAAATTTTGGTGGTACTGTAATGTACATCCCCTTGTTTAAATATCACCTAAATCACACCTATCTACTACTGTACAGGACTACTTTATCTTATTCTATGATAATTCACAGGCTAACTTTGTACACACATATACACTCTACTGTACCCATACTTTGATTCCCAACTAATATGTACACTATCTAATATTTCTATATTTCATTTTACTAAACACCAGTCAACAAACCTCAGTATTAACTAATTCAAACAATACTACTGTACTCTACATTCCTACACTATTCAACACCGGTCTACAATTACCGACATATTCCATACCTCTACATACACTACAGTATTCATTGCAAATCAAACTTTACATCTTCCCACATATACCACAGGAGGAGAGACCCATGTACTATACTGTACTTGCATCTCCCTTTTTATCTCTAATATTTGACAACTTTAAGCAGTACTGAACTGAAATACTACTGGTATGTTATTTGTTTCATAAGATTTTTCTATTGGGCCATTAATTACTGTGTGTGTGTGGCAAATAAGGTGCACCTACATTTCCTTAAGTTTACCTTGAAAACCCCACAGAATCTTGTGAGCTGGAAGTGTCAGATTAAGGCAGGAGTCAATAGAGTTGCCTTCCAACCAAATCTCTACCAGTAAATGTCCTCAAAGGAACACAATGGGACAAATTACAAATACTCAAACCATATAAGAAATAATGACTGTTTGTATTCTACTACACTTGTACCACTACCACCTTAATACAACTGTAACTGTGTGCTGCTGTTGCTCACTTCTCACGCTTGCATCCTGATGGCACCGTCAATCCTGATGGTCTCTGCATTCATCATGGGGTTGGTAATAATGGACTGGACCATCATAGCAAACTCATCAGGGTTACCCAGACGCTGAGGGAAGGGTACCGTCTTGGCCAGAAAATTCTGAACCTTCTCTGGCAGTGCTTCCAGCAGTGGAGTCTTGAAAAGTCCTGATGGAAAAATATCAGTAATTGTTTAAATATTACTCATAAACAAAGTTTGGCAACACAAACAAATTATGCAAAAATATAAACAGTAAAAAAGAATGTTAAAAAAGTAGGCTAAGGTGATAGATGTCTTGTACACCAAGTTACTTTACATTAAACATGCATCCAGTTTGTATCAACATTGAAAACACATCTAAACTAATATGTACCAGACAAATTTTTATAAAAATTGGCACTTTCAATGCTATTTTCTGACAGAGGGCACTATAGACTCACACAATAACCCATTCCCTTGCTGTTTAAGCTCATTCCTCTTTGTTAAATATTTACACTGTTTTGAATAACTGTGAAGCAGTGAATTAGACTATTGATACTATACTAACACCCCTCTTGTTGTTGTTGACTCACCTGGTGCAATGGTACAGACTCTGATGCCCATTCCAGCCAAGTCCCTGGCTATGGGTAGAGTCATACCTACAATGGCCCCTTTGCTGGCAGAGTATGCAGCCTGGCCCACCTGTCCATCAAACGCGGCGACGCTGGCCGTGTTAACGATAACCCCACGTTGGCCATCACTGTTGGGTTCATTCTCTCCCATCAGACCCACAGACAGGCGGATCACATTGAAAGTTCCTCCCACATTAACCTGTATAGTATAAACACATCAATACAAATACAATAATATAAACAATATATAAAGTACTACAGTATCCCTGTTTTCCAATGTTGTTATGGGTGTGTTTTATATTGTTTGTTGTGAATGTGTGTACAATAAACCCTCATCATTCACTGGGTTTATGGGTGTGTATTGTACAAAAAGTGTTTATTGAACAGGAGATTCATTACAAACAGTTCAATATACACCCATAACAACAGTGGAACAAAAGAGATTACTGTACCTGTCCTACAGTATGTGAAAGGTAATCCTGCATAAGAGGTCCACCTGGATTGTTCCCACATTTTATATATTTTCATGTATATTTTTACTTGTTCTATTGATTGTTGCCCATAATATTGTGAGGAGATAACTTTTTTTACCCTTACTTGACCTGACCTGACCTAACCAAACCAGGACCAAGGCAGACTACCGGGACCTAACCTGGGCAGACTATCGGGACCTAACCTGGGCAAACTACTGGGACCTAACCTGGGCAGACTACCAGAACCTAACCTGGAAAGACTACTGGGACTGTCCAATGTTTACAATGGCAGGAAAACACTGGACTTAGGCTCTGGAGAGCTGAAATTTTCTATATGCTATTATTCCAAAAATAAGTGCAACCTCCTCTTAATTAAATTCATTACACATGAACATATTACATTGTCCCCTTGCAAAATATACACAAATTGTAAATATTTGCCACGTGGACCTTTTATGCAGATATACCGTGAAATAAAATAGACCAATGTAGAACCAACAATTAAAAAATAAAATAAATAAATAAGTCCCAAACCTTTAGGCAAGTACACACACACTGAAATTCTCTATACATTCTCCTGATATTAGGATCATGCATATATATACAATATATATATATACAATACATATGGGAGTGTATTTGTATAAATGAGGGAATACAAGGAACTGGTTACTATTTGTTGTTGTCACCATTTTTAACAATACAGTAATACTTAAAGAATAAGTTCAATCTTCCACCAACAACATACTGTTTGAGTCTTCATAAAATCTTCAAAGGAGTGTGAGATCTTCTTGTTGTGATTGTAGGTCTTGGCAGCAATACCAATACCAGCACAATTGACTGTTACGTCCAACCTGCCAAACTTCTCCTTGCACAGCTTCAGGGCATTTTCCACATCTGCTGGGGAGGTAACCTGAAGGGAAGGAGTAGTGACATTAACCATTATCATCATCATTAAGGATATTATTATCTATAGTGGACAATGTACCAATCAACAATTAGGAAGATGATTAGTCCAAGCACACTGTGTGACTCTCATCAATAGGAAGTATTTATTAAGGTGGACTTACAGCCCTTAGTAAATACCTTGAACAAGGTTATAAAAAAATGAAGCCATGAGCCGTATGCAAGAATATTGGTGATGTTAACAATGGCATAGTACAGTACCAGTATTAGTACTGGTACCACACCATCGTATGCACCATAAACATTCCTGAATATGGCCGTACATTATGTGTAATAAAGATAATAATATAATACTAACATCAGTAGGTGCAAAAATAACATCCGATCCGACCCTCTCAGCGACTATGGTTCCCTGTGATGTGGGAAGATCACAGATGACAGCACGACCTCCTTCCCTCACTATTCTCTGTACCGTGGCCAGACCTAACCCTGATGCTCCACCAGTCACCAGTGTTACCATTCCCTGTAATATAACACATCACTTAAGAAGGTAATTCACTTTTGTTACATTGGAGTCCCTTGATTCCTCCAAAGAATGCCAGGAAACAGAACCAGAAAAGCAAAAATAATGGTGGTCTGTTGCTTGGAATGGTTTGGAGGATTCAGTTGCTCCAGATTTACCAACACAAAATTTCCTCCATAATTAATACACTCCCTAACATACAGCTATGGACTGTACGGAAAAATATTAATAGGTGGTGGTGTTGACAATGGTGTACAGTAGTAGAAGTGGTATGATGAATGTTCTTGAATATCATCCTGTCAACATTCTCTGTGAATCGCGTTAAATAAAAAAACAAGAATTATGTTATACAAGCACTGGGCTTCGCCCACCACGGCTACGCCATGGGTGCTTTTGCCTGCGGCGATACCACCCACATCTTACCTACCTACCACCCACATCTTAACTACCACCCACCCATATAATTATTGACATCTTCACTACCTACCTACCTATCTACCACCCACATCTTACCTACCTACCTACCTACCACCCACATCTTACCTACCTACCTACCTACCACCCACATCTTAACTACCTACCTACCTACCACCCACATCTTAACTACCTACCTACCTACCACACACATCTTAACTACCTACCTACCTACCACACACATCTTAATTACCACCCACCCACCCACATTTTACCTACCTACCTACCACCCACCCACATTTTAACTACTACCCACACACCCACATCTTACCTACCTCCCACCCTTCCACACACATTTTCCCTACCTCCCACCCTTCCACACACATCTTCCAATCTGATGTCGCATCAGGTAGTGAAGATGTCAAGTAGTGAGGAAGTAGTGAAGATGAAACATTTTATCGTAAAATCGTTCAAAATTGAAAAAAAAATTGGGAGTAGTGAAGATGAAACATCAATGTATCTTAAAAATTGCAACCTTTCAAAACTTTCAAAAAAAATCATATTTTTAAACTTCTCATCAAGACCAAGGGAGCTAAGCAATCAAACTGTGTACATTTCTTAATCTGAAGGAATTTGTGTGCAAGTTACAGTATTTATGTAATTTGGATGACTACAAATAATGACAACACAAAAATTATAATTAAACTAGGTAATGGAAATATATATTTAAATCAAACTGTGTACATCTCTCAAACTGAAGGAATTTGTGTGTAATCATGATGAATACAAGTAAGATGACAACACGAAAATGATGAAAATGGTTAATGGAAGTGTATATTTAACAAGTAAGTAACAAGTATATATCATTGTCTTCAGGCTATGTACAATTGACTCATGTTATTATGGATAATGTAAGAAAACAACAATGAAATATGAAGGACTAATTACACATACATAACTAACTTACAAGCCACAAATATATATACTGTATATGCATTAAGTTAACCTAACCTAGACCACATCAGACTACCGGGACCTAACCTGGGCAGACTACCGGGATCTAACCTGGTCAAACTACCGGGAAATAATCGTGATAAAAAACGGTATTAATGGTGTAAATTAACTTAGTGGGTTATAAAGGTAGAAAAACAGTACGTAATAAACGGTAATTAATTCAATATTTACCATAATATCCTTCTATACACACTTACCTTCAACATGATGTACAATACGTAAATTGAAGTTATATAACGAAGATATAATAATACTATAATAAAAAATAAGATTCCAAGCACCACCGGCTGACTGTCCGTATGTGTGTGTTTATAATTTTATTTTATTTATATTATGGACCAGTGTTGCCAAGTCTGACTTCGTTCATATACAGCAACAACTTTCCCAACTTCAATAATATCAGCAGAGTTTCCCTTTTTCGACCTCAATTTCAATATAAATGTTTTCCTCTTTTTATGTAAACTTAAACATCAGCATTTCCTTTTTTGCCTTAATATTAATTAACTAACTAACTATATACATGTATTTCTTATTAGCCATGCGCAGTAGTTGATGCGTTCCAGTGGCGTTATTACAGTGTTGACAAGTATGGAGAATTTTTCCTAGACATGGATAGTAGAGTAAATGGGAAAATTTCTACCAAACGAAATCTCAAGTAGATGGCAGACATAGGCTACTGTGCGACCAAGGATAATAGCTAAGTAGTCTATTATCCTTGTATACTATTATAGTCCAACCACTCTTAAAATGTGGTTTGGGTGGGGACGTGAGGGACCTGTCACCGTTTGCAAGGATGAACTCTGACTGACAGAAGGGTGACCTGACATACCTTCACTTCAAGTCTGCCTCAGGACAATCTTTTAATCTTGGTCCAACCCTACACCATACCAACAGTACTGTACTTTCTTCACTTTATGCATATGTTCTCGGTTCTCCTTTTACTGATGTTTGTTGCTGCGGCTGTTCTACAAATAGCCTTGTTGACATCCTCCAACATTCCTCCATTCTACTTCTGTACAAAGTACTGACACAGTCAAGATGGAAAATGAAGAGTGGGATCATGTTTTTTATTGCAGGGGAAATTACCCCTGCTTGGGCCTTAATTATGCCTGTGCTGACGGGCACAACAGGACAGACAGCAGAAGCACTGACAGAAGTTTAAATACTCCCCTGCCCTGTTAATTACCTCCCAGGACTCAGGAGACACATGTATGTACTGTGTTCCAGGTGTAGGGAGTGATGGGTATTGCCACTCATGATAGTTTTAACATTTATTTTATTAAGGAACGAGTATATATATCACATCCATTTCTTCATAAAATGTTATAAACACAATTATTTCATTACATACTCAACTTAGAACTATCTTGAAGAGTAAACAGGGAATATTTGAGGTAAAAAAAGGGAAATTCTGATGTTGAAGCTGGGGAATTTGATGAAACAAGCAGACCACCTGGCAAGTTAGCAACACTGGGCCTTAACCGTCAACTTGGCTGCAGAATACACCGGCACGTCCTTCTTTTAAAACATATTATTACTATTTTATACCTTATTTGTGGCCTTGATGATCTAGCTAACGTGAGTATATGATAAGGGAGATAGCAGGGAGTTATGTTATGATGTAATAGGTGTGTGTGTTGGTTAATTAAAGGTCAGTTTCTTTGTAAATGAGGGGGGGGGGTGAGGATAGTGACTGACAACGGGGACACCTTTATTTTGTATTTCTTTATATTTAATGGCACCCTTTCTTTATTTTGATTTACTGGCACTCTTTATTTTGATTTACTCGCACTCTTATTTATTTTGATTTACTGGCACTCATATATTTACTGGTACTTTATTTTTTATTTACTCGCACTCTTATTTATTATTATTTACTGGCACTCTTTCTTTATTTTTATTTACTCGCACTCTTTATTGTTTTATTTTTCACCAATTTCTGGATGTAATACTCTGGTGAAATAGAGAGAGACAGATGGAGGGGGGGGGGGTGATTATGGAGTGAAAGGAGGCAAAATAACTTAATTAACGTTATATGTGAGAGGAAGGAAAATTGCTGAGTGAGAGGAGGGAAAATTAAGTAAATATTGAATGAATTACTGTTATTGCATATGGTTTTTCTACCTTCTTTTCCCACTTCTGTAACTAGACCATTCTAAGACTATTTTATTCCATGGCATTTCCTCTGCAAATGCCCCATTTCCAAGATATTCAAATGGGGCATTTTGAAATTAGCCTGACCTAACCTATCCTAACCTATACCGCATCAGACTACCGGGACCCAGCCGGATCTGGCAACACTGCCGCAAAACGGTAATTCTTTCAATAAATACCGAAAATTTTTATGAGGATTTATGTGATGAGTGAGAATGTCCTCATCACTATACACCATCAAGACTCGGTCTTGTTGTCATCATCATTATTACATATACCTGTACTTTGTTTGATTATAACTTTGCTATCTGACAAATATTATACAACCCTAGTTAGTTAACCAGTATATATTTCAAGTTTTTTCTAATACTTTGCCCCGTTCCCTCAGTTCATCACAAACACTTTAGTTCACTAATATATTTTTTAATGCTATTTCTCCTTTTGTTTTGAACAGCTCCTGGGATGGCGGAAAGCGACGATGAGTATGAGAGGCGTCGGAGGGACAAATTCCGAGGCGAGAGGTCAGAGTACAGCAGCAGCAGCACCAGAGACCGACGCGATGACGCTCGGCGCAGCGCACGCGATGACTGGCCCGATAGGTGGGTGGCTGGCTGGCTAGTCTGAGGTCTGGGTTTGGGGCTGTATCTGTTGTGATGCATATGGTATATAATTAGTAGTGTACTATTTGTGTCTATTTCTTTTTTCTTTGCATATAAATCACTTTTTGGGATAATGTTTGAATCTTGAGTGAAAGATGACTGAATCTTAAAGCCCTGGAAACCTGACAGACGTGGTGACAGCTGGGGAGGTGGAGGTGGACGTGAGAGAGGGTCGAGGAGAGAGTACGGAGGACGTGATTATGGCCGAGCCAGGGAGAGGTATTCACCCACTCGCCACGACATGTCTCCACCAATCAAGAGGATGAGGCAGGACTGGTCAGTATTCATAAATGGTGATGTTATTAAACTATGTTTTTGAAAAAATGGCATATTGACATTAAATTTGCATTGCAAATATCAATAATATCACCCAAAGTCTTCTCGTTGTGTCCTATTGATGTTAACCTTTGGATTAGGCAAGTCTGTTGAAGCATCTCTATTCACTATTATTGTTTAAGTCTAACCAATTATAAAGTTTAGTTTTTTATTGATACTCAGATGTAATAGGATGAAGATTTGATAAACTCCATTGTTTAATCATTGGCAGACCCTTCCTAAAGTTTATGATCCCAGGTTGTAGTGTGTATCTCTCTGGCTGTGTGTTGGCTAAGTGCAAAACTGTATGGTTTGATTAATGAGTAAATTTCAATTGATGCATCCTAGTGTGAGTGACAAAGAAGCATCCACATCTCAATAATTCTCCTCACCCATATTGTGGTACCCTGGTAGTTAGATATATTTTGCATTTTCCATTACGAAAGTATCAGTCAGACCAATGCAGTAAACTTATTAGTGTGTATGTGTTACAGGGAGGACCGAAGGTATCCATACGAGGGGACTGGAGGTGGTGGAGGAGGAGGAGGTGGAGGAGGCGGCGGCGGCGGTGGTGGTGGTGGAGGGGGGGGAGGAGGAGGAGGCGGGGCATATGGGCCGTACTCTGCCACCTATGCTCAGGATTATGCTCACCCACCTGGACATCCAACTGGGGCAGGCAGGTTAGTTAATACGGTATTCTCTTTATTTTCTGATTCTGCTCATGTTACATATGGTACAAATAGGCCCATGCATTACTTTCCTCGGATTTCTGATTTGAGTTTTAATAGTGCATACAGTAATTGCATGCTTTCCAATGGTGTTATGGGTGTGTATTGCACTGTTTGTAAAAAAAAATCTGTATTTATGTAGTAATCCCTCTTTATACATAACACATCCATTAACCCAGTGGATAATGAGTGTTTATTGTACACAGATTCATTACAAACCATAACACTACACACCATAACAACTGTGTAAAATGAGAAATTACTGTACTTTCTTCCTGATGATTGTATAGACTGGATGAGCTGGGCCCTACACAGCCACCTATGATGACCTTCAAGGCGTTTATGGAGCAGTGTGACGACTCTATCACTGAGGAGGAAGCTCTCAGGAAATACTCAGACTACAAGTTGGAGTTCAAGAGGCAACAGCTTAATGAATTCTTTGTCAACCACAAGGAAGAGGAATGGTGGGTGTCCTAAGTGTTAGTGAGAGGTAGGGGAAAGAGATGAGATTTAGGGAAGTTAGGATATAGAGATGGGAAGGAGGACAGATGATGGCTGTTTGTGAGAAAGGGAGAGAGATGGGAAGTTTGGAATGAGAGGATGAATTTAAGATTTGGCTACAGTCTACTGGACTTGGATCCTCATAAGACTGGTGGTCAGATATTAATAGGAAGAGAGGAGGGACAGTAAGAAGGGACTAACATGGGACCTAATAGGGAGAGGGGAGTGGAGATGACGAAAGTTTGGTTCAAGAGGAGAGAAGGTAGTGTAATTGATGTGGAGGAGAGTGGGCAGAGAGGTAGGTGGTGTGGAAATCGTACAATAATCACAAAATACAGATGGGAAGAGGTTGATGCAAACTCACTGGTTGCACTTTAATAACCTGTTATAGTTTAGATACCGGTAGTCCAGTTTTGGACCCCTAAACCCCAGCATGAGGTACTTTGGGACATAGGGAATTATTCGTATTCGATTTACTTAAGAATTTAATGAGTGTGTGAATAACATTAAGGTGGCAGAGAAGATGAATGGCTGTTAAAGTATTAATAGAGAAATAGCTTTGTAAAGTCAAAGTAATACTGTAGCAAGAGGCAGTTCGTAGGTAAACTATAGTGAGAATATTAAAGACTTACAGTAGTAGTTACAGCACAATCACTAGCTTAGGTCTGGTGTTCTGATGTATGACTATAGTCTATCCCATCCTAGCTTGCAATTGAAGCCTAGATGTATTTTTAATGCTCGTCTCCGATTGGTCAATATCTCCAGGCAACCTCTGTTCACGCTTACCTTTCCCATACCAAAACATTGCATTTCTTCTTAGTACACTTTTTTTGTTTTTTCTTGGTGCCTCACTTATTTCTCTTAATATCTACTTGGCACTTTGGTAACCTGACAGAATAATGATAGAAGATTACTTTTATCGTGAAAAAAATATCTATATCATTAAAAAATATACGATTAAATACGAGTTGAAGTGAAACAAGTAGCTAAAAAAAATTATACAACTTTTTTTATATGCCGATATTTATTTATAAATATTACGCTACCATGATTAAAAATGGGTGGATGATGTAGATAAAATCCTCCTGCATGTCATGGTGGTATAAGATTGTAGATGAGACAGAAATTATTGCTGGAAACGTAATTTTAATGTCAAGATGTCAATGACGCTCTAATATTCAAGCAGTGTTGCCAGGTGCAGGGAAATTTATCTGTTGTCCACACAGGGAAATAATATACAGTTCGTTCAAGAGTAAACAGGGAAATTTCTACCAAATGAAATACCTAAAAGACCATCAATGTTCAGGAGTAAACGGGGAATAATTGAGGTAAAAAGCGAAATTCTGATATTAAAGTGAGGGAAATTACGTCAAGCAGACATGGCAACACTGACACACGAGCGCGGGAATACAGGGTGCTTGGTCATACACATTAGAACGTCATTGACATCTTGAATTTAAAATTACGTTTCCAGCAATAATTTCTGTCTTATCTACAATCTTATACCACCATGACATGCAGGAGGATTTTATCTACATCATCCACCCATTTTTAAGCATGGTAGCATAAAAAAAAAATTACGTTTCCAGCAATAATTTCTGTCTTATCTACAATCTTATACCACCATGACATGCAGGAGGATTTTATCTACATCATCCACCCATTTTTAAGCATGGTAGCATAATATTTATAAATAAATATCGGCATATAAAAAAAGTTGTATAAAATTTTTTAGCTACTTGTTTCACTTCAACTTGTATAAAATTTTAATCGTATATTTTTTAATGATATGGATATTTTTTTCACAATAAAAGTAATCTTCTATCATTATTCTGTCAGGTTACCAAAGTGCCAAGTAGATATTAAGCGAAATAAGTGAGGCACCAAGAAAAAAACAAAAAAAGTGTACATCTGAGA
This sequence comes from Petrolisthes manimaculis, assembly GCA_034508575.1. Taxonomy (NCBI): domain Eukaryota; kingdom Metazoa; phylum Arthropoda; class Malacostraca; order Decapoda; family Porcellanidae; genus Petrolisthes; species Petrolisthes manimaculis. Next base: position 99,671 of record JAWZYT010001443.1, on the reverse strand, counting down.
AATGCAATGTTTTGGTATGGGAAAGGTAAGCGTGAACGGAGGTTGCCTGGAGATATTGACCAATCAGAGACGAACATTAAAAATACAGCTAGGCTCCAATTGCAAGCTAGGATTGGATAGAGTATAGTTAGTGTAATTAAATTCATCTCGAAGAAAGTACAGTACTAACAAGAATGAGGTAATACTTCAGATCGTTAAAAACCATGCTTAGTCAGGTAAATATTTTATTTGTTGGAAGGGATATTTGTAATGTATTATTACATTTACATTTTAGATTTGGGAAGTCTTGAGGTTTTAATTTCAAAATTGTGTATGCAAGGAAGTAAATACTAGGCTCGAGTAAATAATATTTAGGTCCAGTTTCTTATTCTAGAATAAAGAAATATAGCGCACACTATGTTTTATGATTTTGTGTAGATGACAAAGGCAGAAGGTCTAAGAATTCAAAATAGCAGAGTTAACTGATGTCACAAGGATGAGAATATTATTGGGAAATAGAAGATATTTTCGTTATTTAATATTGTGGTTTGCTAAGGTAGAATAGAATATTCTAACAGTGAGTTTAGTATAGGATAGGTAAGGTTGATAAATATGGTTAGAGAGGTTAGGGAAGATGAGGGTGTAGCTATTAGCACACCCTAACCTAATCCCAACATTTGCCCCCTGACAGTTGTCTTGCAGTCTCCTTCAGCTCCAGCTCACCTCAAGCCACCTTGAATTTTGCTTGCTTCGATCCGCTGAAACAAAAAAGTAAAGAAAAAAAGCACACATGGGGGGTGCACTCGCGTGGTGTTAGCTTAGGGCCGCTGCGCGCAATGCAGCGTGATATACTCGACTCGTACTGTTTAGTCTAGGGGGTCGCACAATGACCTGGCGTTCCGATGACTCGTTCACGCCCCCTGTGTGTGTAGTGAGGGTACGCTCCACGCAGGTGAGGTTTACTTGTGTCCAGGGATGATAAATCAGTACATTTTGAAACAAAACTTATGTCTGTTGCCACCTGTGGCCAGTTTAATTGCTTGGCTTGTGGTGGAGTATTCCTCTGTTCTAACCATCCACACATGGCTCAGTTCCAGATGCCTTTCAATTCTTCAACTGTGTATTATTTCCTTCTATTACCTTCATGCTGCATTCCCTCCTCTCTATTTCCCTCTCCCTCATGCTACATGGTCTTCCAGGCCTGTTGAGGTCTTTATATCTCTCCAATTCCACCATAGGTATGTATGGGTGATGAGAAGCTGACAGTTACTGCACCACAATCTGAGTGATGACACTGACAACAGATGGCAACAGACATGACTCTTCTTTCTGTCTGTACATTATCATTTACTCTCATAATCTCACCCACAACAAATATCATCATATGTGGCAAGTCAAAGGAGGTGATGATACAGACACTCATCTATGCGCCTCAGACAAGAGGAGAGTAGAATGATGAGTGGGGTATATTATTTATATCTTGTTACTTAATAACAAGTTTTTGTTATAAATATATGCAAAATATATCTCAAGTGATTATGCTTGTAGTTATAGTATTTTTATTATTAGGTATGATCATTCTCTGTTATGCGAAATATCAAAAGTAGGAAGTGAGTGAGAGGTAAAGTTTTGTTTGTTGGTAAGCAAAGAAAACTAGTATCAAGGGTTGGGCGTGAGAATGGGAAGTGCACATGAGTTCTGTGCTGAGTGAGATTACCTAGGTCTGTGTACATCAACTAATGCTCATGTTCATCTGTAGGTTCAAGGCAAAGTACCACCCAGAGGAGTGTGTTAAGAGGAAGGATGAGCAGTTGGCCAATCTTAAGGTATGTTAATGTTAAGCACTTCAAGCTTGACATAAACTGTTAGAACCAGATTAGTGATTTCTACAAATGTGATGCTCCTTATGACAATATTAATTGTTAGCTTAATACCTGAAGCAAAACTTAGAGTCTACAGAACATGAATATTTCTTTTAAACCTGTGTATCAGTTGAGATGCTGTAGTACAAAATTACTGTACTTTAGCGGCGTGTGTGTGTGTTCCGGGAGCTGTATGAAGGAGAGCGGCTGGAGAAGATCAGTGTGGATGCGGACCAGTCGGACCAGCTACTCAAGTTGCTGGACTCTGTTGTTATCAAACTGGAGGGTGGCTCAGACCTCGACCTCCAGGTTAGTTACCTTGTGGTTATTTAATTCCCGGAGAAAATATGACCTTTGGTACATTTTGCTTATACATTCCAGAGTTTATACAGTAAGTTGTAGAAAAGTACCTGGTTAAATTTTGGTATACTTAGTGGATTACATTACACTAATTAGAGTAGACTGTCTCCTTATTACCCAGAAATAATTAATATAGGGAGGGAAAAGTGGCATCCCAAGTAATCTGGTTCCCTGAGGATTTACCTAAATAGCCTTTGAAGAATTATTTAATAACCCTTGCTCTGATTCTTTTTACAACAATCATCCGTACAGATGGTTCAGAATGCTTTGTGTGTTATATCATATTGAATCGTGCAATGAGGGTGCCGAAACATTTTAGTGTGTACATTGTATTGTGTTTATCAGGTGTTAGACCAGGCCCCTGAGGAAGAGTCCCGGCCAGCTGCACCCACACCCGGACAGACTCAGGACGAGGAGGAGGACAAGAAGCCATTCATCCTTGGCGAGGAGTGAGTCACACACCATTATTGGATGTGTTGTATATATTGATATATTTTGTGAATATGTAATTATCAAATAGAAAAACAAACTAAGGTATAGGAATTATTTTCGTTTCGTGCAGGTTTTTTTATAGTTAGTTGAGTAAGTTTTCCGTTGTTTAGAGTATTTTAAAGAAGCTAAGACATGAGATGGAAAGGAATTGAAATACCGTACTTTTATACAATCTTACCAAGTTAAAGGTATTACTACTATACGGTTATTGTAACAAAATGCTAATGTGGATTTTTCCACCTACAGTTCAGATGAAGGGGAAGAAGACAAAGCTAAAGTGGAGGACAAGAACCCAGATGAACCACTCAAGATGGACATGTCAGATGAGCAGATGGAACTCCAGAAGAAAGCCAAGGAGTATCTCAAGCAAAAAGTGGAAGATCCAGACAAGGGTGAGTATTATGTGTGTGTGTGTGTTATAACTGAGGGTTTGTGGGAGGTCTGTGTATGTCTTAAGACATGGTTTGTGGGAGGTGTATATATGTATTATGACAGGGTTTGTGGGAGGTAATAATAATAATAATAAATATAAGGTGTATGGTATGTTAAGGAGTTGCTTAGTTAAACTGTCAGTGGCAGAACACACAACCATGACTCACACATCTTTCCCATCCAGAGACCCGCAAGAGGAAGCGGTCTGGCAGCTCCTCCTCATCATCATCTTCGTCTTCCTCTTCTTCCTCATCCTCATCTGACAATGAGGCCATGGAAGGCGATGACGACGAGGAAAAGGAACCCCCTCCCCCAGGCCTGGAACCCCCCGTGGTGGTAGCCGAGGAAAAGAAAACAGATGAAGATGATACAGAGAAAGAGAAGAAAGAGGAGGAGAAGGAGAAGAAGGAAAATGGTCTGGAGCCACCTGGGGAGGAGACAGAAGAGGAGGGAAAGAAAGAAGAAGGAGGAGAAGGTAAGTGATGGAGAAGAGAAGTGTAGATGAAATATAATGAGAAAAATAGGTATGGAACGGTGTAGAGTAGAACGTGTGCTAAAGGAAAGGGGAGATAACAGATAAATAAAGATAATTTTATAGTGCTTGTGTTTCAGCTGGTGCAATCTCAGAAAATGGAGAGAAGGAAGAAGATGGAAAGGACAAGAAGGAGAAGAATGAAGAGGACGAGGAAGAAAAAGATGGAGAGGGAGGGGACGAGGAAGTGCGGCCACGAGCTCTCCACAAGACTGCCTCCATCTTCCTCCGTAACCTGGCACCCACTATTACCAAGCAGGAAGTGGAAGCGGTGAGTCGCCAGAGAGAAAAATAATGTTGAAAATGAAATATCTTAATTTTGCAATATATAAAGGGTCTAATGTGTAATACTAAATGTAGTAATGATAATTATAGTATTGATGGTAATAATGATAATAAATATAATAACAATTATAAAATAACTATAATTAAAATTATAGTATAATCATCATCATCAATACCCCATTTCCTTTTTTTAGCGTCAATACAGGACCCTAGACAGGCATTGGTTCCAGCTCTGAGGCTATTTGAACTTTTATTGGAGTCGTTGTTAAAGAGCGGGGTCCCCAATCCTCACTCCTCACCCTTAGATCTTTGCGCATAAGAAGCTGATTGCACCACCACAAGTATGGTAGGCGAATTAAGACGCTACTTGCCTACATCTACCATGATATAATAATAATAATACTATCTGCTTGCATAATCTCAGATGTGTCGTCGTTACACTGGATTTCTGAGGGCAGCCATTGCCGACCCCCAGCCAGAGCGACGGTGGTTCAGGAGAGGTTGGGTCACCTTCAAGCGGCACGTCAATATCAAGGACATCTGCTGGAACCTTAACAACATCAGGGTGAGTGTGTGTGTTTCTAATTCCATGCCTGCCCTCTATCAGGCCTCTTTCTTTTTTCTGTTTGTTATATCATGTTCTGTGTTACTGCTCTAGATTTTCTCTCTAGTCAATCAATGAGTTTATTCAATCCAATCCTACAGCTGCGAGACTGCGAGCTTGGTGCCATTGTGAACCGAGACCTGAGTCGACGGATTCGTACTGTGAATGGCATCACCTCACACCGCTCTGTAGTGAGAGCTGACATCAAACTCTCGGCCAAGATTATACAGAACCTGGACTCACGCTGGTTACTCTGGTCTGACGCGCCCACCACAGCTGACAACCCAGTATGTATGGAGGTTAGATTAGGATGAAAATGCAATCTTAACTAAATTAATCAGCTTTAGGTATCATGCATTTCCTTAGTTTTTCCATCTCACATATTTATTTGCTTTGTACACTTCGTTTCCCAATCAGCTGTTGAGCCTCACCTCGTCATCAAACCCTGTGCTGCGTAACATCACCGACTACCTGATAGAGGAAGCGAGTGCAGAGGAAGAGGAATTGCTGGGTGGAGCAACCAACAACTCCACAGGGGGAGGGGCGGCAGGTGTTACTGGGCCAACTGGCGAGGACAAGGCTGAAGGGGAGGCCATTGAGCGTGACCCCAGCCTTATCACCGTGAGTCCTTCTCCACAAGTACACACATACACAGATAGACTTTATTGACCACCACTATTGAGTCTTGAAACATTACAACTCCCACACATTGACACAGGACACCACAATTCTTTTTTATATCCTTTATGTTACCAGAAATTATCAATTACCTTTAGCTTTTTTTTTTCTTGTGTTAGTAATTAATTACTCATTATAATTTTCAGGTGTTGGACCGTCTGCTGCTGTACCTGCGTATTGTTCACTCAGTGGATTACTATAACCACTCAGAGTATCCCAATGAGGATGAAATGCCTAACCGTTGTGGCATCATGCATGCCCGGGGTATCCCTCCCTCTAGCAAGGTCACCCCACAGGAGGTTCACGACTATTGCCGAGCTTTTGAAAACAAGATTGGTTCATTCCTTCAGCCCCTCACTAAGCTCTCTGATGATGATTCCAAAAAACTAGGTATGATATTCTATGTCCAGTGTATAGTTTTGAAAACATGATTATTTTTATCTGGCTCATGTTAAATATCTTAAAATCTTTGATATCTACAGCTGATGTTATTATGTTCACACAGGACTGAAGGAGGCAGAGGAAGAGGTGGAGAAGTTTGTACAGTCCAACACACAGGAGGTGGCCAAGGACAAGTGGCAATGTCCTCTGTGTGGCAAGAAGTTCAAAGGTGCTGAATACGTCCACAAACACATCCTCATCAAACACGCAGAGAAAGTCAAGGAGGTCAAGAAGGAGGTAAGGATGGTCATGGTGTTACTTCAGTAAGGGGCTTAGGAAGGGTTATTTACATTATTTGTAATGGAAGTTTTATTTAATGTGACTTTTACACATACCATACAGTTTATGCAGATTTCTTTCCATATTTCTCCTTTTTATATAATTTTTTATCCAATCTTATGAGAGCCCAGGTCCAATAGACTGTAGCCAGATAGCTTTCTCTCTCTCTTTCTCATTGTTTGTTGGCTTTGTGTAACATATTAGGGACAAAACAATAGTGAGAGTATAAGAGCTTGTGTCATATGCCATCAGAGAGTGATAAAGAAAGAACAAATAGGAGACCTTGAAGAGAAAATAAAACCATGTGGTAAAGTTGTTATCCAAGAGTGCATTGATGAAAGTGTGTATGGCATAAAGAGTATAAATATAATGAAAGTTTGCTGTGTTGTCTTGCAGGTTGACTACTTTAACAACTACCTACGCGACCCCAAGCGACCACAGCTGCCAGAGTACCCCGGTAACAAACATGGTGGCCGTAAGGATGACCGACCAGACCCCTATGTAGCTGCTTACCCACAACACATGCCTGACAATAGGTATAGCTTATGTGTATATTCTTTCAGGTTCTGGTATAGCTTATGTGTATATTCTTTCAGGTTCTGGTATAGCTTATGTGTATATTCTTTCAGGTTCTGGTATAGCTTATGTGTATATTCTTTCAGGTTCTGGTATAGCTTATGTGTATATTCTTTCAGGTTCTGGTATAGCTTATGTGTATATTCTTTCAGGTTCTGGTATAGCTTATGTGTATATTCTTTCAGGTTCTGGTATAGCCTATGTGTATATTTCAGGTTCTGGTATAGCCTATGTGTATTGTCTGAGCTTCTGGGTAAATGGTTGAGAGTATAAGTTGAATATTTTTATCTGAAACGGTAGAATATCATTTGAATACAGTACGTACAGTACTTGAAAATTTGTGTGACTTTTCATAAGCCTATATTCAATGTAATATGTGCTTGTGTGCCACTTTGATCAGTAATTGTTGAGTTTTAATGTATTTTTTGTATCAGCATTTTCTTGATTAATTAATTATGATTATATTAATGTTAATATTGGGAGTCCTGATTAAGGTGATATTTACTTGGCGACAACCTTTGCATATTAGATATGGGGCCTATGGTGCATACGGTCGGCAGTACCCACCCTCCCACCCATACGGTGGCTACGGTGGTGCCGGCGGCTACCCACCAAAGGATTACTATGGTGGGGGAGGTGGAGGACGAGGTGACCCTTATGGCAGGGAACCCTACCAACGACCCAGGGTGACATACAGGTCCAGGTAGGTCACAAAACTGGATGCTACAAAGTCCTAATTGTGTTACAAAACACACCAGTTATTGATATACAGTAAACCCTTTATAATACACTATAGTCTGCTCAAAACTTGTGTTCCGCTGACCTCTTATGCTTAGATAGATAGATAGATAGACAGATAAGAGATAGATAGAAAGATATAGATAGAAATAGATATAGATATAAAGATATATAGAGAAATAGAGACAGATAGAGGAAAATGGAACACAAGTTTTGAACAGACTTTAGCTTTTCTGTACAGTGAAGTCAGGTACTATGTTCAGTTTCCCTCAAATGTGGAATTAACTATTAACTACAGTCTTCTATGATAATCATTAATGGATTGGCATTGAGGTGGATTATTGAACTATAATGTATTTTATCTTTTGTACAGTCCAGTGGGGTGGAGTGGGGAAGTTATTGTATGTATATTTTCTGTAATGCCTCATTTTTTCTCATAGAGTATGGTCCTCGTTTGGGAGGTATTGCCTTGTGTGTTGTTGGCAGTACTTGATTAAAGAGGGTTTGGGTGCCCCTTCATACCCGAGCCACTCGATTTCAATTCTTCAGTTGTCTATCCTTTCCTTTGAACTTACTGTCCCTTGTATGTATCTCCTTCCTTGTGCAACAGTGTCTTCTTTCTTCCTCTTCAGTTCATAGAGTATGGTGGAATAAAGTAAAGAATTATGACCCTAATATGACAGAAGAGTGTAATGGAAGAGGAGTGTATTAATACCTTGTATATGTCTTTTGTAGAGTGTGTTTGATGGAGTTGGGAGCAATGACAACCAGTAATAATTTGTGTTCCCCTCTAGGTCTGGTGACCCGCGTGAGGTGGTGGGCTACCATGATTTGGATGCTCCCGATGATATTGATAGCTTTTAACTCCTGCCGCCAGACTCCCTCACACAAACATTGTACGCATCGCTCCAATTTTAAGGTCTTAGAAAGTAGCCATTCATGTTACATCTCTTGGTATCTTGGTAACAGATGAGGAAAGATGGTACTCTTTTTATTTAGTATTCTGGCTGCTTAAAGGCAACAACAGTTTATACTGTATGATTTTTAAAAATTGTTGATACTCATTAGATAATTGCAGTTTGTATTATACTCATACAACAAAAATAGAAACTGATTACATGTCTTTCATATACTGGAGCTTGTCAGTTTGTTTTTTGAGGACTTATGAATAAATTAGGAGGCGTTATTTTGTATATTTTGTATTAATTTCCCTGACCATGACATGTTACCAAGAGAGAGACTCCGCTGTGGACTGGAGTAAGTAACAAACATCCCAGAACATTGCTCGAGTCTTGAGAAAATAATATTTCTTTGTAAATTCCATGAAAATATTTCAAGTCATAAAACTTTCATAAATCTTAAAAATATTTTTTTTAATTTGTAAGCGCTACCAAAATTTTGTCTTATACTTCACTCATTTTTATCTGCAAGGTTATGCTGTAGAAATATTACTTTCTTTGTAACATAAATAGCTCACTGAAACCTAAGGCATTGATAAATTGGCCTGTGATGTAAGGAGGGAAGGAAGGAAAGTGTCACCAACCCAAATTTGTACACACACTATAATATGAACAGTTACTAATGATAATTCATCAGTAGTTCTGTGACTTGGAACTGACAGTATGAATCAACTAATCATTTAAGTTGTAGTGTTAACATGTAATAACTAGTTTTTGGTTGGCATAATTTCCAGTGTGGTATGGAACTTTATTCCACAACTTTAGCTCTTTTCATATTTGTTTTTGCAACAAAAATTTCCATTGGAATAAGTCATACTGTGTTATCAAATCCAATAACCGCTGGACCCATTAGACTTCCTCCCTGAAGATACTGTGTGTAGTGAGTGTATCCCAGCCAATGGACTGGTGGTGGTGTGTGCACCTTCCTTCCTGGCTGTGTAAGGTTTCCCAGTAAAGTATATTGATCATCCAGAGGCATTGGATGAATTTGAGAGAAATTATCCTGTTGTAAGATGTGTGTTGTGTTTATTAGTACCAGTAGTACTTGTATTCTTGTTCATTAAGATCAGATTCACCTGTATTAAAGGAAAATTAAGGATAATTTATTGGTACTAAAAAATTGCAACTGATAGATTTATTGTATATACTATACTGGAAAGTATACATGAATACAGTTTATTTATTGGACCTTGGGGTCAAAATGTTTTATTGGGAAAAAGTGCATCTTGAAAAACCTATTTTTCATTTCTCATTTTTTATAAATGCTCTTTGGCTGTTTTCCCCACTACTTTACACTGTCTTGTTACCAATGTTTTCTCTGTTCTTCCCTATCTTTTTCTCTCCCTACAGTCTGACCACCTCTATGTTTACATCGTGGCCATCTGTTTCTCTCCCCAGGGTTGGTTACAGGGACCTGGATGCCCCCAAGGAGGACTATTAACATGTTACCACTACACACTACTGATGGTCTCACTCCTGCTGTTGACACCACATGAACTGGTCATCCAACCATCATACTGGACCTACTGTGGAAGAGCATTATATTATATCATCCAACATATTGAAAACGATCTAATCTCACTCAGTGGCGTCACAAGGGTTGTTGGCGCCCGGGGACAAAGATTGTTATGGCGCCCCAATAAGGGGGGCGTGATGGTGGGTGCCTAATCAGCTGGGGGGTTCTATGAGTACTCATAGAAACAATTTAAAGCCACTTGGAAACAAATTTTTAAAATCTTAAGTCCTTAAAAATAAATTGTTCATCTAATTTATTTACATGAATACTAATGAAGATGCCTACCCATTTCTAAACCCAAAGTAAAGTTTCATAATTAATATAAAGAAAAAATAAATTAAAATATGGCTTGAGTGCACTAATATTTTCAGGAAATGTTTAACTTCATTATTTCAGATTCACTTTGGTGTAAACAATGCAATTTAATTTTCCCCAACTTCAAATTGGCAATTGGCGCCCCCCTAAATGCTGCGCCCAGGGACATGTCCCCTTCAGCCCCCCCCCCTCGCGACGCCTCTGATCTCACTCCAACCCTGAACCATTATTACTTTTCCAAGATGAATATGATATACCACACTTGATTCTGTAGCTTTCATATGTATGAATTATACAGACCACTACATTCATGACATGAACTGTGGCTAAAAATATATTGTATTTTATTTATTGTGGTCCCTGATGCTTCATTTGATATCAAACCAGGTATATTTTTTACTTAAAAGATAGATGGCAGCCAACAATAAATCACATAGTAGAAAGAATATTCTATATGGATACAGTTATTTAGAAAGTCAAGTATACAGCATATTTATATGGAAAGATGTCATGGCTATACTCTTTCTCATTGAAAAGTCTAGTCTTAAAGTGAACCATAAAAATATTATATGAATAAGAAAAGACTTACCAGAGCTAAGCAGGGATTAACAGAATCCCAATAATTATGTTTAGTTTTTGTGTACAAATAGATTTCAAGGAATACTGACTGTTTTTCCCTTGCTTCTTTAGGTCAGTGTATCTCTTGCACCTCGTTTGATTTCCATCCATTACTGTCTTGTCTTGGATATGCCTATTTCTTGTCTTCAATGATCCCGTGGTGTAGACATCGTTTGTGTATAACTGTATACTATTATGTACTCGTGCTGCTATTATATCTTGCTTAGTTTTATGTGTATGTTTTCTTTTATTTGTTTGTTTCCTTGGTACCAAATACCTTATTATGGTCTGGCACTATTATTACATTGAACTGTTGTTTTGGTTTAATGTTAACACTAACAGCCATGACTGAAAGTCCATGAGCAGGGGATGGTGCAAAGCAACAGCCGATACTGGACAAAGAGCCCAAATGACACATAAGTTTCCACAGTCAGAGACTGTGGCATCTCGCAGCTGAAGAAATGGTTTGTAATATTGTTTTGGCACATTTTATGTTCTTAGAATTAGAAGAGATAGCTGTACCACCTGCTCATGGACTTTTAGCCATGGCTGTACATGTTCAGTATTGGCCAAAGTTATCATCATCAGGTCAAAAGCTGAAGAGAAACTTTAGTGGTCTTGTTTGTAATTAAAATCTAAAGAAGCAGTAGTAAGATATATTGATATGGGTTCCTCCAAGTGATTGTTGAACCCTTTGAGTACCACTTGAACATATTTATCTACAATTGGTAAAAAAAAATGGCAAAACTTTTCTTAAAGCAAATTATAATTAATAATTTTAACTTTTAGAGCCTTTAATGTACATTTTTTTTTAACTTAAGGTTTTCTTCTGTATTTAGGAAGGTGGGGGAATGACAGACAAGACACTCGTCTGATATTTCCACTTACAGCTGTATAATGTGAAAAGGATTATGTGAGGTTGTCATGTCCAGTTTCATTCGAGAGGCCAAGACACATTCAATTGTGTTTGAAGGTAAGTAAGTTTTAGTAGGAGAGAATAATGGATGAGATAAAGAATAGTCACATTGTGAATATAACCATGTGATGTTAATAATATACATACCGGTAATAAATCTGGTGCTCAAAGGGTTAATTTGATCAACAGTTTCAATAAAGTAGTTCATTTCTACTTACCATTTAAGGCCAGCCATTTTATATATGATGTAACATTATATTTTGACCCCAGAACAAAACCAGTTCAACTGGTAATCATTTTAAAGGTTTTGGAGCCTCTTTTACTTCAGCTGTTTCTCCTTTCCTTCTGTTTCCTTTGTGCCTACTGTCCATCCTCTCCAGCTCCTCCCTCATGCTACAGAAACTTCCAGGCCAATCTATTTTCTTCATCACAATAATGATATTCAAGTACTAATTAATCAAGGCCATGTGACACAAGAAACAGATTAAAGGAGACACGTGGGGTCTGGTTGTATGGAGGGAGAAGGAAAAAGTGTTGTTAAGAAAGTTGTTTATGTTTCTGGTTTATTCTTTGCAAGTTAAATGTTACCCTAAAGTGGCACATAAATTTCTTTTTCAACTACAAACTTTGTTGATACAAGTAGTAAGTACCTCATACAGTGTTTATACAGAATATGTTCAAATTTTGACTGCCACAGAGTTTTGGGTAATGTGATGATAAACTGTAAACACCCAAAAGTTATTTGCCTGTTTGAGTATTTCCTACCCATCTACAGCATTTTTTGATCAGACACTTGGAGTAGTTGCAGTGAGGTTGATACATGGCAGACTATTATAGGCAAGAATGGAACCATTAATCATTATCTTGGGTTAACATGTCACAAATCTTGGGGAATAGTGCAAAGGTGGAACTGTACAATATCCAAACTACTGTAACAAATGGTACAAGTTATCACGTCTCCATCACATTCTCCTTCTCGATCACTTCCTTCAAGAGCTTGTTTTTTACTTCCACGCTAGTGGCTATCTTTGCAAACAAAAGACGGAGTTGTGCATTGTGGAGTTCCACTGCTGCATTGTGTCTCTTAGTTTCTTTGAGGAACAACACTAACGTCTGCTCCACCCCTCCACTATATATCCTCTTACTAGGTTTATTGATAGGAGGTGATGTGGGGTGTGCAAATGGGTAGTCTGTTTCCATACCCTCCTGCTGCTGCTGCACCTCTTCATCTAAGTAGTTATCTAAACAACTTTGTAATGTTATCTGTTCCTGGTTTCTCTTACTGACAGTCTTCTTGCCTTTGGTAATCTCCGATATAGTTTGTTTTAACACTGTTTCATATACTTTCTCTGGTTCTTGTGATGGTATAGTGGGTTGTTCATGCTTCAGAACGGTCTCCATGCCACACTCCACGACATGGTCTTGTGGCCGCCCCTCCAAAAACGACTCGATTATGTCAAAATAATCGGGTCTGTGAACCTTTTGATTCTTGCGTTTTTTGTCTTCATATTTTCTGAACTTTTCCTTGACATTCTTCCATTTGCTTATCACTTGTTTTCTTGCGATGCCCGGCATCTGTAAAGAAAAGGAAAGCATGGGAACCTGATGTACACAATAAAAAACAAAATATGGACATCTTGAATCCTGTGATAGTAATATGGGGGCACTACAGTAGAAGGTTTTTCATGTGTCCTGGTATAAATAACAATATTTTTTCAAAGTAATATGACCTCAAATATTCATTGCAGTGTTTATAAGGTGCAGATTGGTATTGTATCTAGATGTCTAAATGGGGTGTAGTGTATTTTGTCTTTGAATTCATTATGCATCCTGGAACAGTCCAAAAGATTAAATGAGAAGTTTTGCCAGTTAAATAATATATAGAAATAGGAGTCCTGTAGAGTATACTGTACTGTACAGTATTACAAAACATCACTTGCCAGCACATTTGGACACAACAAAGGATCCACAATCACAGTATACAAACAATATATTCGATCAGTGATAGATTATGCAAGCCCTGCCTGGGCCTCTGAGAGACTCATCACAACATACTTCAAACCATATAGAACAGAGCCCTAAAGACAGTGACAGGCTGCACAGATCACCTACACTATGAAACCAACGTCCTCAAAATCAAGGATCATCTTGACATGAGAGGTACACAAATACTTGCTGCAGCTTCCACAAACCCACACCATCCACTACACTACATGGCACAACACTCAGTACATGATACCATACACAAATACTATCATCTCTTACACCCTGCCCACCCCAAACAAATCTCCAGAAACATATCCATACTCAAATCACTCATCAGTCAATCCAAACACTCAAAAACAACACCCAGTTGCATGCATGACTTCTGGACATACACCCATCTGAATTCTCCATTCCCCGTGAGGACAGAGTCCACCTGGCCAGGCTGCGGTGTGGCCACCACCCAGCCCTTTTGACATATCAGAAGAAGTTGGAAGAAGCCATTGCAGATGCCTGTCCGGGATGTAACACAGCACTCCATTCTATTAAATACATTATAGAAGACTGCAACGCACACAACCACACTTGCCAACAACACAACATACACTCTCTGAGGGCACTGTGGGAAAGCCTGGTTCAGGTCATGGTCTTCCTCAGGAGCTTGGGGCTGCTCGGCCAGACAGCTTGAGGAACTTTAACAACAACAAAACCAGACTCGAGATTGCTCTGCCAGACAGTCTGGGAAACTACAACAACAACAACAAAAGATATGACTATTAGTTTTGTATATGGAGAGGGTGAAATGAACTCACATACATGAGCTGAGAAGTACAGTACAGTACTGTAATGTTTTTCACCAAACAATACAAGATTCCATGAATATGCTCCATAATGCCAGTAAGGGAAATTTTAGGTTACAGTTAAGGATGAAGTACATTGGTAGTTGTATTATATGAAGCACCTACTTACTGTTTTACTCATTTCTTCTGTAATGTTGTTCCATAATGTATCCCTCTTTTCTCCTTTGCCATTGAGACGTTTGTAATTGTTCTTGATAATCTTCATTAATGTCTCGGTATCTTCTTGGCTCCACATGTCGTGTCGGCTTGGTACGTAGTCAGGGCTGCCTGGGAGATAATGGGAATATTGTAGCTCCTCGATATATATATAAGATGATTAATTGTACCACTGTCATTGTAACACAGCCTCAGTAAATAGCTTAGTCTGAATGGTAATGAATAACAGAAGCCTGGAAAAACATTTGGTAGACTTCAATGCAGGACAGTGTAAAATAATGTGATTAATTCATTTTACATTGAGGGTCTACTGTATCATCTATTAAGGACTTTGTGATTATGTATAGGAAATGGAGGCTTCTGATTCCTCCTGATAATGCCACAAAACAAGCTCCTTCCATATACAATGTAGATGGTGTTTCATGGCATTATTTGAAGGACTCATTTACCTGCAATTTTCTGACTACATTAGAGGGCCCTTAATTAAAGTGAGATTCTTTGTTGGTGAATTGGAAGGTCTCTGATTCCAACAAACTATGCCACAAAACAGATCCCTTATTGGTACCACTGACGGCGTCTGTTTTGTGGAATAGTTAAACCGTAAACCAATATTCCATTTACAGTCGTTATCGAGGATCTCCTTCTTTGTGATGGTAACGATGGTGGATTCAGAGGGAGAAGCGTTGACCTCGCAACATTTCTCAGCACCTTCCATAAAGTTGTATAAGGTGTTGCATTTTCCGCAGCGGTACCTGTTGGAAAAGTTACAGGTGAGTTACCTTTATATTTATTATTTTTCTACCTTCATTACCGACTT
Source organism: Petrolisthes manimaculis (assembly GCA_034508575.1). NCBI lineage: Eukaryota > Metazoa > Arthropoda > Malacostraca > Decapoda > Porcellanidae > Petrolisthes > Petrolisthes manimaculis. Next base: position 84,273 of record JAWZYT010001443.1, on the reverse strand, counting down.
ATTTAGACCATTCTAAGACTATTTTCTTCTATGGCATTTCCTGCACAAATACACCATTACCAAGATAGGGCATATTCAAATGGGGCATTTTGAAATTAGCTTGACCTTACCTAACCTAACCTAGACCACAGCAGACTACCGGGACCTAACCTGGGCAGACTACCGGGACCTAACCTGGGCAGACTACCGGGACCTAACCTGGGCAGACTACCGGGACCTAACCTGGGCAGACTACCAGGACCTAACCTGGGCAGACTACCGGGAAATAACCGTGGTAAAATTCAGGAAATGACTGGGGCAAAATACTGGGACCCAGCCGGATCTGGCAACACTGCTACAAAACAATAATTTAAAAAAAAAAATAACGGTCGGCTACGGTCAGACAAATTTCAAAACATCCCATTTGAATATCTTGGAAATGGGACATTTGTGGAGGAAATTTCATAGAAGAAAATAGTTAAATTAATGGGTAATAAACGTAAAAACATCGTAATAGAAAACGGCAATAAAATAGATAATTACCTATATAAGTCTTAAAGCTGCCTCTAATAATAATAATACAATAATAAAAACTTTGATATATTTTTCCTTCGACTTAACATGGTGTATTTTTGACATGAATATAGGCCTTAAAGCTGCTTCTATCCTATCTCGTCATTTTTAAACTTTCCCTTGGTTATGTGTGTGTGTCGGCCACAATTATCTTCACTTGAGACAAAAGGAATATTCAGAGTGTATGTGATATAAGTAATTACCCCTTAGGGAGATCATATAAAATTAAGAAACTCACAATAAGTTTTCAGATGAAGCTTGTTCCTCTGACTCCTCATCCGCCATCTTCACCAAAATACAACTGGCTTAAGGACAGGCTTAAGCTGTTACCAATAATACCTTATTTCCCAAGATTTTACCCCAGAAAAATACCAAAATAGGCTTAGATTTACCAAGGTTTATATATATATAAACTTTTCAATTCTTTCAATATAATTTCCTTAGTCCCCAGCCCGTACAACTATTATACTAAAACCTTCCACAATTTGTTTCTGTCAATTCTATCATATACTTTTTTCGAGATCCATAAATACCCATACTACTTCTTTACTTTTCTCTAAATACTTTTCTTATTGCAAATATCGGCCAGGTGCACAAAACCTCTTAATTTCTCTCCTAAACCCACCTAATTATTAAGCCACCTTGCTCTTCACCAATCACAGTCTCCGTACCCTATGACTATTAATAACTTATTATTCTTATCACCACCTTCCCATACACCATTCCGTAATTGTGTACGGTGTTTCTACCTCCATTACACACTTATTATTTAGAGTTTTAGAACATTCTGAAACTATTTTTTCTATGGCATTTCCTACACATTTCCAAAATATTCAAGTGGGACAATTTGAAATTAGCCTGACCTGACCTAACCTAGACCATAGCAGACTACCAGGACCTAACCTGGGCAGACTACCGGGAAATAACCTGGCCACCGGGGTAAATTACAGGAAATTACTGGGGTAAAATACTGGGACCGAGCCGGATCTGGCAACACTGCTGCAAAACGGTAACATATAATTATTTCAATAAAATAAATACCACAATGAACACAGCTAAACTTACAATAGGCCTACCCCTGAAACTCGCAATCATTCCATCATACTTGTTCCACCATATTTCAGTATTATTTTATTTATTTCACACATTTTACAGCGCATACATCCAGACCTGAAGTTTTCCCTGTTTTCATCTCTCATTGTCTCCTCCACCTCTTTCTTTCTTATCGGCTCCCCATTTAATCCCTCCAACCTATTTATAATTTAACTTTATACTCCATTTCCCCTTCCATTGGCTTCCAAACACAATCTCGGCTTCTCATTAAAATTCAGCAATCCCTCAAAATACTCGGCCCATCTCCTCTCAATTATTGTCTTCTTCTCAAACAGCATGGTACCATTCTCTGCTTTCACACTTTCCTTATTTCCAGAACTTATTTTCCTGGAAATTTTCAGTTAATCCCCCCCCCCCCCCTCCCACCAATCATCTGCTCTCACTTTAGCATCCCGTACATCTGTCCTTATTCCATTTCCCTGCTTGTAATAACACTCATACGATTCCTGCTGATCTTTCCTCTGTAGTCATTGTTCAAACGCTTGCCTTTTTTTCCACTATAGCTGCCTTTAATTAACTACCTCGCACTACCATAACGGCATAACCATTCACTACCCTTCCTCAAACCATCCCCAACACGTCTCCAACCACACACCTTTTCTGTACTTATAGGAATGGTTATAATAAACAATTCAAAGCAAAGGTTTAAGCATAATGCAATATTTACTCTTCTTTATTGATAACTGTACAAATACCCACACATATTCATTCTGCACTTTTCACTTATATATTAACTCTGTAGTATAGATATATTGAACTTAATAACAATCTCTAATATAGTGTATATAAATATTCTCTCTATATATTACTGTCAATCTCATGCCTGGTAATTAAACCCATATATGTAGCATCACACATTGAATAAATTAAAGTGGAATTAAAATTATTACACTTGGCCATCAACACATATACCGATAGGCAATATTCCTCTATTATATTATTACCTACAAATCTTAAACTAAACTATATTTTTGGTACCATGGAGGTAGCCTAGGCTATATTTTGAGATGTTAAACTACAGTAAGTAAAATGTTCTTGCATCTAATAAAAGAGTATAGTTTCTGGAGAGTAGAAATAATAATTTGATAATATAACGTTGTAATGCTGTCACTATTTTCCCTTCCTTACAATCATATTTCTTTCCCAGAGATTTTTATGATTCAGTATATCATCAGAATTTGGGCAATTTATTACTTTAACAACTGTTGAACTGTTAACAAAAAAGGAGGAGAAAGTAGCACAGGTAGTTTAAAAATAATTTTTATTCTAAAAATTATGTCAGCAAAAATTCTAAATAATAATTATAGTTGATTTCTCTTCTGTACAGTATACTATTACCCTATACAGTATTGTATATATATATAATATAATGCCTTCAATGTCTTATACATTTCTGAACCCAAAGAATAATAGTACAATAGTATAGCCTCAAGTGTATTAAATAAGTCCCACAGGTTATAATACCCTGTACGGTTCCTTTCATACTATTGTCCAAATTGGTATAATCACAAGTTTTTTTCAATACTGGCAGTAAATGTTCACAGGCATCTTACTTAGACTAAAAATTTTCCTTGCAATTCATAATTTAAGGAAGTTAAATGGACCTGTGAAAAAATTGCTAGTGTGAAGTGGGCATTATATTTTGTCATAGTCTGTTGAAAAGGCATATATAATACAGCAGTACTTTCCAACATTTACTTTTATCTGAAACTTGCAAGAATATTCAGTATTCAATTTGATAACAATATCATATCCTCTTAAAAAATCATGGGTTGTATAATCTTGAGTTAGGTTGCTGCGACTTGTCTGAGCGGACCATCCAGGTAGAGTGCCAAAGCCTGTGTTTTGGCTTTGAGCAGACCAAAACCAACGTTATCTTTAGCGTATATACACAGCAGTAGGTTGGCCACTTGGGTTACACACACCTTCCCCTCCTTCAGGAAGAAATATACTGAGTTTAATTTTATTGCTAAAGAATATATACTTGACCAACTCCGACTTTGATATATTGTATGTGAAAACAACCAAATTTGTTTGTAAAAATAAATAAAACAGGTACTGTACTGTGCTCTATCAGGTATATTACAATCAAGTCAAATACAGTGTTAAAAATATATCTGAATAACTGGAAATATAAGACATTAAACTGTGTGTGTGTGTGTGTGTGTGTCCCTCTTCCTCACCTCACACTCCATCAGTATCATGTTGAGTCTGTCCTCTGAGAAGGCATTACGTCCGTTCTTGTCATAGACGGCCCAGATGTTGCCAGCGATGGCGGCTGTAACACGGGCATCACGGTCACCATACCCACTGAAGGCAAGCAGGGCACCTTCATGGTTCAACAGTCTGTGCACAAAGAAGGAATCATCAAGTTAACACACCTATTTTTTTGTGATGATGATGTAAAGTATTAAAAAGGTTAGTGAATATCAGTATTTTTTAGGACAATGTAAAGCAGGTTATTATTCTATATCAGTATTTTTTAGGACAATATAAAGCAGAAAGCAGGTTATTATTCTATACCAGTATTTTTTATGACAATGTAAAGCAGAAAGCAGGTTATTGTTCTATATCAGTATTATTTAGGATGCGCAATGTATGTACTGTAAGTATAAAAATGGTTTAGTTAATATAAAGTATTTTCTGGTAATTATGTATGGTAAATAATAAAATGGTCAAGTTAACAAGCTATAGTGGGCATTTAGTATGAAGATGGTACAAGAAAATGGACAAATAAAAAGATGTACTGTACTGTAATTCAATTCATTCAATAATGCAAAAAACAGTTTAAGGTGGAAGTTCAGTGTTGATAAATCTGGAGTAACTGAAAATCCTCCAAACTATTCCAAGCAACAGAACACCATTATTTTTGTTCATTTGGTCCTGGCTGTTTCCTAGCATACTTTGGAGGAATCATGGCACTCCAATGTAACCAAAGTGAATTACCGGTACCACATTAATAAGCAGCAATAAAGCAGGTTAGGTTAGGTCCAGTTAGCTTGTGTGGAAGTACATTAATTATTCTTGTAAGATATAGGGCTGTATTCAAGAACATCCGTGGTGTATACGATGGCACCGTAGTAAAAAAAATAGTGCCATCGGTCCGGTACCACGCCATCGTGTGCACCACAAACGTTCTTGAATATGACCTATAATCTCAATGCAAAGTTTAACTAACACATCTGTATGTTAATCTTCAAAATGATTTTACAGGTTTATTATAATGAAAAATAAGAGCTGTAAAATAATAATTAAATCTTTATATACTGTACTGTTATCACCTTCACTGAACTTTATCCTTCATCTTGCAACTTTTTGTCTACTTTTACATGTTACAAAAAGCCTGATAGTATTTTCCCTCACAATGATTACGAAATGGTTTTACCACTTACAATAGGAAAAGAAATAAAGTAGGAAGAATTACAGTCGAGTAAGAATAAGCATTAATTCATTCATTTTAAACTCTCAGAAAACAAAACAAAACAATAATTCACTTAAAACAACATCTCCTGGTAATAATGTCACTTTAGAAACACTATTTAATACAGGTACACATATATAATAATCATTATTAACATATATATGAGTAATATATGACTCGTGTCTTACTTTTTTGGCTTAGCTCAGAAAAAAAGTATATAATAAAATATATAATAATATAATCCTTTCAATGACCTCTGGCATATATTATCACTTCACAATTACACCTAAAAGATACATATATATATAATGATCATAATATATATATATATAATGACTTACAAAGCACTCTGAACTCCCCCTGTGTTGGCTTGACTTAATACTTGGGTTAGAGTCCTTGGCTTCAACATGTTTTATTCCTTATTATAACACCTTTATCCAATTAAAATAAACTATTATATGTTGGTACAAGGGTGGACTGGACTCTGATGGTGGTTGGGGATTATAGAGGTTTGGTAAAAAAGTGGTTAGTTAATTTATATTACGAGTTAGTGAGGAGTGTAAAAAATAGACGAGTTATGGACACTGTGATATACAAGTCAGAATATTGGAGTTATACGAGTCCTTCATAAAGTGCCACGAAACACACACATCTATAGGGGAAGGAGCTTGTTTCGTGGCACATATAGGAGGAATCAGAAGTGTCCATTAATTCTGTTACTACAATCACATAAAGGTTGTTAACGGTGGTGGAGGCGTGGCAGAAAATGGGAATGGCGACCTTGAGATGAAAACAAAGCCTCCAATATTTGTTCATTAAGCCCAAGGAGTGTGTAATGGGTCATTTATGGATTTAGTGAGGCCAGTGTGAGTCTTGTACATTATATCTAAGGTGTGGTAATGACCTCACTTGCTATATTAAACAATTACGCATTGCGATAAACTAATTATAGTGACTAACACACTGAGATATCATAGGGATAATCCGTACTGATAAATAAATAATATGCACTCTGAGGACTAGATTATAACGCATATGTATAAAGTACAAGTGACCCAAGGTTTATTTCCAAGGTAAAACATAATTTTTAGATGACTATTGTTATGCTTGATAAGAGCTTAGCCAGGCACAGTATTGGAACACAACAAACATTTCTACCCCTTGGTGCAAAATGGCGACGCAGACCCCGAGGAAATTCCAGGAAAAGATTGCCCTACTGCAACAGAGGGCAGACGAATCGAAGAAGGATTTCGAGCGGATTATGAATGAGGTCCAAACGCTCACTCAAGTACGTGTTGTCCTCGCCATTCCTGCCCGTGGGTGTGAAATAGGGGCGGTGTGAAGTGAGGTAGTGGCAGCTACTCCAAGTCTCAAAAGTCCCAAAACACCTCCTCGTAAACCCTCACATAATTCACTTTTTCATGGGTTTGGGAGGCGTTGGCTTGGAGGCAGGACATGGGGCACCTCCACACGTAGTTATTGCACCCGTTGCCAGGCCGTGTCAGTGATTTACCAGTCATTTTAAACGTTAAATAACATTGGTGTGACATGCTTCGCTCCCACCATGGTCTAGTGTTTATCGTCTTTTTTTCAGGGTGATAAATTTCTGGTAGGGATTGGAGGGAAATTTAATGTGTTCCAAGGTGTTATGGTGTCATGTATTACTACCTCTTATCATTATTTAGTGGTTAATATATAGTGGGGGTATTATTTGGTCTAAAATAGTGGTGGTAACTAAGAGATTGACACTTTATTCAGCTTGACACTTTATGTTGTTGATTGGTGGTGATTCTAACAAGTTCCAAGGTGTAAATGTGTTATATTTTCCTACCGTTGATTAGTATTTTGTAGATAAAGTATAGTTGTGGTATTATAATGATATTTTGGTTCATGTTAGTTGGTTTGGTAGTGTCTAATTAATTTTAAGTGAGTTAGTGTCGTGGTTTGCTACCAGGTATTAACATTCAATGGGAAATATACAGTGGAGGTAATATTTGGTGTTAAAATCCCTCTGTAATTTGTTCGGTGGGGATTCTTAATCACGTAACGTTAGACCAAATTCTGAAAGAGGCTTTGAAGCCTGTATCTCCAGGTTTTGATTTCTTGATGTATTCTGATAGGTTGCAAGGTGTAATTTTTCCATATTGTGTTGAACTTAACACAGAACTTTGATATCAGCTTTGGTTAAGATTCTGTTATGCCACCTGAAGGAGTAAAGTGTACTATCATCATTTCAGTAAATGATTATCTAAAATGTTATGTGTTTGGTGTCCTGTTATAACATTTATATATACTTTACATGTATACTAAATATTTGCAATACCATTACCAGTAGGCAGTAGTTTTTATATGCAATCTGTACTGGTAGGTCATGGGTTTTAAGAATTAATGTTCTTTGTTGTAACTCCATTTCCTATTCACAAACCTTATATCAATTCCCACTAGAGATCCTCAGAACTCTAGTGGAATTGATATAATTATCAGTGTAAAAGTCTCATTAGTGGTTTCCTGTTGACTTATATGTGTGCTAAATCGACAAACTGGACAATAATTTCTCAACCTACTGTATATATTAGTCAACAGGAAGTGGAAATCCTGGGTGTAAAGAAAAATGGCAGTCTCCCTGTTTGTATAAATTATAATAAATAAATATAATAAAGGGTGACTCATATAGATATTTAACCTTTGATTTTTGTCATTATAGGTACAGTATATAGTTATATGTCTATAGGTATATATACTGTACAGTATAATACCACATTATTTAATACCAGTATTTATAAAATTTGTTTCTAAATTCATAATGATACACGTAGTAATAAAGGTTTACATTGTAATTCTGTCTTATGTCACACAGAGCCGTAGCATACATCAGCACCCACAGCAACCACAACAACAACAGCAGCAGCAACAACAACAACAACAACAACAGCAGCAGCACCCGTCCTCCCGACCACAACAACAACCACCACCACCACAACACTCCTCCAGACCGGGCAGCACTGGCTCACTACCAGACTTCTCCATCAATTTGCCAGTTTGTGACAACACACTTGTTTTATATTTTTATTTCTCTCTCTCAATACTTGGCAGCTTAGCCTATGTCTGAGACTTTCTGGGTTCAACTGACAAATATGCCAACAAAATTTGCCTCATAACCTTCATAAAGTGCATCAGGTTTGTGGTTCAAGTGTGCTTAATTTGTCTGTGAATTACAAGTCAAGTCATTTGTGGCAGACTAATAAAATCATACGTCCAGTAACAATATATGATAATGCTGACTTGATTCATTCTGTACCATATTTGAAAAATCTTCTATATCTTCCACTGAACCAAAATTAATATAATCTTCATTTTCTATACCCCACAACTCTTTTATTATGGAGCGGGGAAAATATATATGGCAAATTGTGTATGCATTATAAACACACAAGGTAATGAAGGCTGGTTTTCAGTGACAGTTTCCTTTTGTGTGCAATAATATGACCCAACAACCTCATTTATGCACTTGTAATATCATCATGTTTTCTGGGGAAGGTTAATTAAAATAAAACTCGATCACATATTATTCACTTTTGTAATTGTGTTTTATATTTAAGTTTATATTATTGGGGTACTTAATAACTGCCCCATAAAGTATATACAGTACCGGTATATAGTTTTGTCATCAAAGTCTCAAAAGGAAAGTAAAATATTACATCGTCCTGATTTCTTTTCTATGAATGCTTACAAGTTGCTTGTGAAATTTGCCCTCGGAGAAGAATGTTGTAGTCACGGCAATTTTGAGGGCAAGTGTGTCTTCCAAATTATTCCAAAAATGAGGCTGCTATAATATTTATTTTATTTTATCTGTTCCTTGGCTTAGACTTGAATTATCGTAAACCTACAAATTCCCCCCTAAATGTATTACCCCGTTAAGGGAAGTTATTATGTTATTGGTGATTATTAGGCCACTGAAAAAGCCATCTGATCTCAGGTACTGATAGATTGGTTTTTGATAAAGTTTGGAAATATCACAAGCCACCAGATTACAGTACTAACAGATTCTTACCATCCTAAATGAGTCTTACGTGATTGTGTTGTGACGAACATCTGTGTAAGACGTATTACATTAAATTCAACTGACCCCAGAAATACATCATAATTATTTTTCAATTTGCTTGAGCTGCTTACTTGGCATGATCATATATTTTTTTCATTTATTGCTTTAATTATTTTCTTATGTCCAGTTAAGTACCATAGTTAATAGCTGCAGGATTGAGCTGTTTTTTTATTGTATATCTGTGTTTTTTGTTTTTTTTTATTGTACCAATTGATAATGAATGATAAATGAGAAGAGTGCATTTGAAGCATGACTTATGTACCATAACCATTTTATCAAACCTCTAGAACACGTTTTAACTTCTAGTGATCATTAAAGTTCTCCAATATTTTGCTGTAATGTTGTGTATGTGTCTTAAAGTAAACTTGAGTTATATTTTCTTTGTGTCCTGTATTTTGTAACTGTCTAAAAATTTATAATCAACATTATATTTGGCCAGTGTATAAGGAAAGTCATGGGCCAGATGAAGACTATATTTTCCCTTATAATGACTCTATGTACAGTATAGTTGTCTCCAAAGGTCTCATTCCCCTCCTAGCTTTATCAATCTTCCTTCTGGTCCAAGTCTGAATCTAAAATATTTTGACTATATATTATATGTCACTCGGCAATAATGTTGCCCTGAATTTACGGGTTTGAACTTTTCGAAGAAGTAAACATACATGATGGGAATGGAAGATTGGCATCACTAGGTGGGAACAAGACACCTAAAGGCGACTGTACACCCTCACCAACGAAAGTGTCGGTTCTAATATAATATCATTGTCTCACCCATGTCTTTCCTTTGACAGTGGTCTTATTTCTTGTATATTAAGCATTGCATCGGCTCTTGTGTTGTATGCAGTAGACCCTTGACATTAATGAATACTTGTACCCACTACTTCATATCTACCTTCAGCGTGGAGATGAAGGTCTGGTATATGTATGTATGTTTGTACTACTTCATATCACCCTCAGTCTGACTTTAAAGACCGCCATATGTTTTCCCAAGCTTCTGTTATTCATTATCCACCCCTTCATTTTGCACACAATTACTCATTGAAAAACAACCATATGTTTTCCCAGGTTTCTGATATATGTTACCCATCCATTCATTTTACACTCAGTCCCCTATACAAGACAACCATATGTTTTGCCAGGTTTCTGTTATTCATCGCCCTACAAACTAAATGATCTACCTGGTCTGTGTTAAATATTTGAGTGTAATATTGAGAGCTTACTGTATTATGGAGGGATCTAACCACACGAGAGTTTTAGTTGACGTACTGTACTTTTGGTGTAAAAGCAAAGGGTAAAAATATATTTCAAGAGTATTTAGAAACTACTGGTTCTTTCAAATTGAGCCAAAAAATTCTGTGTAGAGTATCTGGGTGGGAAGATATTCGTTGTGGGCATTTGGAAGGATTATTCATCTCTCCAAAATATGCTAGGAAACATGTGATCTTAATATTACTGATAGAGAATCCTTCCACATAGTTTTTCTCCTTTGAACTGAGATGTAGTGGTAGTGGATACAACTGTGCCTCATTAATATGCAGAGCAGTAAAGTAGCAAGGTCAGGACATGCAACATAATATATACAGTACATTAAGTTGAACATAGTGACTCACAGCTAGTCAACTATATATGGGTAGTTTGTTTCTTTCATGTAGTTAGAGGAATCTGTTATTTTTTTGTTTTTTGCCATTAACAAGATTATGGCACAATTTATTATACATCAATTTTAACATATTGACACACAACCAGTCAACTATATATTCAAGGGTGGTTTGATTCTTTCACATGTAGGAATTCATAGTTTTAGATTCACAAGTAACATATACAGACTATTATGAGGTAGTCTTTATTCATTGACACAGTTTACAGGTATCATTAGTACAATAAGCAACAGAGTATTTACAGACACTTTGCCCCTCCAAAACTAATGCCATATGGTGATAGCCAAACCCCATTTCAATTTCAGCTTAGCATCAAAGTTTTTTTTCTGTACCTTGATAATGTAGAAGTAGGCATGGAGCTTCTCTATGTAAAGGGAACCGACAGACGCAGTGCATGACATCGCTCAGTGTCCTCCTCCACAGTTTTGCCTCCCTTGGTAATGTAGCTAGTAGGGCTGGCCTGGGTTTGTATACCATCCCCTTCCCTCCTTTTCCCTCTCCTCTTGTACTCTCCCCTCCCCTACACTTCCCTCCCCTCCTCTCCCCTCCCCTCCCCTCCCCTCCTTTTCCATCTCCTTCTGTACTCTCCCTTTCCCTCTCCTCCTGTACTCTCCCCTTCTCTCGTCTCACCTCCCTCCCCTCCCCTACCTTGACCTTCCTTCCTTTTCCATCTTCTCTTATGCTCCTCATGAGTAACTCCCCTTTCCTGTCCTACCCGCTACATCACATCTCTTGTACCTTTGCTTTCACCTCTTTCCCATTCCTAGACCTTAACCCATCCCTCCACTACCATTATCCCCATCCCTTGCTTCTTCCCTTTACAAATCATCACACACCATAGTCCCACCCTACCACTGTTATCAGTATCCCCTATCCCTTCCAGTAACAATTCCCCAGTAGTCCCCTATCAATCCCTTCTCCTGCCAGCCATACCACAAGCAGCTCCCTTGCCCCTGTCCCTTTGTGCTCCCTTGTGCCCCCCTCAGCCTGGTGAGTGCAGTTCTTGTGACCATTTGCTCCTTGCCTTTACAGCAGGGTAGGAGTCCATACCTCTCCCAGCAGGGCCCCGTACAGGTAAAGTGAATAACCTGCCTTTTTTTGTTGCCTTCATTTCATTCTTTCGTACACTTGTTCACTCCCTTCACTCACTCCTCCCTTGTACGGTAGCTCAAGAAGTTGTCTGTGCACGTTTCACTTGGAAAACATCTACGTATGACACACGAAGGATGTCCCCACCAAAATGATAGTACAGTACATAGTCGTGTTGTTGGTGTCCCTCTGCACTCATCTCTTCCCCGCCCTGCACAGATATTTCTTGTAGCTACTGTACATGTATTCACCTCATTCACCTTCTCGTCTATTTATCATTTTACAATTATATTTCATTGGTTTTAATTTTTCTGTCACCAGCACTCACTAAGTTAAGTTTATGTTTTTTCCAAAAAATCTCACTGTTTCTATTTCTTTCTCATATTTTAATTTTTATTGTTTCTGATCGTGAATGCCCTTGATTACCACAATTTTTCTTTTCTTTTTTAAATTATCTGTTTGTATCTTCATACCTCAGACATATGGTAAATATATCTGTAGGTACAGTTGCAGCACATAGTCCTTGACCAGGGTGTAAGGGGAAGTCTGGTCAAGGACTATGTGTCGCAACCGTACACACACACACACACACACACATACACACACACACACACACACACACACACATACACATGCATCCTATGAGGGCCCGGCCCAGTAGGCTGTAACCAAGTCATTCTTCCATTCATTCTCTTGGCAAATACACTCACTCACCCGCTCATTGGAACCATTCTCCCTCTCCCTCTCTCTCTTTCTCTTTCTCTCATCAAATAGGAAAAAAAAAAAATCACTTGTTGCACCAGGCATCAAGCGCCCTTCACTGTGCAGCCACTAACCAACCTACCCCGTGAGTCACCTTGTTCACACCTTTAGCATAGGATGTAGTTAAGTCCAGTTGTTGTAAGGTAAATACAGTGTGGGGAGGAAACATTCATGACAACATTTTGATTTTTCACTTGCCTTAGACCAATGAGGCAGTAGCAAAATATTCCTTAATTAAACTTCTCCTCATACAGTATTCACTGTCTGCATGTTCTCATCTGCCTGTCTGTCTGCCTGCCTCAGCATCCTTCAACAATTCCAATATAGGAAGATCATAATATTACCTTACTCTAATAACATTTTGGGAATATCTCTTATTGTTATTATTGTTGTTACCAGATTATACAGAAGTTTTATTCATACTCGATTGAATTCAATGTTTGTGGCAAATCAGAGACAACTGATTCCTCCAAAATGTGCCACTAACAACCAAACCCAGATTAATTTGATTTTTGGCACAGTATGGAGGAATTAGTAGCCTTTAGTATGACAATAGCATCATAACTCATATCAATGTTCACTTGATCAATCATCATAAGAAGACGTACAATAACCTATATATATATAGGGGGCCTATATATATTTTTTTTTTATGTGTGTAAACAGTATTGTTTATTAATATGTACACAGTATTCATTTGGTTATCTTATGTCAGTGTAAAATAATCTTTATAGAATAATTTTATATATTTAATATAACTATCCAATAATTACTGATTTGTTATGTTATGTCACCAGGGGGCAGTAGAAGACCTTCACAACTTAACCAATGAGGTGTACCTGAACAGCGCCGGTGGTGGTGGTGTTGGGATGCAGTCCCTCCAACGCATCCCCATTAGTCCCTCACAGGTGCGGAACCACACCGGCCAGCCCTCTTCAACCTCCTCCCCGTCATCCATGCCCCAGCAGCCACCACAACAACACCAGTTCCCCACTTCCCCGACCCGTCACTACCCCCACCACCACCACCTTCCACACCACCACCATCACCACCACCACCATCCCTCGCTGCTCACCCCACCCGCCGAGTCTCTCTCCAGGTCCATCTCTGACTCTTCACTACACCAGAACCTCGTCCAGGGAAAGGCACCTAACAGTAGAAAAGGTAAGTAAACTGTCACTTATACACTCAAGGAATATTTTGTTGTAATGTAATCCTAGATAAATTTCACCGACATTTGTTCCTGTTTCTGCATCCAGTGTCTGCACCAGTGGAGATGGGGGTACGAACTGACCCATCATTGAGTGTGAGTTTCTTCGAGCCCCCCAGAATCCCCTTCCACAACCATCCCCACCAACACGGGCGGCCCAGATCTGGCTGCGACCTCACTCTTACCTCAGAGGCATCGTAAGTTCCCAGTCAGCACTCAGTATAAGCACGTACAGTTGCCCAAAAAGAGACTGCAACCAAAATTGCTGGTGTGTGGCAATATCTGGCAGCTGCTCCAAAGTAAACACTCATATCAGAACCTATTACCGTTGTAAGGATGAATGTAATTAGCTGAAACATCCATCCATACAAAGGTTGTAATTAAGTTCTGAGTGATCCATTGATATAATACGAGTGTTTACTTTGGAGCAGCTGCCAGATATTGCCACACACCAGCAAATTTGGTTGCAGTCATTTCTTGGGCAACTGTACAAGAATATTCATAGACATAAAAGTGAGAAAGTCTATAATTGCCCATGTCATTATTGGAACAGCACTTAGATGAACAAGGTGGTGTCTGTCTGGTTCAAAGTAGAAGGAAAGTGAAAGAGTAAAGTATATAATTATGGTGTAGGTTAAATTTTCCACAGTCACTCAAAAATGTATTTCCTTTGACATTCTCTATCATCATGCTTTCATTCTAACATAGATAACAGATAGTTATTTGTGGATTGTTAATGTAAGTGTTGTGTTTTATATCAAATTTGTTTCAGTCCTACAAAACTGACAACTGGTAAAGTTGAAATATACATACAGTAATCATCTTTATAAAAATTACGTTGATATGGTTACTCTCTAATTATTGCATTCCACCCCCAACCCCCCCACAGGGTTAACCACATCCAGCGGAGCCAGAACATACCCATCCCGGTGCCCATGAACAGCGTCGGAGGTGCCGGGCCCGGGGGAGGGGGAGGAGGGGGGGTAGGTGGTGTCGGGGTGGCGGCCCTCCCCAACACAGGCTCCCTTCCAGACCTGACACAAGTCCAGTACCTGCAACCCATGAACCCACCGATCCCAGACAACGACCTCATCGTGAGTCTACCGCTCAATGCCACTTTATTTTATTTATTTATTTTTGTATTTTTTTTTTATGTCCCACAACATATTTTTATTATTATTTTATTTTTGTGCTCCACCAAACTTTTTTTTTTTTTTTTAATTGTATTCAAAGGTTCAGATGTTTTCTAGCCCTCTAAACACACTGTCAGTTACATAATTATTTGGGTGATGATGTACGAATTACAACATAGTTTAGCAACCAATATCATCCCTTACACAATTTACAAAGCAGACTGTGTAAGCACCAGCACTAGACAGACTGTACAAAATGAACACTTATGCATAGTCAGGAATTTGTCTTGTTTATTCCTGTGATGAGTCTTATGAGAATGTTCCATATTTGCCTGTGTTTTCATTTTCTCATTGAAGTGTGTGAGTTTTCTTTAGGAATATTGTACAGTGTACTTATAGATATTTATAGTAAACTGCATTAGTTATTTATAATGAAATACTTAAGTTTGCACAACATTTTCCTTGTATAAATAAACTATATTTATGCACTAAATAGATAATATAAATTAGAATCTGTAAAAAATGTACTGTTATAAGAAGCTATGATTGCATTATGATATTTACCATCCTAGTTTGCATTAGTGAGTCAGAGAGTGATGGGACCTTTGCCTACTTTTTTCTCTACTTCTTTCCTTCTCCCTTCATCGCCTTGACCTCAATTTATCCACCCTTCTTTCTCCCTCACCTTTCTTTTTGCCTCCTCTTCCCTACCCCACACCACCTCCTACAGGGTCTGCCGAGTGGGTCTCCACGGCTTGGCACGGCGTTCCCTGCAGGGTTGACGTCGGAACCGTACAGCAGCGGGCAGGTCACCCCCCGTGGCACGTCCCCCGGGCCCTCACCCTCCCTCTCACGCAAGCAGAATAAGCAGAAGCCCTACCAGAACATCCACATAAATCGCAGCCACCACAACCAGAACAAAGTAAGACGAGTGAGTCGGTATCTGTTGATTGATTGTCTGACTGGCTGGCTGGCTCAGGCTCTTGGCTTTCTCTTCTACCACAACACCTTCATCCTGGCACTGCTTTAGTCGCAGAGCACAGCAAGTTCTCACCTTGTTTGTGTGTGTGTGCATATACGAGAAAGAGAGAGAGAATGATACTTGCATTGTACTGTAGTGTAGTGTAGGTCTATGTGTTTGTGGTATACATGAATAGTTTTGTGTATGTGAAAGAGAAATAGGAAAAGTGTGAGAGGTGCATTATTGTGTGTTTGTGTGTGCACAGTAAATGACAAAGTGTGTAAAAATTGAATAAATGTTTATAGCTTTAGATCATGTAAGCTTCACACTACCACACTCTCTTTCCTTCATAAATGTTGTAAATATTGACATTCTAGTTAGAAATTTATTAAACTAGTGAATGTGCTTTACAGTAGATACTTATTTGCTATGTACTAAATGTAAAAGTCAATTAAACACATGCATGATAGGAGAGACAGGTAAGAAAGAGCATTAGTATTGAGAGGAAACTTTTGGGGATAGTACAGTGTTGGTGTTAAATCTGCAGCAAAGGATTCCTCCAAACTTTTCCCAGACAACAGGCCACCATTATTTTTTGTTAATCTGGTCTTGTTTCCTGGCATACTTTGGAGAAATCAAGGCACTCAAATATACCAAAAATATACTTTCTCCATAATGAAGAGTAGTAATATGCAGTTTGTCCTAGCTATTCACTGTGGGTTTGTTTGAGTAGTGTCGAGCCTGTATTTTATTTTCGGCTAATGTTTCCTACATGTATTCTCAGTCCACTGTTTAAAATAAGATTAAGCTTGAGGTCACTGAGGCTGGCATTATTAAACTCTTTCTTCAACAAAAATTATTTTTGGCACAAAATTCACATTGCAAAATAATAGAAACTGATTGACAAATAGAACTTTTTGTTAAAGAGTAAATTCAATAATACCTCACTGGGACTGTACACTCATATTCAAAAGTGGGTTAAGAGAATATTACAGTGTACTAGGCTCTCAAAATTATATAATTACTACCCTATTTAACACAGGCCCATTAGGTCACTTAATTTGTACGTAAATGAATAACAGAAGTCTGGAAAAACATTTGGTTGTATTCAATGAGGGACTGAGTGTAAAATAAAGTGGTGGTACTAAATAATAGAAGCCTGAGAAAATGAGGAACTGAGAGTAAAATGAAGTGGTGGATACATATATTAAAGGTTTACTTAGTCATTCAGTCAGTCTGTGGACATTATACCATCAACTACACATAAAAATAGATTTAATTGTAGAATTTGTTTTGAAGTACTAAGTTGCTTCATGGCAAATTTTACACAAGAGCTACTGTAGTATGAGAAGAGATCTTTAAGGGGATACAATACTCTCTTCAAGGTAAATTGACAGACTACTAATTCCTCCACACTATGCCACAAAACTGATCCCCTGTTTAGTAACACTGAAGACGTCTGTTTCTTGACATTGTTGGGAGGAATCAACAGTCCTCCTATTTACACAGATTTTGATAAGTTTGTTGTAGTGTTGGTTATTGTTGCTTTATAATTATATTCAGTGCCTGTAAGAGTAAGATGTTGACAGGAGGAGGCTACGTATTCCTCCAAACTAAAAGGGGCTTTCACTTCTCAAACTGTCCCTTTTTTCATCTGTTACCTTTTTTACTTACTGTCCCACCTCTCTATCACCTTCTACCTTAGTTGCCTTATAACCTCAACAAGCACCAAATATCAATCAATGAATCCTCCAAACTCCACTACAAAACAGGCCACCTATACTGAAGTTATTATTTTCCTGGCATAGTATGGAGAGACCTATAGCCTCCAATTTGCTTACACAATCATAACCCCCTTCTTAAGACATGTTACCAAAGGGAATATTTATGGGAAGACTGTTGTCGGTGAATTGGAAGGCTAATGAATCCTCCAAACTATACTGTACCAGGAAACAGACCACCTAAATGTTACTAATAGGGGACTTGTTCAATGGCATAGTTTGGAGGAATAATCAACCCAACCATTTTCCAAAGCAGTTTACTTTACTACCCTTGACCACATTGATGCTGGTAAGGGTATAGTCATATTGTGGCCCGTATGCAAGAACATCCATGGTGTTGACGATGGTGTGGTACCAGTACTAACCATGAATGTTATTGTGTATGGCCCATAATATATCTTACCCAAACATTGATAGCTGAGGAAGGAAGACATGCATGGTTGACGCCTATTGTTGTTGTCACTGCCTCCTCCTCCCATCATGCATGTGTGTGTGTGTGTGTGTATGTAGATCAGATACTTTGTCCCCAACATGTACAGTCGGCCACATGAGTCATAACCACAAAGGTGGGATCATTGGGGTCCTTATCACGGAGTAAAAGGGGCTCATGGGATATAAACCTTCAAATATTTTGAAAGTAGATAAAAAAAACTCTTGAATATTTTGAAATGGCTTGATGTCATTTGAGATGGTCAATCTAGTCAAGCCCTTGTAAATTCAATAATAAAACACTTCAGAGAGGGAGCAAGGTATCAGTATAAGAAATTAAAAAAAAAAATTATAAATGAACAAAACTATAAAGTAAAATACAAAGTAAGTTCTATCCATGACATTAGTGGAATAGTTGACTTGAATATAATAGTGATATATATATAAAGTTGATGTGCTTAGACTGATTTACCCCTGTGAGGACCCTAATTCTGTTGTACCCCATTTTGTGGTCAGTGATGCCTTGAATTTTCTTTGTGTTACATTCATCTTGTGGTACGTCTCCACCCGAATAAATACTGGCTACTGCAACTCTAGTAAAAGGCACGGAAAATTTAAGCATCGTCACTTATTTGGCCATTAGTGCAGTCGCAGTGAATAGTTTCTACCCCCTCCTGGGATTTGTCTGGATGTCATGGATCTTGTAAGGGGATACTCTTGACGGTAAATGGGAGAGCTTACCGATTCCTCAAAACTTTACCATGAAAGAGATTCCCTATTAGTAACATTGAAGTTATCTGTTCCTTGGTTTGAGGTTTGGTGGAATCAGTAGCGTTCTAATTCACCAACAAGAGATTTTCCCTATACCGTTTAGCCGAGATGCTGTAAATTCTCTTATTTATTTCATTTTTCTCAGGTACAGATTAAAACACGATAGACAATTAAGTCATAAGTTAGTATTTGGCCACGACTTATATGATGACTGCTTCATATTTTTTTAACCTGGCAAAAATGTTTGGTTCTCCCATTTGATTTTTCGGCTTTTTCGATAGAAGTAATTCAGGCCAAGACAAATTACACCAAAACTGTACATAACTCGGTATTTGTCTGTAACTTATAGACACTAGAATATATGTATGCAAAACATATATCAAAGGTTATTGTTCTTAGCGGGAAATTGGTACATTATTGCCAGAAAATAAAAATCAGGCTCCTCTCAGAGTCATCATATTCATCGCATTAGTCATTGACATCACCAAACACATGACCATTCTTACATACCGGCTCAGAAACAATTAACCGCGACTGTACACCCTTTTTTTTTCCTCTCTCTTATCTTTTCATTTTTTTTATGCCCAGTGTGTTAGTTGTTTTGTTTTTTCCCTTGGCCCTTGTTTTGTTTCAGAATCAATTGTCTGTTCCCTCTGTTATTAATGCTCGCTACCTCCATACATGTAAGGTTAGTACCCTATCAGTTATTTCATTCATTTATTTATTAATTTTATTTTTTACATTTTGTTTTGTAGTAACTTTTGTACATCACTAACCAACCAAATTCTTTGACTCTTGCTGTGCCTACCCCATGTCTACCGGCTATTTTGTTAAACACTCAGATGAGCACAGCCAAGGGAATCTCAACCATCCGTACAGTTGTTGGAAGGCTTATTATCAGGTTACTTACAAGTGTTCCAGTGTTTGATAAAATGGCTGTGTGTGTGCTTGGAGGTTGTGGTGAGGTGTGGGGAAGGAGAGGGAGGACAGCAAGGTTGGCAAATGTTCACCCATAACTTTGTCGTTTACAGTTCCGTATTTTCCTGTTAATGGTTGGTGCAATTGGTGTTGTGTGACCAGTGTTGCTTTTGTTGTTAGTTGCCATAATGCATGTAAGCTGTAAAATCGTATGGAACGAGTGGTGTGCAAAGATGTTTCATAAGTGCATTTAAAATTATTTTTGCAATGATTTTTATAATGATTGATAGTGAGAACATTTAGATTAATTCTCTATTCTTGATTATTTACATCCTTATTTGATGGATTTGCCTTCCTCTCCTTCCCTCCCTCTTGCTAACACATTCTTTTAGTTTAAGTTGCAACATTTAATAGGAACATAAAGTTATTTTGTATTATAGTAATGATATGAATAGAATGTGGAAAGGTTACAGTAATAATTCTAATGGTTCTTTCAACAATATAACTTCAAATGTTTATTACAATTTTTTTTTAAGAGAATATGATGTTGTAGACAAATTATGGATTACTGATTCCTCCAACCTGTGGCACAAAGCAGACTTAACTGTAGTGCTTACTGTACTGTTTGTATTTCATGTGTATTCCAGTATTTTATTAGTTACAAATACTGTAACTACATAGTTAATTAAATGAAAAATTGGTAAATTTCTCTGGTAAAAAAATAATATATATATATATACAGTAAGAGAGAGAGAATAAAAGAAAAAGAAAAAATGAGTATATCTGAGTTGGTGCATATCTCTGTGAATATTAATTAAAGGAGTCAGTATCCTCAAATTTGTCGTCAACGTGAAATATAATGTGTTGCTGGAGTTTATTAATGATTACGTGGCCGCCTTATGTTTGATTGTTTTGGCTACAGTACTTATTTTCTACAGAGTTGTTTGCTGCTGTTAGCGTTATTTATGGCCAGAGTGTTTTTTGCCCGCTGCTTGTGCTTGTGTGCTCAGGCTTGTGTGTAGATTTGTGTGTTCCCAAGTCCACTTTGTATTTTGTATATTTTTTTGTGAAGTTTGTAAAGTAACGTATAAATTTACATCCTAAGTTCAAGCTACCCTCGTTAAGCTTCAGTAACTTCAGTAATGTACATCACATACAGTACATTATATAGGAAGAAAATAATGATGTTGTGTTTTACAGTCACATGCTAATATTCATTTGTAGTGTATGTATGTAGTTACAGATGAATAAAATCTGTGTGATGTTGAAGGTTACTGAAGAAGAGGAGGAGGAGAAGAAACAAATTTTGGAGGCAACTGTACAATCTAGCCCTCATTTTATTTTTTCTAATATACAGTATAAAAAAAAATCCTGATAACTATTGTGGGGTGTGGGAAGTTCAGTGTATCCTTTCTGGATGACAAGTCACTGCATCAAAGCAAATTAGTCTTGATTTGATTCACATTGGATTGTTACTAGTTCTGCTCTGTGTGTTAGTGACCCGTCAGCCAGTAAGAGTACACCAGGCTCTTAACCGTCCACCACGAGTGCACCAAGCAATTTTGTTTTCTATTTATTTATTTATTTAATTTTTTAACCTTAACCTCGGGAAAATAGCACTCTAATGTACCAGTATTTAGGATTTCATTTTCTGCATACTGTATCTGTTTATTAAAGTTACAACAGCATTATAACACATGTTATACTTAGATGTATTATTATGTACAGTTAGAAGTAAAAGTCAAGTCCTTTATCAGAAGATATCAGTGTACAGTACTGTGATTTTTGTGTGGAGAAATATTGATTTATCTTTCCCCAACCAAATGTACTTCTCCTGGAAACTTCAGGTGAACTTCAGAGTGTGTGTATGTGTGTTTATATGTGTGTACTGAGGAACAGACAGGTACAGCTCCATAAGCCCTGGTTATTACACTGATCTTTGTTGATAATGGACATGACTATTGCTTTTGATTATGTTTTATACATTCATTAATCTGTTTACCTTCCAGGCATTGATACACTCACCAGCCATAACTTGACACATCAAACACAGTTATATGGAGTTAATGCAAGATTTTCTGTTTTTAGTCCATTGGATTAATGGGTTCCAAACAGTTTATAGTCACAGTAACATCAAATAAGTGTCTTAAATTGACTGGTTTGGATTGGGATATGATAAGGAGAAATATCATTACTCAGTGAACCCTCCAAGCCTCTGTGTTTATTTATATTTACAGGAAAGTGTATTAAATTTTTCGTGCATTTCTCCACATTCCACAGGTCATAATGGTTGACAATATCCTCTGTTTTCTGTTTGATATTTACAGGAACGTGTGTATGACTTAATCATAAATATATATTCAATTTTCCATGCTTTTCTCAACTTTCTCACACATGTTCGTGTTGCGCCACACTCCACAGGGCATGACGGTTGATAATAGCGTTAATACCGTTGACACCCACCTGTCTAACTCTGGACTCAACCTGTTCAACCAACCTATAAGTCCCAGCTCATCTCACCCTGCCAGTCCGGTAAGTGACAATACATATATCCGCCCTACCTTTCTTCCTTCAGTCCTCTCTCCCTCCCTACATTTACTCCTTCATTCCTCTTTTCCTTCCTCCCTCCCTACCTTTCTTCCTTCAGTCCCTCTCCCTCCCTCCGTTTCTACCTTTAGTTCTCTCTTCCCCATCATTCTATCCCTACCTCCCACCTTCCTTCCTTCCTTCTTTCCATCCTCAGGTCTTGTATCATCAGGTTCTGGATAATCTGATACCATACAGAAGTAGTGGATGAGATGACTCCTGGCCTTGGGTTTGTGGTACAGTATTGCATTTTATTTACGTACATTTCAAGTCTTCACAGTATCAATTACTCTTGACTACTTTTGCCTACATTGATGTGGGTGTGTGTGTGAAGCCCATTTATTCCCAAATCACATTCTTTCAGATCTTCAACTATACTTCATTTTCTTCTTGTTTCTTTGTGCTTGTTGTCCTTCCTATTTGTCTCCAATATTGTACTCCAGTTGTTATTATCAATATCCTTCTTCCAGCTTTTCATTCATTAGTAAAATCTATCCTCAGGTAGCAGCCAAAATATGGGTCACAGGAGGATGTACAGTCTGCAAAAAATATATCAATACCAGCCTTATGGACAGTGATATGTAGTGTTGGTATTTCTAACTACACATACGCAACTCACGGTTGTACCGCCACACATCTGGCACCTCAGTATGCCATTGATAGTCGGAGGAGAAAGATGTGTGTGTTTCCCTAAACTCTACTATGAGTTTTCAAAGTTTTCCGTTCTTTCAGTATTTTATAATAATGAATTTACAAATAGTAATTGCTCTTGATCACTTACAATTCTTTCCCTAATTAGAGAATATTAAATTTTTCATGAATGGTAATAACAGTTGAGTTTGGTAATGAGGCTGATTTCAAATCTGGCAACCCTGACTCAGCCACACTCCCTGTCCGGGATCCGCAGATCAAGAGTACCAACTTTACCTTGCAAAATATTTAAATTTCAATATAAGGGTGGTGTTGATATTTTTTTTGCTGACTGTACATAGGGATGGGAATAACCAGACAATCATAAACCAGAAAGTTGTAACATAAATGTTTATGTTAAAAACCTTTTTAGTCAGAATTCACACTTTTGTCACCAAATGGACGGTTTTAGTAGTTCTTCTAAGAGTGGGACAGTATTATTAAACTTTATCTTCAACAAAGAATTCTCTTCATCACTCAGTTTCCATTATTTTGCAATGCGAAAATAGCGATGAAAAATATGTTCGTTAAAAAGATAGTTTAATAATACCATCCTATGGTTTCTAATACACTGTTAGTGGTACCCAAGGAATCTAAAAGTGTGTTTAAGACGATTAAGAGTCCACAAATGAAAGGTAAGAACATTCCATATTCCTCTATCTATGATGTTAGCAGTTGTTTCCAAAGCATCTACATCTCTTTATTTTTTCCACTTTGGTTTGGACCTTAATTCAATACACCGTGGGGGCCAATTTCACAGGTAAAAGAGTAGCTCCATTTCTACTTTTTTTGGGATTGTGATCCATATTTCCCACCAACAAAAAAACATTAATTTTATTCTTTATATCAACTGTATAATAATTGAAAATTCCCACTAATTTACAACCTTACTACATTCAAGAGGCTTGTATATCAATTTTTTTTTTATATTAACTAGGAATTTGTTTTAACATTTTTCTGCACAGTCATGAATGAGTAATATTGCCATTGCTGTTTCTCCCCAAAACAAAAATAAGTTAAAACTGAAACACTAATTTTTTTCCCCATACAATAGAGATAAAAAAACTAAAACAATAATGTGGGGCCCAGTACTGTATGTTGACGGCATGTGTGTGTGAGATTGGCCCGTAGCGAGTAACTTAAGGTGGAGAAATGTGTAGATAGTTCAGTGTTGTGTCGGGCAAAGATGATGATGATTACAGTGACTCCTCGTTGTAGATTTGGAATTAACAATCTCGTTACTGTAGTGTAGAATGATAAGAAAAAACAAAAATAAAACATACTGTATATCTTTAAAATGGTTGTGTTGTACAGTATATTATTCAATTCTATTTAAAGATTGTAGTTGTGTTTATGGAGCCTTTGTACTCATCACCATCATACCTTTGCATATATTATTTTTTACATAAAGTTCCCAGGTGTATGACACGGTAACTGTGAAAATTGTTTAATACAGTCTTATACCATAGGCTGAGTTATTATTATCATTATTGACTTGGTAGACATATATGTTATCAGTGTAGCTGTGTAAAAAAACATTATTGTGTAGATACCCTTTGCTACATTCTTAAACCCTTCCAATGTTTACTTTTCATTAAATTTTATTTTATTTCCATTTTCCATTGCTGTGTATATAATAATTTTAGCGTTAAACCAGAAATCTGTTTTATTTTCTCCCTCCCTATTCATTCTTTATCAAGATGTATGTACAATTGCCAGCACTTATAACTGGTACAGTAGAAGGGAAATAATAACACTGACAGTACCAGTTATAAGTGTTGCCAATTGTACAATGGTTTACAAGTCTGGAACCTGAAAAATTGTGCCCCCATTGCTGAGTGGTGTACGGTATTTTTACATTTTTTAATGTGTTCTTGACTAGCTTTTTCTCCTCCTCCTTTGGCATTGTTGTTGGTGATGCCGCTACTACTACTATTGTTATTGTTGTTGTTGTCGCTGCTTGTTCCGACCAGCCGCGGGTGATACACTGCTTGGTGGACACTCGGTTCTATTGCATTTCACTGTGTTTACTTTATTCTATTGTTGTGTGAGATTATTTAATGTGTGTGTATATTTTTTAAGGAGGCTTTTACACTGTGTTTTCTTTATTCATCTCCATTATTTGTCTATATATATATACAGTACTGGTATATATATTTTTTAGAAGAGTAAGCAGACAGATCCAGAAGCTGCTTCTCCATTTGCCTCTTTTTTCTGTTTTTTATGATTTTTAGCAGATGAAATATTTTTTGCTGGTGAGGTAATTGTTTATCTATGATGTTAATTATTTTATCCTCAGGTTTTCTTCAGTTTGTTTATTTTTATGTTTTTATTACCACTTGAGGATTTTGTATTTATGGTGTTTTCCTTCCTTCATACTTTCTTCAGTACATTAATTATATTTGAATATTTTTTTCTAATTCAGGAGTTTTTAAATTTATGGTGTGTTTTTTTCTCTTCAGATTTACTTCAGTTTCTTTATATTTTTTTCAACTTAGGATTTTGTATTTATGGTGTGTTTTCTTCTCTTCAGATGGTTTATTTTGAGGTGGCAGCACAGCACGATAAACACACATGTGGCTTCCCCGTCATTCATGTTATTTGTTTAAATTTGATTATTTTCACTCTACCATTTTTTCCATCGTTCTTGATGGTGACAAACATTAAATATCCACAGTCAATGTCATAGATGTAACAATGTGATTGGCGTAATTAATATATTTTTAAGTACATTGGATGCTTGTGATTCTTCCAAACTGTGTGTGGAAATAGATTCCATGTCAACTAAATATTGCCAGTCTGTTTCGTTGAGTAATTTAGAGGAATCCGTCACTCTAATTCCGCCATAGTAATTCAGTTACAGTTTAGTGATATTGACTGTAGACATTTACCCTCACTTATGTATAAAAAAAGATAATAGATGATTCGTGGTTTCTGTTGTAGACGTAAGGAAGAAGCTGCCTGTACTTTATTTATTATGGTTCTTGCTGGCTCTTTGTAAACTGTTAATCTGAGAGTATCTGGGGTTAGATTGGGGAGTTTAATAATCTCTCGTCCATCATTCTTTCTTTGTTTGGGAAGCTGAGTGAAGGAGAAAATAATAGGCCATAATATTCATGTGTTTTGAGTTGATAAATGATTGACTTTACCGGGTATTTATGTTCTTTCAGTTTAGAAAGACATTTTGAATTGCATATACAGTAGGTAGTGTACAGTACAAGTCATTATTTTTAGTTATTTTGAAGGCCACTAAAAGAGACATAAATTCTACATATGTTTAGTGTCCAATTCCCTATACAGTACGGTATTAAGTTATTTTCATGGCCACTAAAAAAAGAGATAAATTATATTGACTTGTTTAAAGAGTAAATGTTATTTCACCAAGACAGTAAACAAAATAAATGAAGACCCAGCAAGTATCCTTCCTCTTCTCCATCAAGCATGGAAAACAATTGCATGATGCTCAGTGTAATAGTCGTTTGCTTAGGGTCCCCGTGGCGATACTGTGGGAGAAGTGGTGGCTGCTGAGGGATCCAAACTGTGCTATGAAACACATCCTCCTATATGTAACAATGAGGGAGTCTGTTTTCTGATATAGTTTGTAGGATTCAGTAGCCCTCCAGTTCTCCCATATTCGATCACCCACTTGTGGAACCTATTGGCAAACTGGAGGCTACGAATTCCTCCAAGCTTTGCCACAAAAGAAGATCTATAATAAGGGAGTTTGTTTTATGACATTGTTTGGAGGAGCCAGTTGTTTCCAGTTCTCTGGTGACGGCATCTTATTATCCCCTTCTCAGTTGAGCGGATACTCTTTTGACGGTGAATTGGAGGGCTACTGATTCCTCCAAACAATGCCACGAAACAGATCCTTTGTTAGTAACATCAAATCCATCTGTTTCTTGGCATAGTTTGTAGGAATAGGTATTGCTTTAATTGAGCACCAAGAGAGTAGTGTGGCCTTAAGTGTACAGCCACCAACAAAAGCAGTGTCACCTCATCTGCCAAGTCATGAACCACATATTAAGGTACAATTCCCCTTCCAATAAGCTTTAACAGGTGACAGTGTTTTTGTTGGCAAGTGTACAGTCTTGAGCCATAATAAGTATCCAGGACTTGTTGAACTTTAGAATCATCTGACATATCAGTCAACCAATTACAACACTTATCCTTCCGTCACATATTTACTGATGGAGTTCGTTTGAGGGGAAATTCTTTTGTTGGTGAACTAAAAGGTCTGTTTCCTCCAAGCTATGCCACAAAACAGATCCCCTATTAGTACCATTAAGGAAGTCAGTTTTCTGGTATAGTTTGGAGGAATCAGTAGACTTTCAATTAGCCAACAAGAGGATCTCCTCTTAATATATACTTCACGAGGCTATTTGAAGCAGGCCTGGATACTTGTTATGACCGCGAGTGTATAGGGTGATCCAAAAGTCTTGTCACTCCTACAAATGGCTCGTCCAATTGCAAGTGTATGGTAGGGGATGACAAGACTTTCAGACCACCTTATACATGGCATCAGGGTGAGTGAGCCAAGGTGTGTAATGGGTTGGGTGTGTTGTTACAGAACCACCTTCCCTTCATGGAATATAGAAACCCTGTTAGCCCCCAACTCAGTCCAAGGAGCTCACCAGGACCTTGTCACGTCCTACAAGTAAGTATTGTATTGTATCTTAGTCTTTATTTATGATGCATGTTTTCAGTTTAATGGTGAGAGAGGGATGTTGCTATTCTCTCTCTCTCTCTATTATTTATTTTTTTAATTTTTTTCTTATCCTGGCAAAAATGTATCAGCTACCACATTTAACTTCCTGCCTTTTTCGGTAAATGTAATGCTGGACAATGCTTATTACTTAGAATGGAATTGGTACATATTTGCCAGGATGAAAAATATGCACAATCATTGTGGTAATTTACAGTAGTCAGAAATATCCACTAATAAAAGCACCTTAACCTAACCTAACCTAACCCAACCCAATCCTTCCTTTAATTGATTAGGTAGCATTTTATTTTTTCCTTTGTGGCTACCCAGATTATACTAAATGAATTCTGTGTCAATTGAACCCAGATGTATATTTATTGTTTAAGGTCGTGAGTTTGTCTTACAGTATTGAATTTCTGCTTAGATCATTGGTTTGTTATCAGGGGTAGTCAGTATTTATAAAATTTTGTTTCATAGAGTCATTTACAGACAGGGTTCAACAACTACAGTGGTATAGTACTAACATGCAATATTTATCACTAATCTTTTAACATAGACCTAGTTAGTCACTTAGTCTGTATCATAATGAATAACAGAATCCTGGAAAAAACATTTGATTGTCTTCAATGTGGGACTAAAAATAATGAAGTGGTGAATACATATATTTATAATTAATAAATCCACGGTGTACTGTATTAATGATATTGACAATAATTATACATAGTCAATATTCATCAGTATGTTGGCTTATAATTATTAAACCAAGGATGATCTGTATAAATGATGATGACAGTAATAACGTTTAATCAGTACTTGTGAGTAAGTTGGTAGCACATAATTAATATTCATGAGGAAGTTAGTGATTCATAATTAATATTTATGAGTAAATTGTTAACACATAATCAAAATCTTTGGTGAATAAGTTTGTAACACATAATGAATCTTGGTCATTAAGTTTGTACCTGGCCAACAGACGGGTGGACTGGGAAGCTACAGCAGCAACAGCCCCAGTGACTCCCGTAGTGCTCCCCCCTCCCCCAGCGGTGTACCCCAGGCCTCCCCAGCATCATCCCCTGGTATCAACATGGCTAACAAACCCTTCACCTACACCGACTACCAAACGCACGCACAAACCAATCAGCTCAACCAGCAATTTGAGCAGTGTAATATGGTGAGTGGTGGTGAATGGTAGTGTGGTATGGTGGTGGATAATATGGAAAAGTTATACAATGTGTGTGTGTTATGGTGAGTAGAAGTATGGTGTACAATATGGAAAAATTTACAGTGAGTGGAAGTATGGTGTATTATATGGAAAAGTTATACAGTGTGTGTGTGTGTTATGATGAGTAGAAGTATGGTGAATAATATGGAAAAAATATACAGTGTGTGTGTGTTATGGTGAGTGGAAGTATGTACAGGTCTCCCTCACAATACGATTGGGTTAGGTTCCTGAATATTCAATCGCAAATTGATCGATTGTATAGCGAACTTAATATCTAATGGGAAAAATAGGGATACGTTCCAAGACTTTCCAAGACTCGTAAGTATATATAGTTTTGTACTGCCAACAACCCATGTCAATATTTATTGAAGGTTTAATACACAAACACACATTAAATACAGAAATTAAACACCTTTATTGAAATGTAATCACTGTACAGTACACTTTATACAATTGCCTATCACTCGCTGTCATCAACATCGGAGACTGGGAGCGGCGAGTCAGGGTTGGCGTCTGGCTGGCTGGTGGGTTGGGAGCAGGGGGAGACGTCGGGCAGCGTGGGTGGGCTGGTGGGGAGGGAGCCGGGGGAGACGTCGGGCAGCGTGGGTGGGCTGGTGGGGTGGGAGACGGGGGAGACGTCTGGCAGCGTGGGTGGGCTGAGTGGATTAGTGGCAGAGGTGGATGGAGTTGAAGGTCTACTGCGTGTGCTGGGTTTAAAAAAACTGGAAATTGTAGTTTGTTTTGCCTGCCTCCTCTTTCTTTCATAAATTTCTTTATATGCTTTGAGAGCTTGCTCCACAGCTTGTGTAGCTGCACCACTTCTTGCAGGGTTTAAATCATATTCCCTGAACAATTCCATCCCTTTCTCAATGTGCTGGAATGCCTCTCGCAGTTCTTTAATACCAAGCTCACGTCTGGGCTCATCATCGTCGTTATCCTCTTGATCTGCCAATGCCCTCTCTTGTTCAATTTCCATGAGATCTTCATTTGACAAGGGTTCTGCATGGGAATCAAACAGTTGCTGGATATCTTCCTCATCCACCTCATTGAACCCTGCACTGTGTAAGAGCCTCACAAGGTCCTTCCTCACATCCTTCAAGTCAGGGAAGCCAGTGAAGTCTGTGACGCAGTCCTTCCACAGTTTTCTCCAGCTGCCATTCATGGCATTCTCTGACACCTCCTTCCATGCCGCATCTATGTTGTCAATGGCCTTTTTAATGTTATAATTTGACCAGAATTGCTTGATAGTCGGCTTGTCTGGTTTATCGATTGCATCAAGCAGCTGTTTCATGGTGCGGCGTAGATAGTAGGCCTTAAATGTGGAGATTATGCCTTGATCCATGGGTTGTATAACTGCTGTGGTGTTCGGTGGCATAAACATCACTTCAATATTGTCTGCCCAGTCTTGCATAATGGATGGGTGGCTTGGTGCGTTGTCTAGCAACAACAGAAAACGATTTGCAAGATTGTTTTCAGCAGCATACTCACGTAGTCTGGGAGACAAATAATCAAGCACGTAACTTTGGCAGACTGATGACGTCATCCACCCTTTCTTATTTGCCTTCCAAATCACAGGTAATAAAGATTTTACCAGTCCTTTAAGTGTCCTGGGGTTTTCTGAGTGGTAAATAACCAAGGGCTTGAGTTTAAAGTCTCCTGCTGCATTACCACACAGTACCACTGTCAATCTGTCCTTAAAAACTTTAAACCCAGGAGCCCTTTTTTCCTCTCGAGATATAAATGTCCTTGAGGACATTCTTTTCCAGTAAAGGCCAGTTTCATCAAAATTTATTACCTGTTTTGATGAATATCCACCTTCCTGTATCTTCTTCAGCAAGGTTAACTTGAACTCATCGGCAGCAGCCACATCTGAACTTGCTGCCTCACCAGTCAACTTAATGAAGTGTAAGGAGGCCCTATTCTTGAACCGCTCAAACCAACCTTTACTTGCACTGAACGTTGTGCCTTCCTTAACTTCGTAGTCTTTTTTCTTCAGGTCCTCCCAGATAGATAGAGCCTTTACTGTAATGAGTGTGGTGGATAAGGGCATGTTGTTCTGAGTAAGATCGTCTATCCACAGCTTGAGTAGTCGTTCCATCTCTTCATAGATAGGTTCTCGTTGCCATGTTACCTTCTTGGCCATAAGTGTTGTGCTTGTCTCTCCAGCCATCTTAATATTTGCCGAATTCTTGATAACAGTTGAAACAGTCGACCGTGTAAGCCTCAAAGCACGTGCAATACTATTTGCTCCCTCTCCATCCTCATGCCTCTTCACAATATACAGCTTACTCTCTAAGCTCAAAGACATTGTAACGTTGGTTACGTTGTAGTGAAGATGTCTGGATATCTTCACTTTGGGGTTAATGACAAATAAGTTTGTTCTTGTCTGGTCTAGTCTCTTTATTGCTTCAGGTTACATATTGTATATCAAGTTTTAGAGTGAACCTGAAATATGACCATGTGACGATATCTGTAGTCAACCTGGAATATGAACAATGTTACACATAAACATAAAGGTTGCCTGCCTCCTTCTTTTCTTTGGCTTATCACCACCAAGATTGGAAGTTGCAGGGCGCTTGGCAGACATCACAAGGGAAAACACAGTAAACAATGTGGAAAACAGACAGGGACTGGCTTCAGTACTGCTTGAGTGTGTGTGCGAGACTAATTAACACAGGTGAGTCACGGGTGACTGGTGAGTGGTGGCGACGCACGGGTTGGGTTGGATGCTTTTGTCACTGGGGTGGTGGGAAGCCAGTGAGCGCGGGAATATGAATGCTTGGTCGGCCCAAGGTCTAATTATTAGACCTTGGGTCGGCCAATCGTTATAGCGAGCGAACGCAACCGTATAAAGAGAAATTGGTACTAAACAAGATGGATCGTTAATGCGAAATATCGTAAAGTGAAAATCGTTATAGTGAGGGAGACCTGTAATGGGTTTGGTACGGTAGTGGTTGTAATATATAATGGGATAAAGGTTATATGTGTATTATGTTGATTGGTAGTGTGTTATGGGTGTGATGTAAAATGTGGAAAGGTTATGTGTGTAATATAATAAGTAGGAATGTAGCATAGGAGTGTTGGTGTATGATGTGGTAAAGGTTATGTGTATTATAGTGAGTGGTAGCTATGATGGACAGTGTATTGTGGTCAGGGGTAACTAAAATTGGGATGGTAGTGTAGTACCAGAATGGAAAAAATAAGTGATAGAACCAGTACATATTTAGAAGAACCATAAATGAAGATAATTTCATTTGTGTGATATAAAGGGTACTGTAGTGTAACATGGGGAGATAGTTTACTTTTGGTACAATAAAGCACCTTGATTCCTCCAAAGTATGAGTTTACTTTTGGTACAATAAAGCACCTTGATTCCTCCAAAGTATGCCAGGAAACAGGACCAGATATACAAAAATATTGACAGCCTGTTGCCTGGAATAGCTTGGAAGAATCAGTGTCTCAAAATTTACCCCCAACACTATAACCCCCTAAAGAGTAACATGACTGATGAAGAGATAATAACATTACTTTTCAGATTGACAATTCTCCGGTGTCTGGCAGCAACTATCCATCCACTGGAAACAGCAGTATGCATCAACAGGTAAGTTATCTTGAGTTGGGTATATACTGAACACATCACCATCACAATGCTTTTCAGTATCTTGCACTGACATAAGATAAACAAAAAATAGTATCCCACAATTCTACTATACTATATATTGAACACCATCAGTGTTTTGCACAGTCACATTTATTTAAAAAAAAGTATCCCACAATCTTATGAAGAAATGGTCCTATAGTAAGCAGGTGTAGGATAGGATTTCTTGTCGCAACTATCCCACAATCCTATAAAGTAATGGATCTATAGGAAGCAGGAGTAGGATAGGATATCTCAGAATTATTTTTCCTTATTGGAGAATTATAATCGTACAATGATCTATA
This sequence comes from Petrolisthes manimaculis, assembly GCA_034508575.1. Taxonomy (NCBI): domain Eukaryota; kingdom Metazoa; phylum Arthropoda; class Malacostraca; order Decapoda; family Porcellanidae; genus Petrolisthes; species Petrolisthes manimaculis. The sequence continues at coordinate 51,228 of JAWZYT010001443.1, read as the reverse complement.
ATGCTTTACACATTCTTCTCTCTGTGTGAAGTTTGTATAGAATGTGTTTTCTCTTTTATTCAGTGTCAGAACTTGCCTTGGTTTTCCCAGCTTGTATTGCTTTAATTAAGGGGAAATTATTTTGTTGGTGAATTAGAAGGTGTCTGATTCCTCCAAACTATGCCATGAAATAGATCCCCTATTAGTACCATTGAGGGTCTCTGTTTTCTGATGTAGTTAGGAGGAATCAGTAACCTTCCAATTTACCAACAAGAGCATCTCCTTGTAACATGAGTACTGTATATCTTAATATTTATCCATTTGTTTCTTTTAATACCATGATACCAAATACCCCTTATGACCTGCTACCAATTATTCTATCATTGAACTGCATTGAATTTGTATCATTGAATCACATTGTGTTTACAGCAAAGAGTTGTTGAGATGAATGTGGAGAGCAGCGGAGGGAATGGTTATTACAACACCACTAACTCCAGTCCCAACGGTCCCCCACCTGCCTACCCTGCCCAGCCACCTGGCCCTCCCCCTCCCTACCCCCAACAACAACAACCTCCATCACCTGTCCAATCTCAAGAACAGCAAGCACAACAACAACAGCAACAACAACAACAACAGCAACAACAACAACAGCAACAGCAGCAACAACAACAGCAGCAACAACAACAGCAGCAACAACAACAACAGCAGCAGCAGCAGCAACAACAACAACAACAACATCAACAGCAGCAACAACAACAGCAACAACAACAACAACATCAACAACAGCATCAACAACAACATCCGCCATCTCCAGTGCAATCCCTCCCCATCCATCACCCTCCATCTTCCCCTCAGGATCCCCTAAGTCCTTCCTCTACCTCTGGCCCAAGCTCCATGCAACATCCTCCCACCCCACAGACACCACAGACACCCACCTTCATCCCCAGAGTTGTCGTCACGATACCTGGTGAGTTGAAATGATGTCGTGTGTTGTGTCATATTTTGTGTTCACTCTGTAATTATAACTCGAGTTGAAAGACATCTTATATTGTCTCTTGTTCACTCTTTGTATAGAACTCAAACTGTGACAGTAAAGTATATCTCAAGTTAAGACTGCTTCTGACCATTGATATATAACTCAAGCTGTAACAGGAAACTATTTCTCAAGTTAAAACTGTATTTAATTTTTTATATATAACTCAAACTGTCACAGAATTGCTTCTTAGTGTTGATATTATTGTTGTAGATGGGAACAACGATGGGCTCCTACAAGATGAGCTGAACTTTACTGAACTATTCGGCACCAACAACCCATACGAGCAGGGCTCCTTTGAGTCTGATATTTTGGAAAACATGAGGTGAGTGATGCACACCAAACACAACAAGGAAATGACTGACACACACAGAGTCAATCACATGAATTAACTCTAAAATGCAGTTAATATACTCAGTCTAATGTAAAATTATACGATATAATATTGTTTGTATCAAAGTTAGCATAAACAAATAATGTTGTTAATCTAAAGGTTAACCTAATCAACTTTTACCACCACAGCCGGCTGGATGAGAATGAGTTGAGTATGATGGTGGACCAGGGGACGGTGGACCAACTACTGGTAGACCAAGAGACAGAGGAGAGCTTCCGTCGCGACCACCGTACCTCTACTGCCACTTCTACCACCACTGCCCCAACAACCCCCTAGCACTCCGCCACCCCTCCGCTCATACTCGACCTCAACTCTCTCCTCTTCCACTAGCCATTCGTCTTGTGTCTGTCTGTCTGTCTGTACTTCATTCTAGTTTGCCACATGCACCCTCACCCACTTCTTACTTATGGACTTTACCCCTCTTCCACTAAAATATTTTCTTGTTCTATACTCATGCCAATACCTCCACTCACTGTAATCTCCAAAAAACTTACCATGCTGTTTCTTTATCTATTGTCATTGATACTTCATCTTACACTTGCTGCCCATTCTACCAACCAACCAACCCCTTTACGCTCTGCACTTTTCCCTTCCACCTAACACCCTTACAGTTCTGAGCAAATTGCCTCTCTGTGTTCTACCCAACCAATCAACCAACCCTCGCTGTGTGGAATACAAAGGGTCGCAACAAATCTTGGGGTCGTTGAGAGAGTTGTTAGTCGTCACCAGTTGCCATATTGAAACCACCAGCCAACCCTCCTAAAGAAACCACCCAGTGTGTAAAAACCGTTAAGTCGTCAGCATCCATCCAGTGCTGCCACTCACCACCTGAAGCCGCCTCCCAATACCACCCCGACCACTCCCCGTGTACAGTGTGTGTGTGGGCGGGAAGGTTGCTGCACCGAGAGAACATGAAAAATTGTACCTTATTGCACAGAACGCACTCCATGCAATACATAACCAAGGTCTTGGAGAAGAGGAAAGTACAGTGTGCCACCCTGAGAATAGTGAGAGGTGACTTGCACTTAGCTAATAAAGCCATGTAAAACAAATACTGCTGTACAGAAAAGAAAGTACTGTAATGACAAGTAAACACTTGACCGCTTAACAAAGAGTGCAAGTCCTGCCCAACATTGTAACTTAGACTGGGCTGCAGTGTTGTGCTGAGTACTGTATGTAATGATTTGCAGAAACTGTTGCATGTCAACTGTAATTGTTACAGGCCTCAATTAATTTGATCTCAGCTTAACGTAGCAGTATAGTCTTCTTCCGGTTACTTTTTCTTTCTTTTTTCATGTAATATTGATGCAAGCAGAAGATGACCTTGACTTGAGTGTGACCATTGATTTCCTCACATATAATAACTAATAAGATCATCCATTTTGTGAGTGATACCTGATCCCTCCAACAAGTTTGGTCCAGTTCTTTACACTTTCCTTCATATTTCCAACAAACAAAATAAACCAACAAACAAAACAGGGCAGGAAGTGTGGACAGACATTCCCACAACCATTTATTGGCCTGTGTCTGCCCTACAGGATTTAGAAGTTTGAAAATGAAATAATTCATAATGATAGAAGCATAAACACAGTAATCTTCACCAAGAATCAAACCTGGTACAGTCATCATTATTCGTCCTGTTGCACACTGGTTCCTCTACATTGTAAAATAATGTCATACACTAAAATGGGGTAATAGGGCCATCAGTGACAGGTAAATGGAATACCTCAGGAAATAAAATGGTTATTACAAAATACAATTAGAGATAATTTATTTTTACTGTAAAGTTTCATCATCGAAAACTTAATGTTGGGGTTTAATGTGCATGAATATTGTTAATTGTATAAAGTTATTAGAATATATTATAAAGACTTCTATACAACACCCTGCGAGGGCCCAGTTACCCCTTTTAAGATAAGGTTTTTGCTGCCTGGTGTTACACTAGGGATGTATTCTATCTCTTTCTCTCTTTTTTTATTGATTTTAAACTTTTATACTTATAGTGTCCAAGATAAAACATTGTCGTCTCCTCACATTCACCACAAACCTTGAGGTGACAGAACCAGGTTTGAATCCAGTGAAGTTACTGTAGTTGAATGGACCTTGTGCTGAAAGAGTCTGGTGTTGGGTAGTGACTGGTATAGTGGCTCTATGAAAAATATACAAAACTCCTTTTTTTATATATATAACCTGGCAAAAATGGACTGCCTCCATCATTAAATTTCTTGGCTTTCTTAGTAAATATATTACAATCTAAAACAAATTGTACATAATTAAGTACTTATTGGCAATTTATATACAATGGAATATATGCAAAAGTGTGTCTGAGGTTATTTTTACTTAGAAGGGGGTCAACTATTTTCACCAAGGTAAAAAAAAAATAGTTCTGTATACATTACCATCATAAATGTTTCTTGTCATCACCCACACCATGACATTTTTAGTATATGGGGCCGTACGTATGCAAGAATATCCATGATGTTGACGATGGCTGTGTATTGTGTGTAGGTAGTCATCATATGGTGATGTTGTGATGACAGGCGAGAGGGAGGCAGTGATTGTTTTGACGGTGGACGGTCCAGTATGGCTTTCCCTTCCTCATAAAGGGGCCCTTTTTTTATATATATATCCTTTGACTCATTTAATTTTCACATACTGTATATATATTTTTTCCTTTCTGCTTCTTTCTCTAATGATATCCAAATATTGTAGGTTTGGGTAAGTTAGTTGTAAATCTTCACTGATAAGAGTGTATGGTGTTTTCTTGACTGTCTTTACTGGTAACCTTTTCGTCTCCTCATCTACCACCCATCCCCACTAAACCTCATCACAAATATTAACCCTTTGAGATCCATTTTTCATTAAGGATCTTATCTATCATATTTATGGAATAAACTTATGGTGCTTCTTTCCCTTCTCTCACTGCCAGACATACTTTTATTCACACAAAACAACAACAACAGTACATGTCCTCTTCACCACCTTGTCTCATGCAATAAACTCTAACTACAAATATCCTTCTCATCCTCCTTACCTTCCTTACACATATCCTTCTCATCCTCCTTACCTTCCTTCCTCATATCCTTTTCATCCTTTTTTTTTTACCTTCCTTCCACATAACCTTCTCATTCTTTTTACCTTCCATCCTCATATCCTTTTCATCTTCCTACATCATTTCCATCACTGAGAGCCATTTTCCTATACTGTACATACAGTAGTGAATTTTTCTCAATCTACCACAGTAAATTCTCACAGCAGATGTCATGAATAGGTTTCAATGAAGTGTGTGATGCCTGACCCTGTAACCTTTGGAATGGATGGGAAACATAGATAAACCTTTGTGATATCAGCTGTTGATGGTTGCTGTCTGACATAGAGAATACAGATCACATTCACCAACATGTCTTGTATACCACCCCTGTTTATTGTAGAGTTAAATCATCCCTCACACACACACACAATTGCACAATCACCACCTCCATAATTTGCTATCCCAGGAACATTCATAAATTTTCCTTAATTAAGTTTCCTTGAAATAATACTGTACATTACTATCCCCTTGACTATCCTTAAGTTTCACCCCAAACATTCATAATTTTTCCACATACCCTTGATATTCATCAGAATCGGACAATATTCAGTTTCCCTTTGACTCACTGTCAGGGCTGAATAGAAAATTTAATTGAACACATTACTATTCTAATCAGGGAACACTATATAGGAATTACACTGAAAGGCATATACAGTTGATATCAGAATGCTTTGCAGATTACCAGTAAGACAAACTCACACTGCCACACAAATGACAGAACTTCACACTACAACCCTAAGCACTCTCACTTTCTCTTATTGCACTGTTATTTATCTATCATATTTCTTTTTTTTTTTTATTCTTACCTCATTACTTACTTATGCTGTTTCCTTGCCTGCTGATCTACTCCACTTCTTAGGTATTTACTTTTACCATCATTGTTGCTTTTTGTTGAGCTTCCTGGTACAGTCGCTCAAAAAAGTAGCCCTATGAATTCCTGCTGAGGTTTATCATGACACAACTGACCAAGAATTGAAGAAAATTTATAAATGCATTCGATACAATACACAAGTCACGGTGTTCGTGTTCACATCCTTCGACCATTTCCGTTAAGATCATTTTTTGAGCGTTGGTACAGGTTGTCTCTGCTTTGTCACTTTATCAAACTCTTATTGGTCCCTGTGACACTCCAATCATCACCACATACTTACTGTTCACTTACCCTACTGGAATTTGACTTAAACATTATCACCCTCATCAGCATCATCATTTTTAACCATTGTCATACATTAGCAGTCATCCCATCATAGTGAAAATATTAATAATCTAAATTGAATTTGACTTCATCACTTCATCATGGTTTATGGGATACAGTACTAGAGCTTAATAATTAGATACTGTACTGGAATATACTGTATAAAGTATATCCCATTTACGGGGGAAATTCTGCTCTGTTTTTCAGAAAACGAAAAAGATAATAGAATCTATACAGTAATTTGTAAATGGATTTGAAAATTATGGTTTCAAAAATGTACATTGAAATTCTTTTTAGATGGTGGAATATACTGTGTATCAAAATCAAAACATATACCCTACAATTTGGTAACTGGACTTTGAGTGTAAAAGTTTGGTGCCCCACAGGATACCTCAAGTACAGTATATTGTTCTGAAAGACATCCAGAGTCATTGCCTTTCTATTTTTCAACTGACACTCCATTCCTTCTACTTTCTTTGTGTACAGTCTACTATCACTCCTCTCATTCTCATAAAAAATTCTAATTTTTCCTCTTCATTTCTATCATAATGAGAACATTTTAGCATGCATAAATGTTAGCATTACTATTAATTTTGAATGAATACCAATGTTTCTCTTGATATACAAAGGCCCAGTTTCCCAATTTTAAGGTTGGTAATTATTACAAATTTATTTCCTTCCAACTCATTGTATGGAAGATAACTAACACTATATTTATTATAAAGAAACTTTATAAGATATTAACTATAGGCCTATATGAATTCCTCAGTGAAATTTTAATCAAAATTTATAATGTCTATAATATCATTATTTATACGACATCAGTGCTGCTCAGGCAATCAATACATTTATAAAAGGCTCACTGAACAAAGAGATTCTACAGACAGACATCAGCATTCCAGTACTTATATTTTCAGTAGCAGTTTTATTGGCAAAGTGTTAACCTTTTTCTTCCTCAAACTGTTCACTATACTGAATGTTGTGTAACATTTTCACTTGCACAGAAGGAACTAAAATTGGGGAAGTCCATTTACTAATACAATACTTAGAGTCTAGATCATTATGCATTCATTCATCATTACCACATTGTTCTTGTATCACAGTTGTTTCCATTTGCTTAACTCTTCCCCTGTCACACTTTTCTGTATTCAGTATGTAAAAATTTATCAAGGCTTTCAGTAACCAATATCACTACACAGTTCAGTTTTTTTATATTGGTGCTCAAGAACTAAGAACAACTGTTAAATCTTCCCATTATTTATCTGAAGAATTTTATGTAATGTTCTTCTGGCCTGTAAACACTTCCCAAACTACACAACATCTCTGCACCACAAGGAATGTTCCTTCTGTATCATACCAGGTGTGTGTTTGTGAGTGTGTGTGTGTGCAGGGTAAGCTTGTTCATCACCCAGCCAGCCAGCCAGCCAGCCTCACCACCATTTCCATACCTGCCTCATCTTCTTTTTTCATGCTTTAGTGGCAAGACTTGATTCCAATATTGTCCGTGAAGTTATGGATTTTTCCTCACTGTCTCTGTGTATTTGAATGTGGACGTTCTTAGTGTCTTATTCTCGTTGTGTTGAATGTCAAAGACTTAAAATCTTTCAAGTATTTATATACATACATTACTGTACAGTGTATATATATATATGTATATATATACGGTATATATATTACTGTACTGTATTGTGAAAATGAAAAAAAGGTGATACGCAGATCTCAAGATGACAGTGGAAAATTCTGAAGCCAGAAGTGAATTAAGTGTTTTTATAAGTAAAACAATGTGTGGAGTTGAAGTGTGGAAGATTTGTAGACAAGCAGCCTGTTCTCTACCTTACCCTGTCCTTTCCTCAAGTTTCCCCAGTCCCTCCCTGAGCCTCACGCTTTTTTATATAATGAAGGTAATAGAGAGCATAAGATTTGTCATGTTTTATATACTGTATAAGGATAATCTTTAAAAAAAGTTTTTTCCAAGAATCTGTGGTAACTAGGTACAGTCATAAGCACTAGTTCCTCTTCTGTACACCTGAACTCGTAACCTTTGGCATCTCACTAACCTTCACTAGTTAATATCACGGCATTGTTTAGTTTCACATGCTAATCTCATCTCGAATTATTTGTACATTTTCTTATAGTAGGAAATGCCTTATATGGCCTGCTATTGTTTTTATATTTTATTGTAATATCCTATCCCAAATTTCTTGATAGAGTAAGAGTTCAGTGTACTAAGGGCCAAAGGTCATAAACTTAGGTGTGAAGTAGGGAGTAAGTAGTGCTAATGACTGCACAGTAATTTATGGTTGTATATATATGGGTACTGACTGCCCTAACAAAGTGCTGAAGAAACACCACTGACAGCTGAGATTTGAACCCACTGCAGCCTGTGTACTGTGTAAACACTTTTGACACTTGGAACTAACTGCTCTTATCACTGGGCTGAGAAGTATAGACAGTGCCCAATTAGATAATGAAGTTGAACACCAAAGAGTACTGTTATTACCGTACACATTTTTACAGTATGTGGTGCTCTACTTGTGGAAAGGTTGTAGCCCCCAAAATATTTGTTGTTGTCTGCCTATTTTGTGGCAGGTTTGAATGGCAACAAGTGTATACAGAGTACCAGGTTTGTGACAAGGTTGAATCCTGAGTAGCAGTAATAGAGTCTGTGAAATAACCTGTTTTGTGGTGAGGTGAAAGCTCAGCCTTGATGTGTGTCAGCAGTGAGTCTTCAGTAGAAGGTAATTTATGTTCACCCCTCTCTGGTTCTTGTGATTTCTCAAGGCGCGAGCAGTTTTCCAGCGTCTGTGTTTATTTGTAGCATATTACGAAAATTGTAGCGCAGGAGGGTGTTCGTGGGGTGTGGTCCAAGGGCGACTAAAAGTGATTCAAAGCCTGCATGCCAGGAAAAAAAATGTAGTGCAAAAATAAAGAGGCATAATGAATGCCGTAAAGTGTGGTAATTGCTCCCACATCAGGGGTGTAGGAGCTCCTTAGAACACTTCACAATTAATGCAAATATAAATAAAAATGGTCTTTGATCACATTATTAACACTTCTCTAAAACTGGATATTAATGGTAATTTTATGTTAATTTAAATGTTAATGAAGAAGGTTATTTTTATTTACAAAGACATATTTACCCCCATGTGGCCGTGATTGCCTCATTTTACAATATGGAAGCTGTTCAGTGAGGAGGAATCTGTTATGAAGATATTTATACTACTGTTTACTTCCCACCTCACAGTCCTGACCTGAAGAAGCAGTAGTAGTGAAGCATTATCCTCAAGGGGATACCTGTACTCTCTTGATGGTAGATTGAAGGGCTACTGATACCTTGATTAAAACTATACAGTACCACAAAACAGATCCCCTATTTGTAACATTGAGATCATCTGTATCCTGGCTTAGTTTTCTGGTATCAGTAGCCCATACAATCACCAACAACAACAAGAGATTCTCCCCATACATTGTTCCTCCTCATGTGATGTTTCCCCGTTCATTCAGGAAAAATATATAATTATAATATATTACTTGTGTACGTGTGTTTGAGGACGACATAAGTACTGTACTCAGGAGCGAATGGGTGGAAGCTCCAAGTGTTAGAATTCTGAATCAGAGCTTGGGTGGATTTCTTATATAATTAATCTGTTTTTACCTTTTATTATTATTATTTTTTACAGTTTAAATTATCAGCCTGTTTTATCATAGTATTAAGTTTCTTCTTGTGTGTGTGTGTGTGTGTGGTGTTGTTGTTGCTGTTGTTGTTTGACATTTGTAAGAATGGGAGAAGCAAGAGAGAATGAGTGATGTAAAGTTGGCGTACATACAGAGCGTACTGTGTGCGTCTGCTTGTTGTGTGCATGAGAAGATGTGTGTGTGTGTGTGTGTGATTTTCCAAGGCAGTCAGTGACTCCTCTTTGGTTGTTGATACTTATAAATATTGAAAAAAAAAAAAAAGTGAAAAAAAAAATCTATATCATGACACAAAAAGCACAAGAAATCTGTACATTGTTTAATTTTAAGCTTTGACGAGTACAAATTTTTCCATAGATGTACATATATTTCTTTCCCCCTCCCTCCCTCCCTCCCCCTCCCCACAGTCCTCTCCCACTCCTCCATCACCCCCACTGATGCCAGTTGTGTTGTTGTTAAATGAATAATGGTTGATATTTTGTCTTTCTTATGTTTGTAAGAACTTTAAGGGGAAATGAGAATACAGTAGTTAGTGATGTCATTAGTATACACATGCTGTTATTATCAGTTCTGATGACCCCCAAAAGGCACTCACAGACATTGGGAATTTAACCAACAACATTGTCCATAAAAGAACAGCAGAGTTGACAGCTGTGACCACCCCACCTACCCGACACCAGAGTAGCACTGCTGCTGTACAGAATCTAGGCAAGATGTCAGTTAGATCATATACCCCCGAGACCCATGACAAAAGGGAGTGAGCGGGCCGAGTCTCCAGACATCGGATTGTGTATTTGTGGTAGGAACGTCTCTTCCTCTCAATCCGGCAAATGGTTTGCAGTCAGTGTGGGCAAGCTGGAAGACTATGGGCTGATTTCACAGTATTCTTGTTGTTATTGATACTATTTGCTACGATGAATCCTCCCCACAAAATCAAATTACAGTATTTACATTTTCCAAACTTTTGCTATTAACCCTTTGCCATCACACGAGTGTGTCATAATGGAAGTTGATTTTGGTCTTGTTTTAAAGCTTTGGAGTTATACTATGTCATACTATGTTAAAAAAGCAATAAACACAAAGTAAAATGCAATAACAGTAAGTAGAATGTTAGTTGTCAAGCAAATATTTTACACCCTACAGCCAAAACTACCACAAACAAAGAATAATAATGATACAATAATATTGATTGTTCTATAGCATAGTTGAATATATTTCCATTCCATCCATATAATATTATGATATAGTGCATTGTTATGAATAGAAACTGGTAAAAAATGCCAAAATGGAGACCATATTTTTTTCCGTTTTCCACTCATTTACAATAAATTACGTGTTGTATGTATACACTGAGAGTGGCTTGGGACGAGAGTATGGCTAGAACCAACATCTACCAACTCCAAACACAAAGTATGTACCTGTCATCAAATACAATAGTGGTGGAGAAAACATGTAATTATAAATTATTTATTTAATGATGGGCAAGTCAGTCATGTGTACGTTTCAGCATCAAAAATTGATAACGGACAAACCCATTATTAGAACGGCAAAGGGTTAATTGTTTAGTTACACATTCTTGTCTCCTTTGATCTGTCTATTTAATTGTAACATTATTTTACCAAATGTCATTTATGGTTTGGTACTTGTTTTCGTATTATTATATTGTATCATATCCTCCCCACGTGGGAAAACCTGCAATGTTTCACATTCTTTGTTTACAGATCAATCATGTACACAACTGTGAGATTGACCCAGAGAGAGAGAGAGAGAGAGAGAAAGAGAGAGAGTGGGATGGTTTGGCTGCCATGACACAAAGTAAAATGAAGCAACCTGATTCGATGTGGCCGGCTAGGGAATATGATTGCTATTTTTGATACAGACGTTTGCGGCCATTCGAAAGCGTGACTCCAGTACCTGTTGCCAGTTCTATATATGGGACGACAAATACTTACTCCTATTAGTTTGTGTTTTTCAGTAGCTGATGGTATGATATTCACAACTTATATTATCACCTCCTTGTAACTGGTTGGCGGAAGTTGTAAAAAAAAATATTATTAACTGTTGTGCATTTCCTGGCTCTCCTTGATGATGAGTTTCAGCAACAAGTCACTTTAAACTTCACTAAATGCCCGGGCTTCTGTATGGCTTGGTATTATTCAGAGTTTCTGCACTATTGAAATAAATTGATTAAATTAAAATAATCTGATGATATTAGCTGTGGACAACATGCGTTATTAGACACATGAATTGGTGGTACAGGCAAGGAGGAGAAAAGTGTTAATCCCTCTCCATTAAACATTAACCATTGCCTGGTACAGTACAGCACTTTTGTTTACCTACCTACCTACCACTACCATCCCAAATAAATGGCCCATGTCCTTGATATAATGATAAATATCCTACTGAGGCATACTAATGAACTTGATACTGTGAGGACCTAAGCATCTTTCTTATATCCAGGCTGTACCACCAGTTGATGTATGTGTCTTACTGTTCCGTATACCTTCAACTACAGAAAGATAAAGTCATAATAGTACTGTACCCGTGTAATGAAAGCCAAACCATTCATTGCACTGGATAATCTTGTTTAAAACTTTTTGTCATTTTCAATTTCTTGCTTCTTGCTGCCTACCATGATACAGTTGTTAATTTTTATAGCTTAGCCGTTGTACCAATAGATGTCCTAACTTTTAATTATTTCAGTATTAAATATGAAGTGAAAAATGCTATATATACTGTAGTTGTAGTAATAATAATAAATGATAATAAAAATGTAGTGAGTAATGTTAGACTTAGGCTTAAATATTTGGAGATATTTTTTCTAATTTGTACATAAAGACAAAAAGAATGGGGCGCCATTGATTGGTTTGTGCTTGGTGTGTGTGTGTGTGTATGTAAGAGAGTGAGTCATGTAACTCCTTCAAAAGTTGTGTGCATGTCTGTATGTGTGTTAATTTTATAACCATTATTATGATGAATGTCATTTTTATTCAGGTTTGTTTATTTCTTATTTCTTCTTTTTGTTTTGTTTTTCTTTTTTCTTACGTGGCAAAAGAAATATGCATTTTGTTGATATAATTTTAAGCCTCCGTGCTTTGTGATAAATAACAATGTGGGGAAGATGGATGGAACAAGCCACCGGTTTTGTAGGTTTACACAAATTTTATTCCCTCTTCATTAATGTAAATACCATATACATAATAATTATATATATTTATAGAACCACACTAATAAAAATAAATTTGTTGCCAGCCTAAAGGATTGCCAGCTGGTACATGCAGTTCTTCCAGTTTTGCATTACAGCGTTTGCAATTGTATGTTTCAAGGGATAATTTGAAAAGCTAGCTAGAGTTAAGACAAGTCCACTTTACACTCCTTTCCAAAGATTAGGCTTTAGACGATCAAGAATACAGATTGTGCTTTATCTTCATTTCCAGAGGGGATTATTAATTGATTTAGGGGTGATTTGGAGGATTACTGACCGATTGGTATTCAAGTAAGGGATCTGTTTTGTTGGCACTAATTGGAGGGTTTCAGAGACTCCAAAGACCCCCTCCAGGGAAGAAGTAAGATGTTAGCCATGAATCTGAAGCCACTAATTCCTCCACACACTTTGCCAAGAAACAGGTTGTCTCAGTATGAGTGATTTGTTTTGTGCAATATTGAATTTTTATTTATTTTTCAATATACTGTATTACTCTCCAAAGCACCAAAGGATTTTTATGTCCAGTCACTAACAAAATTGATGTCATTTTATTTATCATGAACCACATATTATGGTATTATAAGCTTCATAAACTACAACTCCAGTGAAGTTCATTCAATTACTCTCTGGATATAGATTATTGTGACTACTGTATAATCTCTAGTGCTGAAGTTGTATGATTATTTATTTATTTTTAGACAGTACAGTATCAAGAAAAATTTATGAAGGGAACTTGTATACTGTATTGTACTGTATTTATATTTGGCATTTTACTACAGATAAAGCCTTGCAAATATTTTATATGACAAAAAAAAATACAGTATATATATAATATATTGCTTGATAAAGACAATTTTTTCAATATTGATGATAAATTGTGTGCTTTTGATTCCTACAAGGTGTATTATAAAACAAACCAGCTATACTGAGGTACTGTATTGTGTTTCTTATGAGAGGTTTGGAGGACATAGTAGTCTCTATATTTACTTGACTTCATAATTATCCCCTTAATTACTTCAACATTACATACTGTTATCATCAGCTTCTGTTGTAAAGTTTATATGAATTATTTTGTCTTCCTCTGATATGATAATGATGTACTTACTTAAATTTATTGTTATTATTTGTAATGAGTTTATTACTACTGTTAATAATGTGTCAGGTGATATGTTATGTAATGGATATCAAAAGTTATGGGCATTAATATTCGGCTTAACTTGTATTAAGATGGTCAGTGTACAATGGGACACATTAATTCACACTACATTCTAGGAACACTATATTTGTACATTAAACTGAAGGCTATGATGGTTTCTGGCAGTGACCTTACAACTCTTTAGTAGAAATGGTTAAAGCATCTTCATTATTTATTGTCTGGAAATCAAAATAAAATCTCTTCTGTTCCTCTCATTCAATGTATCTCCTGTCCTTCCTATTTCTTTGTGCTTACTCTCCCTTCTCTTTGTCTCTTTACTTGTAGTACAAGGTCTATCTGACTGAACACAATCTTCTGCCTTCCACTTTACATTCATTCTTCCATTCATTAATCCTCATTGTTGCTGACTTGGGTTTGATACTCATCCAAGCTGAGTAAAATACATTTCTACTTTGGAAGTTGACAGGAGTCACCTTTTACCGATTACAGTAAAGAGTTGAAATAAGTTGATCCTTGAGAGTACTGTATGTGAATCAAGATATACACCTTTGATATAACATTAATATAAATACAGTATTTGCATCCAACATTTCATATTACCCTCAGTCCCACACTGAACACCCACACATATTTTCTCCAGCAATTAGTCACCCACAACCCTACAGACTATGTGATGTACTGAACCTATATTAAGTGGAAAGTGTTGAGATGATTATTTAATGAACCCTGTGATGTTGTCAGAAAATTGGAGGTAAATGAGTCCTTTAAATATTGCCACGAAACATCTCCTGTATGGAAGGACCTTGTTTCATGGCATAAACAAGAGAAATCCAAAGTCTTCAATTCACATACACAATCACAGGGTCCTTAAGTGTTTATATCAGGGGTATGCTGTAACCACCGTGAATAACAGAAACATTAATTAAGGCTAGTCAAATGAAGCATTTATTATCTCCTGTTCCATCAATTTTCTACCTACCTACCTACCTACCTACCTGTACTGTAGTGGGAATGAGTGATGAGAGAAACGCAAGGTACTGTAGTTGTCTGTGAGGGATGTGCATTATATTGTGCTGTTATAGTTTTCTTGGGGAATATGCGTGGAAGTTAAGTTTTTATTCTATTTTCCCCCCCTTCCCCTCACCACCTTGGACATAACTACTACTATTATTACTAATACGAGTTTTTAATTGGAGACTTATTAGATTTTATGCTGTGATTTTTTTCAAGTGTTCAAGTCATGCTGGTTTTTTGTATTAATATTTTATGAAAGACGTGTGCTATACCCCTTCAAGTGTTCAATGCTATCTTTTGTACCGTATTTCCGATTCAGTGTTGAGTTTCGGAACCATTACGTGGGAGTCTGGTGGTCTGCGGAGAGTGCTCCAACCATTGTGTAAGAGTTCTCTTTTATTAGTATTTGTATGGTTTCATTTTTATTATTATTATTTGTGCTGTATTATTATTATTGTTATTATTATTGTTGATATTATTTTTGTTTTTTATTCATTGATTGCAAATCGGGTTTGCTCCGGAGAGTTCTTGACCCACAGTGGAGAGTTGTTTTATTTTATTATATATACTGTATTCTTGTTGTAAGTGTTCAAATCCAGCGGCATTGTTTTGAAATTGTTGATGATTGATGATGATGATTATGATGATGATGATGATGATGATGATGAGAGCTTCAGGACAAACCAAAGAGGAAGAGTGAATATCCATAAAGGAACTGTTGTGTAATAAAAGCAAGCAAGCACCAAGAGCCGCCCCTCCGACCCCACCCTACCCTCCATCCCCAACCAACATCACAAACCGTTTATACAGTGGTCCTCAGGCATTCACTCATTATATGGAGGCTTCACAACACTACTATACTATACCTCCCATTTCCTCTGTTGTTGGGTATTATGGCCTGCCTCCTGTTTAGCATTATCACACACACACACTATCGGAAAAGCAGGTGAACTTGAACACACTGTATATGACTGTAAAATTAACAGAGGATTTGGGAGGGTCAGAAATGTTTGAATATTGCTGTAAAAATGGAGGCACATTAGCACTGAACCACCTCACCCATTCCTTCACCAATCAATCAACCAACCAACCAACTACCTGCCTTCATCCACCCACTCTCCTCACACACACATACACACACACACACACACACACATATACACACATTTCAGTTGTACAGCAATGCATTTTGTTGCTCGCAGAAGAGACTTACAATCTCCTCCTTATAATACAAAATAGGATCTTTTGGGAAAGATGTCTGAATCATCACCGACATTAAAATACAGCAAAAAAGAAGCAAAGGATCTACGTGTTTTTTAAATGAGGAGGCAAAATCCACCACGGCGACAGGTAAAGCTGAGGCTCCTCTCCTTCAAAGATGACCACTTGGCATTGTCACGTCTCTCTCAATCAAGAGTGAACAACACCAGACGACGAGGATTTGTGAATATCCAGCACATTTACTCACCGGTGAATGTTTCTTTTGTAGTCTAGACGCCTCTTGGTTTACATCTAGACTAGAGAGAGAGGACTGAGAGTGCTGAGAGGCCTTCATGGGAGTTGATCCGACTGCACCTGTTAACAAGCTTTAGTCGTACCCAAAACTATGTGTGTGCAATGTCCATGTGGGAGATTGACAGCCGTGCCTGGTGTCCTCTCCTCCCCTCCGCTCCACTTTCCTCCCATAAAACCTAATACAAGAATACCCCACCCACCCAGTTCTGTTTTTTTCATATTTACAGTATTTTTTCATTTGCGAAGCACGTATGAGTTAGACAAGGGTGGAAGCCAAGGAAAAGAGATGGTTCCCGTTGAGGAAGGAAAGGGGAGGAAGGGGAAGAGGTCAGGATCTGGCCAAGACAAACCCACATGCCAGGTAGTGTAAGATAAAACTTGTAGAGTAGGGTAGATTCTATACATGATCAATTTTTGTTCAGACATCTTTTGACATATTTGCAAATTTTATTGTTATGTCATTTTCAATAAAGATTTTCTTGTATATTATGAAATGTGTTATTTTTTTTCCCAGCTACATGAAAGGTATGATGACCTATAGCTTGGGTGGAATTCATACCATACAGTACTGTATTGTATTTAGGTAGAATTTATATGTTGATTTCATGGATGTCATATAGTATTAAGTAGATTTCATATACAGTAGTGGGTAAAATTCATATCATACAGTAGTGGGTAGAAATTATGTATATCATACTGTATTGGATAAAGTTCATGAATGTCATACAATATTGGGTAGAATTCATATCATATAGTATTGGGTAGGATTAATATATGATGTATTGGGTAGAATTAATATCATATAATATTAGGTAGATATTCCAATCATGTCTCCATATTTCTACTTGACAAATTAATAGGACCATTAAATAATTCACTTCTTGAGACATGAGTCTGGTTGGTAACAGAATGATATGTAGTAGGAGTTATGTGGTTTCCTGCCAAATCAAGCATAATGTATACAATATTGTTGTGTTAAATATGTGTCTTGACTTTGCAATGTATTGGTCATATTTGAACTTCGGATGTGGTTGTATTGTGTTACTCATGTTTGTGATAATTCCTCGTTGTTTTGTGATGCAGCTAGAATGTCTCCAAGTTAAGAAAAGGAAGTGTGTGAACCTTAACATCATGCAGAAACTACAACTAATTAGAAAATGTGGTAAAACAATGGAAATGTTGAAGTAAGTACACTACAAGTTTATTTGGTATTTAACTAAACTATTGGCTCTTTGTAGCAATGTTGCCAGATCCGGCTAGGTCCCAGTATTTTTTACCACGGTCAGGTCCAGGTACTTTACCACGGTTATGTCCCGGTAGTTTGCCCAGGGATACTCAAAACGTTCCATCATTCCTTTTGATTCGGCAGGTCGAAGATTAGGTCCCAGTAGTCTAGGTTAGGTTAGGTAAGGTCAGGCTAATTTCAAAATGGCCCATTTAAATATGACCTATCTTGGAGAAGGGGCATTTCCAAAGAAAATGTTATAGAAGAAAAGTAGAATGTTATAAATTAATGGGTAAAGAAAATACTGTAAAAACATCGCAATAGAAAATAGCAAATTAAGACATTGTAGACAAAATCAAACCCAAATTAAGACATTATTGACATGATTAAACCCAAATTAAGATATAATTGACATGATCAAACCCAAATTAAGATATAATTGACATGATCAAACCCAAATTAAGATATTATTGACATGATCAAACCCAAATTAAGATATAATTGACATGATCAAACCCAAATTAAGATATAATTGACATGATCAAACCCAAATTAAGATATTATTGACATGATCAAACCCAAGTTAAGATATAATTGACATGATCAAACCCAAATTAAGACATTATTGACATGATCAAACCCAAGTTAAGACATTATTATTGGGACCTCTTTTTATATACAGTAGCCTACCAGTACAAGGATAAAACCAAAATAAAAATTGCCATGTTGAAAGAAAATAGTGTTTATTTTTGCAAGATAAGATAGACTTTTCACTAATGAGTGCAATATAGGTATAGAATACTAAAATAATGACTATACAGGAGTTTTTTTATGTACAGCATTTACAAGACCTCAACCAAAGATAAACAGTCGGGCTAAATTCTTAATCACGGCTTGAGATTCCACTGTAACATACAAAAAAATAAATTTCTCTGGACTTAATGTATAAAGATGATAAAACAAAATCATACAGTACTTACTAAACCACAAAGTTGTCAGAACACACAAAAAAATATATATATCACAATGAATAAAACTATACACATAATTATTTTCTCTCACAACCAGACGATAAATTTAGCACTCTGAGGCAATACGTCATTCTTATATATATATATTTAATGAAGGGAAAGAACTCGTGTTGGTTGGTGAATTGGAGTGCTACTGATTCCTCCAAACTATGCCAGGAAACATGTCATTTGAATGTTACTTAGAGAGAACCTGTTTCATGGCACAGTTTGGAGGAATCAGAAGCACTCCAGTTTACCAAAAAGATGTCCATTTTCCCCTTAAACATGATTGATGCTCCCAGGGATTCACACCACCAAATTAATTAAAAAAATAATAATAAAAATTTCTTAACACGTGTATTCTAAATAAAGACCGTTTAACATCAGAGATTCACACCACCAGATTTTTCTAATATGGTATTTTAAGTAAGGACCGTAGGCAAGAACATTGGTACTGTACATGTTTGTGGTGTTGCCGACGGTATGGTACAGATACGACGACTCCATTGACACACTACTCGGAACCATTGTACCTGTACTGTACCACCATCACTACTGTATTACCAAGGCACCAATGTTCTTGTCTACCACCCTAAGCTAATATTATGTCACAAACACACCGGTTCTGATTCACCACAACCATACAATAATATAGAGGCCATATTCATATTGACATAATCAAACTATCTGGAATTTCTAACTTGGTACTCAAAGTTAATTATAAAACACGCACCAGCTCTGTTTCACGGCATTAAAATATACATGTACACACAAACACACACAGTCAGACACATACATTGACATAGCCTCAGAGTGTAAAATCTATATACAGTATAGTATAATGAACAGCATACAACTCAAGTGCTGATTAAAAATATAGTCCTGAAGCAAAGTTAATTATTTAGGGTGCAGCTGCGTCTCCCTTCGCTCCAGTTAAAACGATTTCCGCATTGCGTCAAATTTACAGTTTTTTTTATACATAATTATAATTTATATATTTATATTTTATATTTTATTCCCGAAGGACAGTTTCTATTGCCTTTAATTAATAATGATTCTATCGATATCTAATGCTAATTCTGTACATGATCAACTTCAATTACATATCACATGTACTTTGGTAAATTTGGTTCAGTCTTTGAGAACTAACCAAAATCTATATAGGATACACTAAGGGCCGATTTCATGGTATTTGTTACTATTATATTTTATATTGGTCCAACCCAACAACACCCCAACACACACACACATACACACTCACACACACACAAGTACACAACCCATATTCTGTCCTTCAGTACTAAGTCAGTTCAATAACTTCAGTCAGTCAGTCAGTCAGTCACTCTTACATCTTTAACTGTCCCTTCCTTCTCTCTCTCTTTCTCTCTCTCTCTCTCTCTCCTCAATATCACTTAGTTCACTCATCAAACGTCACCACACTTCATTCCTCTAATCACACTTCACTCTTCAAATCACCAACCACACTTCACTCTTCAAATCACCACACTTCACTCTTTCCCTAAATGATAGTCCTGTTTCAGCCTCAATCAATCAACCAGTCAGTCTTACTACTGTACATCATTCAGTCAACAATTAAGTCATATTTATTTTTATTTTTGTTTACATTTGTTTGTGAAATTAGCGGCACAACACCGTGAAATCGGCCCCCCATGACTAATTATATTATTCAATTAAGGGACAATTATTATCCGGAACAGTGCGTGGAATTCATATTTTTGTTTTGTACCAGGTCTGCCATTTGTGGTGAGAAGATATATAAAAAAAAAAAAAAAAAAAAAAAAAAAAAAAAAAAAAAAAAAACAGTACCTGCCTTCACTCACTCAGTCTGTACAACTTTATTATTATGGTATTGATCAATGTGTATTATAAGGGGAGATTTATCTTGTTGGTAAATTGGAAGGCTACTGATTGATTCCTCCTTAACTATACCAGAAAACAGACACTCCTTCAATGGTACTAAATAGAGGATCTGATGTCTGTTTTGTGGGATAGTTTGGAGAAATCAGAACTTCCACTTTCACCGACAACAAAAATATTCCCTTATTAAACATTACAATGGATAGATGATATGCAAGAACATGACTGCGTGGTATTAACGAAGGCGCCGTACCAGTACCATGGTTCTCTATTTAATCTAGGGAGTCATCGTATCGTCACCGTGCCGTCATCAACACCACGGGACATTTCTTGCATACCGTACTGTCACATCGTTACTTTGGGTTGACGTGGGTTGTACAGTGTTGTTGGTAAATCTGATTCCTCCAAATTATTCCAAGTAACAGGCCCACCATTATTGTTGTTAATTTGGTCTTGTTTCCTGACATACTTTGGAGGAAATTGAAGCACCCTATGAACATTTTACCTTCAGTTACAAAAAAACAAACATAATAACAGTAATTATTATTATCATTATTATTATTATTATATCACTTTGTTCTGGATAATATAGTTAAGTATTAATTAATCTTCACTAAGTATATTATGTATAATTATTATATATATATTTATTATATTATGGATGATTACAGTATTCAGATTTGGTTACTCAGAATCTATTATTGTATTATGGGAGACAGGGAAGCAGCTTAAGATGGAAGTACACAGTTGGTTAATCTGGAACAAATGATTCATCCAAACTATTTCAAGCAACAGAACACTATTATTTTTGTTAACTTGATCCTGTTTCCTGGCATACTTTGGAGGAATCATGGCACTCCAATATAACAAAAGTTAATTACTCCCTTAATTAATGGGAAAATTAATATGACAGATTAATATAACATTTAACTTGGCTGGAATAATATGAGAAAAGGTGACTGTGTGTGTGTGTGTGTGTTTGTGTGTGTATGTGTGTGTGTGTATGTGTGTGTGTACGTGTGTGTGTGTGTGTGTGTGTTTTCATTATATCTGGGAGTCGGTACATTTATAATTGTACAAAAGTTTGTCATAATTTATCTTGTATTGCATTATTACATTTACTGAAGAAGCCAAAAAATTATATGATGAAGTCTGTCCATATTAATTATTACCAAGTTAAACAGAGAATTATTTGTTGGTGAATTAGAAGGTGTTTGATTCCTCCATACTGTGCCATAAAACACATCCACTATTAATACATACATACATACATACCACTGAGGGTGTGTTTCCTAGCATAGTTTGGAGGAACCAGAAGCCCTCCAAAAATGACTGAAAAAATGTGTATCCATATATTATTTTTGTTATAGTGTACAGTACAGTATAGCAGAGTTTGAAGGAATGTGTAGCCTCCAATTTGCTAACATCACTGACCCCTTAAAATATTATTAAATGGAAGAAGAGTTAAGAGTGAAGTAGAGTACATTACATACAAACATGACGACTTTGGGTAACTAATGAATGCCCATAATGTATTGTGTTGGATGATATAATATGTAAGAATATTATGTGGTTACTGTATTAACAATGATGTAGTATTGGTACACTTGTATATTATAGTCTACTAGCCCTATCTCAGTCCAAGCAGGTGGTTTCTGGATGACAGCTCACCCAAACCATAACCAGGCTACACAACACATCTCAAACCAATGGAGGCCTTGGGTGGGCTGTCGTCCAGAAACCCCCTTTCATTAGATCTCTCTGGCTTTGACTCAAGATGGCTAAGAGACTATGTTATCCGACTGTACTATGACTCTGTAGTGTGTGTATGGTGTCACTGTACCACACCATTATTGTCACCATCAATGTTCTTACATACACACACCCATACAACTCCAGTAATTAAATAACTTCCGTACAATGGGATAAAAGGAACTGTGCACAAGGTAAATTTTGACAACCCTTCAAAACTGTATAATTTATAGTACAACTTATCTAAAGAAAATATTAATAATTTAAAAGGAGAGATTTACAAATGTGGGGATGGAGAATGTGACAGAATCTCTCAAAAATAACCCACTTTTGGTTAATATTAAATACAGTACTGTATAATGAAATTCTCCAATAATTATAATAACAATAATCATGCTGTCATTACAAGTTACATCTCATATTATTTTATTATCAATATTATAAAGAAGTTTTGCCGAGAGCTGTTGTAATTTGTGAGCCATGTAGTGTTGCCATTTATCCCATTGTACGGTTCCTGTGTCGTTCGATGCCTTGGTATACAGTCTCTTATAGGTGTGTTGGTGTTGTTGGTGTTTTTTTGTTTTTACTTTTCTTACACACACACACACATATATTTTGTTTGTTTTTACTTTCCTTATACACACACACACACACATATATTTTGTTTGTTTTTACTTTCCTTATACACACACACACACACATATATTTTGTTTGTTTTTACTTTCCTTATACACACACACACACACATATATTTTGTTTGTTTTTACTTTCCTTATACACACACACACACACATATATTTTGTTTGTTTTTACTTTCCTTATACACACACACACACATATATTTTGTTTGTTTTTACTTTTCTTATACATACACACACACATATATTTTGTTTTTACTCACTTCTCAGTTCTCACACACATTATTATTATATTATATTGTTTGTTTTTACTCTTCACACACACACACACACACACACATTACTGGATTTATTAGTACAGTACTGTACTATTCTTACACTCACATACATTGGTTTTTGCTACTCTATTCTTACAAACACACATACCCTCCATTACACACTCATTCTCTTCCTTATAATTATGTTTCTGTGTGTATAAGTTGTAGGAAATATTCTGCCTCATGTTTCTATTAATAACATTGTAATGATATATAATTATAATATTTAACACAAAATTTTGCTGCTACTGCAACTAATGAATGTGACGGGAATGTGAGTACCAACACACCTACACCAGACTGTACACACATTATACATACACACACATGCCTACCTAAAATCTATCCTCTCTCTCTCCGATAAAATCTTATAAAAAACCCATCTTTCCTTAATGATATTACTACTACATATAAAATTTGATATATATCTTTATCTATATACATATAGTACAGTAAATATAGCTAGCCTTCTGGAGTATAAAATGTCAACCAACCAACAAGACAGTGACATAATTATTATGTGGAGGGAAGGGGTAAGTCTCTGGCCACATGACTTTATTCTTTACAGTAGAAGCCAAAAGCTGTGAGACATATGTAAGAATATCAGTGTTGATGTTGATGATGATGGCTGTTGGTGTTATGGTACAGTAACAATCAAATAACCATCCACACATTACTTCCATTGTGCAAATAATATCAAAATATACCGGTAATCATACAACAACAACACCTTACGTCAACTCAACCCCCATCAATTATTATTATGTTGTCCTGCAATATCATACATGTGTTATTCTGTATTACCAAGATATTTACTAAGATGGAAGGAAAGTGTGTTGGTGGATATTTGACTGTAACTGTACCTGTTCTATTGACTCTATATTGTTTGTATTTATGGAGTCATTGTATCGTTACTACACCATCCTCCATCAACACCATCAAAGTTCTTACATACAACCCAGTGAGACAAATCATTATTATTATAATTATTATTATTATTAATTTTATTATTAATATTATTATTATTATTATTATTATTAGCGCTCTCTGTACAACGATAACATTATCTCTATATATACTTTACTGTACAATCACAAGTCATAATAAGCATCCAGATATTGTTATTGTTAAAGTTTGACATCATCTGACATACCAGTGATCCAAATACAGTACAATGTTTATCTTACCTATAGTTGTCTCATACATAGTTGTTGGAGGCTCATTTAAGAACCCTGTGATCGTGTATGAAAAGTAGAGGTTTCTAATTCCTCCTGACTATGCTACGAAACACGCTTCTTCCATATACAGTAGGTGGTGTTTCGTGGCAATATTTGAAGGACTCATTTACCTCCAATTATCTGACTACATCACAGCACAGGGTCCCTTAATACTCCATCATGAGGCTATTCAAAACCAACCTTGGATATTTATTATGACTGTTGACTGTACATACATACCTTCATCTCCACATCACACACAGACACTCAACACTCATCTTCCTTCATTTCTTTCTGGCATTGGTTGGTTGGTTGGTTGGTTGTGTTCTTGTTGTTCCAAAGTGTAAGAGGAATAATATAGAGGTCAATCTTTTACATGTGTTTACCTGCTAACTGTTTTGATATCTGGCTGAAGACTTATGTTTAATAATTGTGTCACATGGTATGGAAGGATATGACATACAGACAAGTATTGAGTATCTTCTTTTAGTGGACCCTGTGTGTGTGTGTGTGTGTGTGTGTGTTATGTGTGTGTGTGTGTTATGATAGTTAGAATCATAATGACATACAGACAAGTACTGAGTATCTTTTAGTGGACGTGGAGTTGACAGACGGACAGCACATTAAAAAAAACCCACTAACATCGCGGAAGCTGCACACAATCATCACCTACAGTACAGTAAATAAATCCCTACAACATTAAACTTCATTAAAATATTGTACATACTAATATCGGACGGCCGTACCCGTGTTGACAAAATGTAGCGAGAAGGAATCCAAGTGTTCAGTCAGTCCTTACTGTATTATAAACGGTTATTTGTTTTCATCTCTGGGTGTGAGATTTCAACAGGTTTACTGCTCTACATCGTGAGCAGTTAAATTAAAGCCAGTTATTATTGGGTGTGTTTTTTGTTTTTGTTTTGTAGTTGTTCCAAACTGTGACACATCATTTATAGTTTCTTTTCTTTTCTAGTTAAGATAAAAAGTGTTGTAGCCACAGATGGATATAACACATTACACTACATACACACACACTGTAAATATCACTGTACCATTATAACCATACACTATATGAATGGTGATGGTGTTAGTGTTTATTATGAGAGATTCTTTATGATTTATAAACCATAATGTAATGTTTGTGATTCTGTAGTTGAAAGAACTAATTTCTTGACTGGTAAAATATTTAGCTCATTATTTGCAGTGACTGATTGTAGTTATATGATTGAAACTCACAGAATGAAGCTACTGTATTTACAAAAATCTTAATACTGTATTAATATTTTTGCAGGGCTAAGTAAGATTCCAGTCTCAGCACCAACACAGTGTATGATAGTGTAATGTAATGTGATGAACCAAGTGTTAACAGAATGACAATATGGATGGAGGCTGAGTTGTTGAGGGGACGAGAGGAAGTCACTGCACCGGGCCAGAATCAGGTGAGGGGGCGTAATAACGTTGAGGTAGGGGGTCGCCTGGCCAGCACTAGCCTCACCAGTTAGCATTCTACACTCTGTTTATATAGTTATTTTTCTCTGTCTCTCTCTGGCTTATAGTAAATGTCCACAGCTGATATCATTACATATCCTTACATCGGATTGGCTGGTGTGTGACTCGTTACCATTATATGGGTGGCGAGCTTCGACCAATCACGTTCACTGTTTTATACCTCCGTGGGTTTATGTGGCCAATAATGACCTGGCTTGATCAACTTAAATCCCTTCACAACAAATTACTCATTATAACAACAGCTGTGGACATTATACTTTCAGCAACATTTATTTATACAAGTGGGTGAGTGAGCTCTAGGGCTACACACATTTCATATCTTGGGAAAAAATGGATAAGGCACAAACTCAGACATGACATGGCAGGACTTTTCAAGGTGTTTCTCTAGGTGTGCTTTCTGTTTGAAGCCACGACCACACTGTTGACACTTAAAGGGACGCTCACCAGTGTGTGTGCGTAGGTGGACTTGTAGGTTAGATTTCCTCTTCTTAGGGAATTGTTTACCACATATGGGACAGGGAAGTATTTCTTCTATAACCACATTACCGTCTTGTACCCAGGGTGAGGCAGGAGGTCCCAGTAACATGGACTGTGAATGATGTGGTGAGGTCAATATACTGTGACCCTGTGGACTCATCAGCCCTGGGTCATCTCGCTTCACCTTGGACTTCGCTGACAAGTCCTTCTGAAACAAGGGGGAGATTTGGATCAGGCACTGCATGACTTGGCCACTCAGTATAGTGTGTGTGTGTCATGCTTTACCCACCACCAGCCAGAAGGAATCCAACATAACAACAATAACAACAACAACTTGTCAACAATACCAACACCAAAGCATGCCTAAGTAAGTTGAGTAATGTTTGAAGCTGTTTGGCACAAGTAAAAAGTAAATAATGTGCTAAACGGTTTGATAATGTAAAAGGATTTCATGACTATAATTCTCCATAGTGAGTGAGATATAACAGTGAATTATAAGAGACTGTGATGAATAAATGAAAGAATGAATGTGATGTATATTTGTCCAATTTTCTTGCCAACACATGTGTGAGTGAGTAATGTTTAGCACTGTCATGAATGCCCACACACTACACACACACACATGAAGTTGGCTGATAGATTTAGTATACATTTTATCATGTGGATTTTATGTTGAGTCACTCTTCTTTACCAGTTGTTTATATTTATAGTGTGGATGATACAAGTGACATCTGTAGGTGAATTTCATAACTTGTCAATATTACAGTAATGTATAAATGTCACCACCGTGTTCAATAATGATATCATGTCTTTATTGTCTTATTTGTCAACAGTCATGTGTATTACAAGTCTAAATAAGGTCAGTAGTGAGTATATAATAGTACTGTATATGTATGTAAGTATATCCAGTAAATATACATACATCTAGGGGTATAAATAAATATATACATACTGTACATACATACCTACATACATACACACATTATACAAATAAAGTCAAACTCAAGGTATGTAAACAACCTAGAGTATTATTATTATTATTATTATTATTATTATTATTATTATTAGAGTCATAAGAGTTTCATTAGTGAAGCAGAAAGTGTGTCAGTATAAAGATAAATAAGTCAGAGTTTTTCCTTCAAATCAATGACTAAACTTAATTTACTTATAATACACATTACAACTCCTGGGATGCATCAATTGAATATATAATTTAAGTACATCCGAATGATTGTACATTGTGTTACTGAAATGATAACAGTACTGTATCTTCTTATAAAATCTGTAATTCTATAACATCAAACTTAATGATATAAGTGTGTGCAAACTTTTATGATCTGTTCTTGATAAGGATTTCTTCACTAAAAAACTAAATTGGCTTTCATTCATTTATTGTGCATACCTTACAATTTATTTTAATAGCAAATAAATTATGATTATACATACAAACTTGTATAAGCATTTGTGACCATATGTTTTTATTTGTAAAATTAAGTATTTACTTAGTATTTATATATTCAGATAAAACTGTTCTCTAAAAATAATGACTTTGGTGATTAAGTAGTTTAAGCCATAATATCCAACATATACACACTTTGAGAAATAAATTTGAGACTAAGATTCATTAAAGCAAAGATTAATAACTTTGTAAAACTATAAAACTCGTCAACTGTACACACACACAGACACACACATACACACGCACACACACACACGCACACACACACATACACGCATACAAACACACACACACACAAAAGCTCGTCATTGTGCCCATTGGGTGGACGCTGGCAGTCGTTATGTAGTTTAAGGCAGACAGTGATACACAACAACAAAAGGTCAACTTCACAGTCATTAAAAGTGAATGAATGAATATTATTGAAGTTTATCTGTGTTGTAATGCTTTGTGACTCATGTGTGGTGATAATATATACTTATGGTTATATTTTACAGTAGCAATATTTATATATATGTGTGTGTGTTTTGTTAAAACAAGATTGTATGATAATGTGTGTCTGGAGAATAATGAACCCAACACATAATAATGACTGTGACATTATCCTAAAGACCCTGATTTGATTTGGTTGTCAAGTAGCGGTTGTTGTCAGCCGGTGTCAGCACACACACACTGGGGGGTGCCGCTCCCCGTTGGCCAACCCCTAGCTTCTGTCTGGTTGTGGTTTCTCAGTCCAGCTGACTTGGTGCACATTACGCACATGGTGGTATAGTGTGCCTGTCTGAGCAAAGCTCTTGCCACACACGTGACATTTGTACGGTCTCTCTCCCGTGTGTGTCCGTCTGTGTTCTATCAAGTATTGATTCAGAGTGAAACGTTTGCCACAGATATCACATATATATGGCTTAAAGTTTATGTGGCTACGGTAGTGGCGCTTGAGTGAACCCAGCACTTTGAATTCCTTCTGGCAGATGGGACATGTCAGCCCATGACCCAGCAGCTGCTCACTAAGGGCATGAGGAGATGGGCGACCCTGCAACAAGAGAGAGCGGCACTTTAGTAGCTTGTCAGGGGCCGGGTAGAGGGTGTATGGGTTGGTTACCTCCACTACCACCACCCACTGTACCACGTCACACCAACTCTACCAATAGTGCCACACAGCCTTGCCTTGGGTGGTGTAGTGTCATGCGGTGAGGAAGGTGGACACCAATTACCATCTCCTCTTAAAATGACCCATATTTACTCACAGGGAGGGAGAGAGAGAGATAGAGAGAGGGGATCTACTTGCTACTATGTGTGTTGTGTGTGAGCCAGCCATCAAGTATAAAATAACCCAACAAAAACTATAACACAGAATGACAACTGTATACAATATTATTGTAACTGGTGATCAACAATGTCTCTAGGCCTTGACTTTTACAACTATTTTACTATAACCTCCATCAGACCAACCTCACTAACCAACACACTACTCCAGGGTGAATGTATGCAATGTGTATAAAACAGTACTGTATTATGATGGATTATGATGGTGGTCATTTGGTAACATTATTCTGTATTGTCAAGATGTTATTTGACCTTAGTAATAATAATAATAATATTGATGTTTGACCACGGTGGGTGAGAAAGTATATAAATTATATTATAGGGTCATATGCAAGAATATTATCCCTGGTGGCATGGACAGAGAGAATGTAGTAGTGTAGTAGTATTAACTAACTAAAGTGTTTATTACAGTGACACACAATTACCCTCACACTATACATACACCCTTTTCCTACAACAACAACAACAACAACAACAACAAATATTCCCAAGAGCAAGAACAAGATCCACCTTTGTGAGATTACAGACAAAAATAAATAAATAAATAATAATAATAATGAATAAATGAATACAAAAGTCAGGTGTGGTGCTTGTAATACTGTAATATGTGAGTTCGTCAAGATAGTGGTGGTCAGTGGTGTGTCTTTTCTAAAAATTACACAGTCAACTTCAGTTCATAACAGTCACAAACATACATATACTGTAATACAAAGGGTCAAACAATACAACACATCAATATAATACAAAAGGACAGAACTGTATGTATGTACTGTATGTATGTATGTATTATAGTGTGATTGGATTAGCTGTGTGTGTGTGTGTGTGTGTGTGTGATTTTAACTTGCCAAAATATTGTTACAACCTAAAGAGATGCAGTTACAATTATGTTAACTAGTGTGTGTGTGTGTGTGTGTGTGTGTGTGTGATTTTAATTCTTACCCAATAATTCTGTGTAGAGCTCAAATCAATCTCAACATTTATTTTGTTAGTTATGCAGTAAAATGATTAATGAAAGAGTATAATATCAGGATACTGTACAGAATGGAGACACATAGGGATGTTTAAAATTGCAGTATATTTCCCTTAATTATTACTTAAGAAACCCTGTGATGTTGTCGGAAAATTGGAGGTAAACGAGTCCTTCAAATATTGCCACAAAGCCCCACCTATATGGAAGGAGTTTGTTGCATGGCATAGTTAGTGGGAATCAGAAACCAACACTTTTCATACATGATCACAGGGTCCTTAAAAATAAAAGAGATGAATGGATTGAATGGGCTTGTAGTGTTGGTGATGTGGAGGGTTGTATGTAAGAATTATAATGATGGGGCTCTGTTGTTATGTTATGTTTAGGGAGAGATTGTATCATCATCACAACACCACCACCACCACCAACACCATCACCAATATTTAGGGAGAGATTGTATCATCATCACAACACCATCACCAAAATTTAAGGAGTGATTGTATTGTTGCCGTCACCACACCGTCACCACACCGTCACCACCACCACCACCACCAATGTATTCTTGCAGTGTAATAAAGTACAGTATAATATAAATATATACCGGTATATACTGTACTGTACACACAAACCTTTATTCACATACAGTTAATATAGAGAAGGTTTAGGATGTCAAAATAATTACTGAATGATGTATGTCAATGAGAGGAAGAATATAATGGATAATAATTGATAGAGCTATATTTTTTTAATTACGGGACTCACAAAAATGACTGAATGGTGTAAGTTAATGAAAGGAAGAATTTTATGTGATGATGGAGAATAACTGGGAATGGAAAATGCATGAGTGAGTTTGGAATGTATTAATTAAAAGGAAAAAAACTCTTGATGGGTAAATTAAAAGGCTACTAAATCCTCCATAAAATGTCACTAAACAGGAATCAGTTGCTCTCCTATTTACCCCCCCCCCCCATCTCCTCTTCCCCCCCCCACCCCCAAAAAATACCCCCCCCCTCCCAAAGAAATGAGTTGGAATTAGTACCACAGTCAATAATAATAATAAAAAAATTATTATTGAAGTGTAATGTAATGGTTGGTTGGTTAGTTAGTTAGTTAATTTGTTTGTTTGTTCTTTTTATTAATTACTTTAAGAGGTCAGTTTAGTTCCTTGGATTGTGGTGTTTACTTTCTATTTTTTATTTTTTTTTATTTATAGATTTTTGCCCCATCATCAATAATGACGATAATTAGATAAATGTTTATTGTAGAACAGGCTAAGTGATTATAACAACGACCTTTCAACAATTTTTTATATATTTTGATACATTTTGATACATTTTTGCACCATCATCTACCATACAACTTTTATACACAACACAATACAACGTTAAATACGATACTGTATTTTGGTTTTTATAAGGTACTGTATTTTGGTTTTTGTAAGGTACTGTATTTTGGTTTTTGTAAGGTATTGTTTTTATGTTTTTGTAAGGTATTGTTTTTGTGTTTTTGTAAGGTACTGTATTTCCCAGTAACTGACAATTTTTCTTATAGAACGAAAATACCATTAACACCCAATGTTCAAAATCTATTTCCATAAAGGGGCTACATTCTTAAATATAACATGATCAACAGCTAACTTACTGCAGTTGCCAAAATTCCTATTAATTGGTTCTGTATAAATATTGTACAGATCTGGTAATACTGTATTTCACTATTGATTCAGAGACGGATGATAAACTAGACACACTCCCTCGTCAACAACACTTGTACAGCTGTATTTACATGTGCTTTTGTATTACTCGGCATGATTTGTAATACTGTATTGTACATTAACCCAAACAAACACGTGAATGTAGTAAAATGAGATGTATAAATTGTTGCATTTCTCCCACAGATAAAAAAAAAGTATATATTGTACGAAGGCTCCATAATGTATTAAAATTATTGTAAAGATTATAAAGAATACAGTAGACCTTTGTTAATTATAAGACTAGAAAGTACAGTACTAATGTAATTTTTACACAGAGTTTGTCACTGTACATCACCATATGATTTCCCAGGCTTCTGTTGTTCACTCTTCACGGTTCACCACTTCACTTGACACTCAGTTACTCATTGAACACACACACAATATGTTTTCCCAGGCTTCTGTTATTCATTACACACCTCTTGACTTTACACTCATATAGTCTCATTTAATATGAACACCACCAATAGTTTTGCTGGGCTTCTGTTATTCATCATTCACTTCATTTTACATACAATCTTTTACTGAATACCACCAACTCAATGTTTTCTCAGACTTGTGTTAATAATACTGATAATAGTTCACTATTCGTTTGCCCCACTGTGACTGAGGAGGGAGAGTGAGGAGCTGAGTGCACACTGCAGCAGGAATTTGTCCACCCAGGCTTGTGGTTCCTGTAAAAAGAAAATACCAAAGCTTCCTTGTTGCTGGCTCACCACACGGACACTAATTAACACCCTTGTGATTATATTGTATAGTCAGAATATTGGAGGTTAGAGAGTCCTTCAAACATTGCCACAAAACACTACCTACATAGAAGGTGATTGTTTTGTGTCATAGACAGGAGGAATCAGAAGCCACCAACTCTCCTACAACATCACAGGGTCCTTATAGGTTACCTCACTACCTACAGTAATATATAGGGGATATGAAGGGGGTGGAGGTGGACATGACGGGTTCAATGTGGAGGTGGTAACATAAACAATGTGTGTGTCGTTGTTGTGTGTTCTCATATGATGGGTAAATATTCGAGTAAGACTTTTAACAGTTTTGGTGCCTTTTCTTCTCTGTCTTTTCCCTTATGACTACAAAGTCTTTCTAGCCAAGTACAGTCTTCTTTTTGTACCTTTACACACACACACACACATATACATACACACACATATACACACACACACACATATACACACATATACACACACACACACACACACACACACACACACACACACACACACACAACTCCACCCCAGACTACAGTATCTACCAACAGACACTGGACAATGTGCAAACTTGGGCCAACAACAACTACCTTACCATTAATACCGACAAGACGGTAGTAATGCACATCAACACCTCCACCACACCAGTACCACCACCTGCACTCACTATTGGCCCCAACTCTCTAGAGGTGGTTCAGTCTACCAAGTTGTTAGGTGTCACCATCGACGCCAAGCTGGACTGGAAACTACACGTCACCAACATCATCAAGGCATCTACATACAAACTCTACATGCTCAAAACAATGAAGGCACTGGGGGCCTGGCAACAACAACTTAGGGATGTTTATACCACCTTCATTCTTCCTAAGCTATGTTATTGTTCACCTGCTTGGGCCTCCTCACTCAACACCACCCAAAAAAGACAACTAGAAAAAGTCCAGAAACGAGCATGTAGAGTTATTATGGGAGACAACTACATCTCATATGTTCATGCCCTTTCTACCCTCAACCTCACCTCAGTTTCTCAACGTCACCTCCAAGACCTACACAAATTTGGTGATAATCTCATCAAACATCCGCGGCACAGATCCCTTCTTCCACCATCCCTGCCTCCACCACGCCGAGCTTCACGTCACCACAACAAAATCAAACCCATCCGATGCCGTACTGATCGCTATAAGAACAGCGCAATCCCCACTATCGTCAAACACCTTAATAGTTAATTCTCTAGTTAAAACTATATCAAACACACACACACACACACACATAGTCAACACAATAAATAACTCCTAAGAATAACACACACACACACACACACACACAGGCCTACACAGCACCTCAATATTAATCCCCCCCCATTAATCCTAATCCTGACCTGACACCACTACCCTCCCAGGACATGTACACATGTACAGTCCTATTGTATATTGTGTTTTTTTCTATGTTCAATTTATTATTCATCCCTAATATTTATACATGTATTCATTCATTCATCCTCATTTTATTTTTATTTTTAAATGTATTATGTATATTTTCAGCCTATCAGCTGCCATTTACTAATAAACCGTATATTATTATTATTATTATTATTATTACACACACACACACACACACACATTACTTGCTGCTGCATCAACATTTCAGCAAGTCCAGTTTCTGCTAACTTTCAGCCACAAAGTTTACCTAACACAACTCAAACTATATTTAAAAAAATTATAATACGCATCTGGTATTTTTGTAACTTGTAGTAGTCCAACCACACTTAAGGGGTGCGGGAGTAGGGGACAGGCTTGCGGGGAGGGGGTTAGGGGGTGCGAGAGTAGGGGACAGGCTTGAGGGGGTTTGGTGTGTGTGGGAATAGGGGGACAGGCTTGGGATGGGTAGAAAACCTGTCCCCTATTTCTGCACCCCCCAATTCCCCCTCCCCAAGCCCGTCCCTCTACTCCCGCACCCCCAAAACCCCCCCAAGCCTGTCCCCTACTTCCACACCTCCCTAAATCCTCTCCCAAGCCTGTCCCCCTATTCCCGCACCCCCTCAATTAAAACAAAACACAAAACTAGCCACCACTCATCTGTCAGTCTCTATAATAATAATAATAACATAAACAAACAAACATCCTGCACTCAAAAACCAAATACAGTTCAAATATTTACCTCTGATAACATTGGTATAATTATGAAGGTGTTACAAAATTGTGGTTACAGATTAAAAAATAGTTCCCTTATTCACTACACCAGACCAAGTAACCATAGACCCGTCAACATGCATTCAGTAAATAAATATATAATTATCTAAAAGTCATGCAACATGCCTTATTTAATATTCTTTACCAAATTCTGTTAGGTACAAACTATATATTTATTTATCATTATCTTACTTATCAAAGATCTTATTTCCTTATGTATGTATGTAGTATGTATGTAGTATATAAGTGATATAATAGATTACAGTACAGTGTTATTATTATTATTATTAAGTTAGAAACAGGGCAAAATTCCCTTTATAATGAAGTGTTGTTTCTCTTAAAAAGTAATTTATCTTAAGTTAGTTAATTCACTTTCATTAGTCAACAGAATTTGGTTACAGTGCTCAGACATTTTTTTTTATTATCATGACATACGGTGGTAGATATTTTTAACCCTCACTAGTTCTAAAATAGTAAATACAATAAGAGGCTAAATTTATATGTATTGTATTGCCATAAGAGGTCTGTATAATGTAAGGAGTATAGTGTATAGTTTGTATGTATGTTTCATTTCACAAACATATAATATTTATGCCTGAGGTTGTGTAGGCTATCCAAGTGGTGTGGTATTCTCATTCCTTGGTACAGTAAACCCTTAATATAATAATATAAATACTTGTATCCATCCACTTTATATTACATTGAATCCCTCATTGAAAACCACCAAATATTTCTTCATGGTTGTTATTCATTACTGTAAAGTCTGAGTGAATTAATGGTCCTGTGTTGAATGACAAATATATCCATGTAATATTGTAGCTATATAATTATGGCATACTAAAAAAAAAAAAATGTCTGAGCATATAGAGGTACGAGAGTAAATAATATCAAAGAGTGAATAAACCCTTGACACAAACCCCATAATTGTGTTAGTGGTGATGCAATACACACAAAACCTTTACTCACCAGAGCCGGGTCCAGGGAGGAAGGGAGACTAGAGTTGGAACATGAATTGGGAGGGGGGATGTCAAGACACAAATGATGATGTTGTTCCCCGCCACT
Source organism: Petrolisthes manimaculis (assembly GCA_034508575.1). NCBI lineage: Eukaryota > Metazoa > Arthropoda > Malacostraca > Decapoda > Porcellanidae > Petrolisthes > Petrolisthes manimaculis. The sequence goes on along the minus strand of JAWZYT010001443.1, from coordinate 15,464 downwards.
ACTAGCATCCCCCATGTCACTCCCAGTCCCACTCTCTTGTCCCCAGTCCTCCTCTTCCTCCTCTATAGAGATGTCTTCCTTCACAACCTGTAGGTGCGGCACCAAAGGTAATTAGACCAAGGATACACACCCAAGAATAAGACAATATTATTATGGACTGTAAATACAATAATAAGCATCTTAGTATATAAATCCTGAAACATGTGTACTTAGATTTGGATATGTTAATATTGTCAATACGAGACAAAATGCTATTATACCTGTACTTAATTATTATCCATTGTTATAATTTTCCATGTAATCATCAACTTTATGGTGAAGGAGGAATAATAGAATACAGTACTGTTATTAAAATGAATTGGTTCATGTCACAATAGTAAAACCTATACTGTACTGTATGATAACTGAACTAAACAAGAGACTATAATGAGTGAGATAATACTGACCACTTCATCATCTGGTTT
>JAWZYT010001443.1:0-10000 GCA_034508575.1 Petrolisthes manimaculis | reverse complement strand
ATATATTACTAATAATCATAATAATAATAATAAAAATAATAATCACGTTTCAATGTTTTAATTAAGCTTAAATAATAATAAAATTTCATCACGTTCTAATTGTCACGGTTTGATCCGTGATCATAAAACGTAACGTACGTAAGTAGTAGGATGCTATATATTATATATATATTAACAAAAGGACACCACGTGTGGGGAATGTTCTATAAGGCATGGAACAGTGGTATTTTTCTCAAGTCAGGAAGACAGAGACACAGAAATTTGAAAATAAAGGAGTGCTGGTACCTGGTAATTAAGAAAGGTCCTGTCATGTGAGGTCAGGTGAGGTCGAGTACCCACTCACTCCATCCCGCGTCTGGAGGTATTGCTACAATTTTTGCATTAATAATTATGCTATGAGGGCATCTATTACTTATTAAAATTGATTTTGAAGTGGAAGGGAATCATTTGCAAGCAGTTGCATGTTATGGGAAAAGTGATTTGCATGTATAACTAGGTATGAGTGACAACATGTAAACGTAGTCAAGGACTAGGCCATACGAACACGTAGATATTGGACAGTCTTCGATGAGTCACTCGCCAGGTAGAAAAAGGTAGAAATGGGGAGGGTCAGAAGGGTAATTATCCCACCACCCTTGTCCTGATTTTGAGAAATATTTTTAGTTGGTAGCTAGACACTCGACGAAGAACACACCTCGTATCCAGCCCTCGTTGCTTTGCCTAGGGGCCTATAGTTTTAACGTAACGTCGAAATTGTTTAATTACTTTTTCACAAGACTTATTGTTAATTAACTCACTATTCATTCGCTAGACGAGAATCAGTAAGGTGTCATTTATAGGTGAGGAGAGGGCTGGCAGGAATTTACGAGTGTGTGTGTGTGTACGAGGGACAGCAAACGAGTGTGGAATTGACATTGAAATATACCAACTGGGTTGCTTGATTCATTACTATTACGATAACGTAATTACCGTCTCCTGTGTGTGCGAGGGGAAGTGCTAGCTCGTGATAAGTATATTAAAGTAAAGTAATATTACTGTCCACGTGGACTACGAGCGACTGAGGGAAGCACGTGTGGAGAGGAACGAAGCGACGAGGAGTAAGTACATATATATAGCTATCTATTGGAGCGTGAACGGAAGTGTGTGTGTGTGATTTTCTGATTGAATTTAATTATTCATTTTGTTGGCTTGGAATTTATTAATAAATAGAGAAAATTGTCATTTTGTGTTGTAATTGACCATTATTGCATGCTCTATAATCATACATATATAGCAGGACGAACCCAGAAATAAATTTATTGTGTTGGAGGGAAGGATACAGGGATTAACTCTGGGTAACTCGCTGCAGCCAACCAACGAGATTACATATTTCCAGCAAGGTAAGCTTTGGTAATTATTATAAAGCTACATTCATTGATATCCATCAGTCCACCCCCACATAATTGGCTCCCAACGTGGGGCCTGCTCTTTGTATTAATTCCAGTCACACACGCGCACACCTTCACGAGTAGATAGATTACGGTTGTCCAGGAATTAAGGCAAAGGAAACAATAGAAAATATTTTAATATGTATACCGTAGCCGAATTAATGGAGGAAGCCCGAAGCTTGGGATATACAGATACGGTCGAGATTCGACAATACGTAGAGCGTCGTCAAGAGGATGACAGGCTCGAAAGGGTGAGTGTAAGGGAGGCTGAAAAGGAACAGAGAGAGGCTGAAAGGGAACAGAGAGAGGCAGAAAAGGAAGAGAGAGAGCATGAAAGAGAAAGATGGGCACATGAACAGAAAATGGTGGAACTGCAAGCACAGGCGAATGGTAGTCAAAGCAGTATTGCAAGCCCGACTACAGTAACTCCGAGACTACAACTGGCGAGGTATGTAGAGGGAGACGAAATTGAACCGTTTATTGAGAGGTTCGAGATGCTTGCAGACACATACGTCTTTAGTGACGATGTGAAGAAAATAGAGTTCCTTAACCTGTTCGATGGTAAAGCCCTTAGTATCCTCTACCGACTCGATCCTGACACCAGGAATTATGCGAGTATGAAAAAAGCTCTGTTACAAGCATATGGGGTGACGGTCGATGATGCACGGAAGCAGTTTTTGAGTGCTTCCTTGCAAGATAAAGAGACCGTTGCACAGTTTAGTGCACGTCTCGCTAGCCACCTGGATCAGTGGTTAGATAAGGCCGAAACACCCAAGACGTTGGAGGGGATAAAGGACTTGTTGCTTCGCACGCAACTAGAGAAGTCGTGTCCTCCAGAATTGTCGGCTCAACTCAAAACCCATAAGGTGAAGGAGTTAGCGACAATGGTAGAAATGTCGGATGCACATTTTACCGCATACGGTTACCACACGCGGGTTCAGTCGAGTAAGAAAATTAATCAGTCAAGTAAGCCTTCCCAGAACTCTGCTGGTTCATATAATCGGTCGAGTAACAATAATTCACAGCAGCAGAGTCAGGTTGTACGTCAACAACCTAATCCTCAGTTTAATCACGCCAAGAAACAAGGCAATAATTATTATTCTCAGCAGTTGAATCAGTACCGTTACCAAGGGAAAGGTAATGGGAAGAATTATAATAATCATGGTGGAAATAAGGGTTATTATCAGCGATCGGCTGCTGCTACATATACATATAGTGAACCACAGTACCCAGCTGTAGGTACGGCAGCTACGGCTAGCGCTGCTGGGGAAACTCCCGAGGGTGGAGAAGGATATACCCAGCAGACGACGGAAGCTCGTCAGGGTGAGAAGGATGAAGGGTTACGTATTCACGGGGACCATCGGTGGTTTAAAGGGAAGTGCTAGCGTTGGGGCAGACCTTATGTCACGGTTGCCTGAGGAAATCGAGCGAGTAACTAATTATGGGTTATAGTTAGGATCCAAATTACTCGTTTTATTGTTATTTCCGAGTGCAACGAGCACAAAACCCTTTATCCAAACTCAGATTTGGGGTTCACCTCGGTCTGATGTTTGGATATTGCATTGGGTCTTCCAAGACTTGGGTTCCAGCGGTTATCCCTGACTCGAGTCTTGGATGATTAATTAATATATATATTGCCTTACAGGAACTGATGGCAGTTGGATGGTCTCCAGAATAATATTTTGCATTTTTATTATTACATATTATGTAACATTGACACAATGTATTACATACACCACACTTATATATTGTTTAAATGTGTACTATTGGTACTAGACATTACCAGGTATAATTATTCTTGCCACGGAGTTTCTCCTTAGATTTTAAAGTTAAAGTAACTGTTAGGAGTTTTTCACTCATTGGCAAAAATAAACACTTAACTGGTATTAAGTCATGACACATACAAGAATGAGTGAAGTGTGAGTGAGTTATTATTGTAATAGTTATACATGCAAAGACGTAATTACCACTTCATTATTTTATTAAACATTGCATAGAGCAATGTCTCTTCTGTGTGTGCGAATGTCACGGTTTGATCCGTGATCATAAAACGTAACGTACGTAAGTAGTAGGATGCTATATATTATATATATATTAACAAAAGGACACCACGTGTGGGGAATGTTCTATAAGGCATGGAACAGTGGTATTTTTCTCAAGTCAGGAAGACAGAGACACAGAAATTTGAAAATAAAGGAGTGCTGGTACCTGGTAATTAAGAAAGGTCCTGTCATGTGAGGTCAGGTGAGGTCGAGTACCCACTCACTCCATCCCGCGTCTGGAGGTATTGCTACAATTTTTGCATTAATAATTATGCTATGAGGGCATCTATTACTTATTAAAATTGATTTTGAAGTGGAAGGGAATCATTTGCAAGCAGTTGCATGTTATGGGAAAAGTGATTTGCATGTATAACTAGGTATGAGTGACAACATGTAAACGTAGTCAAGGACTAGGCCATACGAACACGTAGATATTGGACAGTCTTCGATGAGTCACTCGCCAGGTAGAAAAAGGTAGAAATGGGGAGGGTCAGAAGGGTAATTATCCCACCACCCTTGTCCTGATTTTGAGAAATATTTTTAGTTGGTAGCTAGACACTCGACGAAGAACACACCTCGTATCCAGCCCTCGTTGCTTTGCCTAGGGGCCTATAGTTTTAACGTAACGTCGAAATTGTTTAATTACTTTTTCACAAGACTTATTGTTAATTAACTCACTATTCATTCGCTAGACGAGAATCAGTAAGGTGTCATTTATAGGTGAGGAGAGGGCTGGCAGGAATTTACGAGTGTGTGTGTGTGTACGAGGGACAGCAAACGAGTGTGGAATTGACATTGAAATATACCAACTGGGTTGCTTGATTCATTACTATTACGATAACGTAATTACCGTCTCCTGTGTGTGCGAGGGGAAGTGCTAGCTCGTGATAAGTATATTAAAGTAAAGTAATATTACTGTCCACGTGGACTACGAGCGACTGAGGGAAGCACGTGTGGAGAGGAACGAAGCGACGAGGAGTAAGTACATATATATAGCTATCTATTGGAGCGTGAACGGAAGTGTGTGTGTGTGATTTTCTGATTGAATTTAATTATTCATTTTGTTGGCTTGGAATTTATTAATAAATAGAGAAAATTGTCATTTTGTGTTGTAATTGACCATTATTGCATGCTCTATAATCATACATATATAGCAGGACGAACCCAGAAATAAATTTATTGTGTTGGAGGGAAGGATACAGGGATTAACTCTGGGTAACTCGCTGCAGCCAACCAACGAGATTACATATTTCCAGCAAGGTAAGCTTTGGTAATTATTATAAAGCTACATTCATTGATATCTGGATCAGTCCACCCCCACACTAATTAAGCTTTAATAATAATAATATATCATCACGTTTCAATATATTTTAATTAAGCTTAAATAATAATAATAATAATAATAATAATAATAATAATAAAGTGAATGTAGCATGTAACAAGTTTCTCAAGTTGACATTTACAGGGGCCTCTCATCTAGCCCTTGTTGCCTATCTCGGTGGCTCACGATTACAGCTGTTTACCATTTTTTATACGGGGTGACATTTCGGTTTATGGCTCTGCTGCTGTTGTTATTGTTGTTGTTACTACTTCTATATTTCACAATCTATGTAGCCTATAGTCACGATAAAAAGTCTAATAAATATATAACATTTCGGTACTGAGTATATTTGTGTGTGTGTGTGTGTATGTGTATGTGTGTTGGTTATTTCTGTATGCTGTATATATATGATGTATGTAGTCTATCTCGTGAATTAATGTATAAAAGTATTCGATATTTAATTGTGTTTTAGTCTAACACTATTTTTTTTTCTCACAAACTAACCATGAGGGAGAGAAGAATAATTATTATGAGGAAAAGCGCTAACGAACGAACGAAGAAGGAAGGAAGGAAACTAAAGATTGCGTTCATGATAACATTCAAAACTGCTCTCTTTCTCTCCTTTCCTCTCTCTCTTTCTCCCCTTTACGTCCCTCATCTCCTTTTATTCCTCCTTCCCTCCCCCTCTCTCTCTCTCTCCCCCTCCTTCCTTCCCTCTCCCTCTCCCTCCCTCCCCAGACAGCTGCCACGCATCACACATTTCAGCAACGCAACGTCACGAGCTAAGAGAGAGGGAGGGGGAGAGAGGGAGAGACAAGTAAAGTAGGGAGGGAGGGGAGAGAGGGAGGGGAATTCATGAAGAGAGAGGGAGGGAGGGGGAGAGGGAGAGACAAGTAAAGTAGGGAGGGAGGGGAGAGGGAGGGGAATTCATGAAGAGAGAGGGAGGGAGGGGGAGAGGGAGAGACAAGTAAAGTAGGGAGGGAGGGGAGAGGGAGGGGAATTCATGAAGAGAGAGGGAGGGAGGGGGAGAGGGAGAGGGAGACAAGTAAAGTAGGGAGGGACGGGAGAGAGGGAGGGGAATTCATGAAGAGAGAGGAGGTGGGGAATGGGATGGATGGATGGAATAGGATTGGAGGGGTGGGGGTGGAGTGAGGGAAGAGGGGAGAGGGGAGGGGAGGAATGGTAACAGATGCCAAGGGTTACAAATTCTTTCAACACAAAATTATCGTAGCAATTGTAAACTCGTGTATTTTCAACGGGAAAGTTCACATATATATACAAACACAACACGTATTATTTACATTTTAAAACGAGTACAAAAAAACAAAAACAAAACACACACACATGGCGAAGAATGACATAAACATTGATCTGTAATAATCAATAGAGAAATGTAAAAACTGATAAGCCAGCTAACTCTATTTCTCTCTCTCTCTCTCTCTTTCTCTCTCTCTCTTTCTTTCTTTCCTGCGCCAGATGGTTTGATGGTGGTGACGGAGGTACGATGATTTTCTCGGTACACACAGCTGCCTCTCTCTCTTTCTCTCTCTCTCTTCCCTCTCTTATTCTTTCTTTCTTCCTTTCTCTCTCTTTCTTTCTTTCTTCCCTTCTCTCTCTCGCTAGTGACTGTCTCTCTCTCTCTACACACACACACACACACACACACACATACACCGCTCCTTCACATTCGTTTTTACAACACTAATAATAATAATAATAATAATAATAATAATACATAATATTCACCACGTACGGATGGATGTTTTTTTTTCTAATACACTTATATCACTTCAAACACAAACACAAACACACAAACACACAGAGAAACAAAACACACATCTGTAGTTACACCGACCAAGGGGAATTGTGCGAGTTTGTGTGTGTGTTTGTGTGTGTGTGTGTGTGCACCCCCTCTGCGCACGCACGCACACGCACATCTGTCGCCGCTCACCACTCGCAACGGACTGGCATCGGGCCTCGTGCACACACACACACACACACACACATGAAGTTACGTTACACAGGCTACAAAATGAGAGAGAGAGAGAGAGAGAGAGAGAGAGAGAGAGAGAGAGAGAAGAGAGAGAGAGAGAGAGAGAGAGAGAGGGAAGTGGGGGTGGTGAGCGACTTTCAACATTATTATTATTATTATTATTATTATTATTATTATTATTATTATCTCATCAAGTTACCAAGTATAATTAATAATAAATATATAAATGTACAAACTGGTATATATATATATAAATAAATAAAAAAGATTATTACTGTATGGAAGCTTTGAACCGTGACTGTGTGTGTGTGTGTGTGTGTGTGTGTGTGTGTGTACGGCTTCACCATTCTCCAAACTTGCTAGTCATAGTCACATTTACACAGAAAAAAAAACATTGGATGGTACTTTCTTGGTTACACACACACACACACACACACACATACTTGGGTACGAAAGTAAATAAGTTTCTATTTCTGGTAATAATAATAATAATAATAATAATAATAATAATAATAATGCCGATAATAATAATAATAATAATAATAATAATAATAATAATAATAATAATAATAATGCCGATAATAATAATAATAATAATAATTAAAATAATAATAATAATAAATAATAATATCTTTATTATATGTTATGTATGTTAGCAAAATTATACAATAAAACTTTAGTGTGATTATGGTCAGTAATTTTATTTAGTTATTTTAAAATATATAAAAATAGATAATACGAATTTGTATGCAGAATTATTATATAGATTTTATATTTTATTTTTGATTCTATATAATTTTATCCATGGTAAAAAAAATCTTTAATTTTTCAATGGTAGAATTTTGTTATATTATATTTTTAGTTTGTTTTTTTCTTTATAATTTTATCCATGGTAAAGGTGTTTTTTTTATTTTGATTTCGTTTTTTCTTTATAATTTTCTATATACTGTAGTTTTTTATTTCGTTTTTTCTTATAATTTTATCCATGGTAAAGTGTGGTTTTTTTCTTTTTCCCTCCCCCTCTTCTCTCTTTCTTTTATTGTATCTATCTTCCCTCCCCCTCTCCTTCTCCCTCCCTCTTTCTTTCTTCTTCCCTCCCTCCCCTCTTTCTTTCTTTCTTTCTTTCTTTCTTTCTTTCTTTAATACCCTACCTACCTCCCTCCCTTCCTTCTTTCCTTCTTTCCTTTCTTTCCTGTGTCTGTCTTTCTTTCTTTCTTCTCTACCCCCTCCACCCCCCCCCCCTTTTCTTTCTTCTCTTCCCCTCCCCCATCTTCTTTCTGTCATACTCTCCCTCCCTCCTCCCTTTCTTCTCTTCTCTCTCTCCTTTCCTTTGTTTTCCTTTCTTTCTTTTCATTCCCCTCCCTCCTTCCTTCCTTTCCTTTGTCTTTCTTTCTTCTTTTCCTTTCTTTCTTCCTTCCCTCCATTATTCTTTTTACTGCTATTCCCTTCATTCTTCCTCTCTCTCTCTCTCTCTCTCTCTCTCTCTCTCTCCTCTCTCTCTCTCTCTCTCTCTCTCTCTCTCGTAGCATTTAGACTAACTCTCCCTCCCCCCTCTCTCTCCTTCCTCCCTCCCTCCCTCTCTCCTTCCTTTCCCTCCTCTCTCTCTTTTTTCTCTCCCTCAATTTCTTCTACCGGAAACTAGTTAGTGGTAGCCTCTCTCTCTCTCTCTCTCTCCTCTCTCTCTCTCTCTCTCTCTCTCTCTCTCTCTCTCTCTCTCTCTCTCTCTCTCTCTCTGTGTGTGTGTGTGTGTGGTGTGTGTGTGTGTGTGGTTATATTTGGTTAGATGTGAAAAAATACAACTTAGAGATAGAGATAATAATAAAGAGAGAGAGAGAGATAAGAGAGAGAGAGAAGGGGGAGTTATGAAGTAGGAAATGAGGAAGGAAAGAGAAGAGGAAAATATAAAGAAAGGAAGGAAAAAGAAAGGAGGGAGGAAGGAAAGAGAGAAAATATTAGAGAAAGAGGAAAATGGGAAAAGAAAGGAGGAAAGAACATGAATGGAAGGAAGGAAAAAGGAGATGGGAGGAAAGGAGGAAGGAAAAGAGAGAGAGAAAGAAAGAAAGATGGGAGGAAAGGAAGGAGAATGAATGGAAGGAAAAAGGAGATGGGAGGAAAGGAGGAAGGAAAATGTAAAAGAATATAAGGAAGGAAAGGAAGAAAGAAAATGAAGGGAAGGAAGGAAAAAAGAGAGATGGGAGGAAGGAAATGTAAAAGAATATTATGGAAGGAAAGGAGGAAAACGAATGAAGAAAAGAAGGAAAGAAAATGAATGAAGGAAATGAAAGGAAGAAAGAGAATGAAGGAAAAAATGAGGAAAACGAATGAAGGAAAGGAGGAAAGAGAATGAATGGAAGGAAAGGAGGAAAAGGAAGGAAATGAGGAAAATGAAAAGGAAGGAAATGAGGAAAACGAATGAAGGAAGAGGAGAGAATGAATGATAGGAAAATGAGAAAAGAGAATGAAGGAAAAAGAGGAAGGAAAGGAGGAAAAAGAATGAATGGAAGGGAAAATGAGAAAAGAGAAAGAAGGAAGGAAAGGAGGAAAACTAATGAACATAAGAAAGGAAAGGAGGAAAGAATGGAAGGAAGGAAAAATGAAAGATGGGAGGAAGAGGAAAGAGAATGAAGGAAAAGGAGGAAAATGAAGGAGGAAGGAAAAAAGAAAGATGGGAGGAAGGGAGGAAAGATAATGAATGGAAGGAAAATGAGAAAAGAGAAAGGAGGAAGGAAAGAAGGAAGAGAGGAAAGGGGAACGTGAACTAGGAAATAGCCCGAGGGGAGAGAAAGGGAGGGAAAGGGAAGGGGGGTGAGGAGGGAGGGGAAGAGAGAGGGAGGGAAAGGGAAATGGGGGGGAGGGGGAGAGAGAGGGAGGAAAGGAAGTGAAAGGTCGTTGACTTGAGAGTACTACGGTCTCTCTCTCTTTCTCTCTCTCTCTCTATCTTTCTCTCTCTCTAATGCGCTATGAAACTATAAGAAAATGTGTACCGTAGCTTTCTAACACACACACACACACACACAGAGAGAGAGAGAGAGAGAGAGAGAGAGAGAGAGAGAGAGAGAGAGAGAGAGAGAGAGAGAGAGAGGAAAACAAACTGAACGTGAATCATTGAAAGAACGTTATTATTATTATTATTATTATTATTACACCGCCCCATCCCGAAAAGTTTATTGGTTTCGGTGCCGATATTTATTTATTAATTTATCTGTTCGTGTGTTTG
>JAWZYT010001442.1:0-30465 GCA_034508575.1 Petrolisthes manimaculis | reverse complement strand
GAGAGAGAGAGAGAGAGAGAGAGAGAGAGAGAGAGAGAGAGAGAGAGACTAACATATTTCTTATCTTTTGTTACAGACTCCAAGGCCGGATTACTGAGATACAAAGGTACGTACAGTAATAAGTCTTAAAATAGAATCTGTGTCGTGTTGGTGATAATATTGTACTCATGATTTGTAGCAGGAGTTGGATGCTGCTGATTCCTCCAAACCATATCACGAAACAGAAGCACTCGGTATGCGTGCTGTGTCGTGGAATAGTTTGGTGGAATCAGTAACCTCCAATTATTCTCCACGCCTCCTTTACGGTTCGGTGTAGTAAATGCCTTCTTGTTTTCGTGACAACCGAGGGATATGTTTTTTTTTTTTTTTTTTTTTTTTTTTTTTTTTTTTTTTTTTTTTGATCGCTGGGATTGTAGATCAATATTAAATTCTTCTTTAGTTGTAAACCCATTGAGACAAGGTGTAAACAAGGGTGAGGATAGTGTGATTATAGACCAGCATTATTATATACTACTAGTTAGAACTGTCCATAAAACTAACGCTTTGATGAACACCAAAGGCATTATCTAGAAGTAAGCAAGCATGAAATATCTCGCAACCAGCAGTTTTAATCCTGTTTAAAAGCAACAAAGGTGATATAACAACATTTTTCAGTTTATAAAGAAGACACGGTTAACTAAGATGAAACTTGGGGGTAGCAATTTTAAACAACAACAGCTGACCATCCAATTGTAAAGTTTTGGCGTCACGAGTGTGGCTGGGTTCAATTTCCGTCAATTGTATACATTTTCTGTGTGCTACCAGACAACCTGTATACCCAGAGGAACAAAGCTCGTCTACAGACAAACACACACGAGAGGAAGGGAAGGAAAAGCATAAAAGCCCCGTAGAATAGAAGAGTTTGCAGTGTACAGTAGGTGTCGGGTATTGTGGCTGTTGTTAGGGTCACACAGAAGGGAGGCATTAACATAACTACCAACAACACTTCTATACAGCTACGTTTTCGTATGTATGTTTATGTATGTGTGTGTGTGTGTGTACAAATGAGTTTATGCTTGTGTAGGGATTCTGAATTCTCGGCAGTATGTGGATATACGAATAGTCGTATATATATATATATATATATATATATATATATATATTATATATATATATACTCAATGGAAACCGAACAAAAGTAAAATTGATTTTTTTTTTAAATACTCATTTTCTTCCCTAATAAGGAAGAGGAGGAGAAAAAGGAGTAGGATTGGAATGCGGTGGGTTAGAGGGAGACTTGGCAATACTGTGGATGGAAGGGGCTGTATGTGGGCTGGGAAATGTATGGAAGTGGGGGAAGCTACTGTAATGGCAGGGGAAAAGAGGGGTGGAAAGGGTGATATTTGGAGGTCTGTTGGGAGAAGCTAAAGAGATGGTGGGGGTGGAAAGGAAGGGTTACAGAAGGAAGAAAAAGGGTGAAATCTAAAGGGCTAGAAAGGGGAGAGTGTATGGAAGGGTGAGCACATAATAGATTGGGGGTGGAAAAAAAATAAAAAGGTTAGAAAAGAGGGAAACAAGGGTGAAATTTGGAAGGCTGAAAAGAAAAACCAGAAATCAGAGTGAGTACAGATTACAAGAGTATATAAAAAATGGTCTTGAATGGTCTTTTAGTAGATGCTTAACTGTGGGTGACTTGGAGCCTACGTAGCCTTCAGGACAACGCAAAGAAACAGTTCTCCTTCATGCAGACTGAAGTGACTTGTTTTCTGGCCCATTTTGGAGGAATCAAGAGTCCTTCAATTCACCCGGGACAAGTAAATCCCATAAGATTGCTGTAGTCGTATTTGTCACTCAGATGGTAAGGGAGATTTACTGCTCTAGGCTGGACCTCAAGGGTATGGTAAAATGGGGAAATGAGGAGGAGGAGGAGGAGGAGGAGGAGGAGGAGGAGGAGGAGGAGGAGGAGGAGGAGGAGGAGGAGGAGGAGGAGGAGGAGGAGGAGGAGGAGGAGGGAGGAGGAGGAGGAGGAGGAGGAGGAGGAGGAGGAGGAGGAGGAGGAGGAGAAGGTAGGAGAAGGAGGAGGAGGAGGAGGAGGTAGGAGAGGTACTATTCGAGAAAGGCTCACAATGAAAGGGCCTGAGGGAGAGAGAATTCTTTATCAGCGATGCGCACATGTGGTCCTATTGTCTGTCTCTGTGCTTATGTCTCTGTCTGTATTGAAAGTAGAGGAGTATTTCTCTCTGTGTGTGTGTGTGTGTGTGTGTGTGTGTGTGTGTGTGTGTGTGTGTGTGTGTGTGTGTGTATGTGATGGGGAGATTCTTTTGTGTCTCTTGAGGGAGCTTTTATATTAGTAGTATATCTGTATTATTATTAAAATCATCAATATTAAACGAATACATAGGTCTCTATTAAGATAATACACAAACTACTACTTAATCTCTACCGTTCAGAACACCGGCCGCAAAACGAATCGGACAGTTATGTTGAATTGAGAACAAAACCTCCTGGAAGTTTTGTATTGGAACCACGTAGAGAAATATACGAACCACAGACACACGACACGAGAAACACAATGAAGATGAACCAACAGTGAAGGAAGAGGGTGCTGGTAATTGCCTATACAACCCGACTTGACTGTGTTGATCAATATTGACAAACAGCTCTGGTTGAAATTTTGGACACTCCATTTCAACACCGAAGTCATTCCAATGGAGATCATAATTGTGCATTTATTATGTTACTGTCTCTCTAGGTATTCGAAGCACACCTGAATACTTATTAGTGCTCGTGACTTACATATAATTTTACATATAATTTACATATAATTTGTACTTACAGAATTTCTCACACACGTCGATGGTGAAGCAGTAGTCGAGCAGGCACATACCTGTAATGAAAATGAAATAGGTTATGGTACTGTCTGGTAGTTGATGAGTGAAGTTTTAATCTAGATACACTTCACTTCAAGCAAAGTCACAAAGTATCCTAAGTAACCCCTAAGTATCCTAAATAACCCCTAAGTAACCCCTAAGTAACCTAAGTAATCCCTAAGTCACCTCTTTATCCAAGTTTCCCTTCCTCCCTACAGCACTAAGATATCTTCACTCCCTATACCATCTCTTATACTGTACCCTCGTATGGCCATCCCTTGGGTTTCCACGAACTCGTATCCATTTTCCTTCCTCCTCACGCACTCTAACAGTAACTTCTCCACCTCCACCCCACCCCCTCCCTTCCCTCCCTCCGATTATTGGGCCCCAGACGAAGGTTTATGACAAAAGGTTTCGGGTGTTATTGGTAGTTAACCTCTGCTCTCGCCCTCTCCACATATTAGCTAAAATTTCCCCTGTGGTTGTGTGCAATAGTACTATACAGGGTGGACACGTGTTCAGACCAGCCTGGCTCACACTGGCTGGCTGATCACACTGTATGGCTGATCACACTGGCTGGCTGATCACACTGTATGGCGGTACAAAAAGTAATGAAAAGCGATTCTTCTTTTTCTTGGGTTCAGACCATGGAGACTCACACTGTATGGCGGTACAAATTAAATAAAGGGAATTCTTCTTTTTCTTGGATTCTGGGGGCTAGAGGGTGTGTTAGTGACTCCCCCAACCTGTGCTAATAAAAAAAATAAAAATAGAAATAATCACCTTTCCTACTCGTACAGTACATATCCTGGAGTTTTGTCACAGTCAAAAGTCCTGAAAACGGGTGACTGAATGTGAGTCAAGGGAGTGAATCATATGAACCAATATTACAAGGACATACGGTTATAGTTTCGCACCATTTTCGAGTCAGCTTCATTCGGAGGTGTTGCTGGACCATTGACCATGACTGTAGTACACTATTTAAGTTTCTGGCACTCATGTTTTGGGAGGAATTATTGCCACACCTTCCATATGACAACAAAGAAGAAACGAAGGAATCAACCCCTGACACACTAAAGGGGGTAATTCACTTTTGTTACATTGGAGTGTCTTGATCCCTCCAAAGTATGCCAGGAAACAGGACCAGGAGAGCAAAACTAATGGTGTTTCTGTTGCTTGGAATAGTTTGGAGGATTCAATTGCTCCAAATTTACAACCAACATCGAATTTCCTCCTGAATACATGACGCACTACACACAAGACGCACTGGACAGAATATTTTGTACACAACAGCAGATAGCAAAGAGGCTGAGGGTTATTGTGACAAAGGCCGCAGGATTTTTATGTGTCTGGCAGTGGACAAAGAGACTGGGAGCACATAAAGACGTCCATGTGTGTGTGTAAAACGTCACACACACATACATAAACACACAGACAGACAGACAAACAGACAAACAGACACACACACACGCAGACATACATATACACACATACACACACAAGCACGCCACCATATTCACACACACACACACACACACACACACACACACAGCGAGAAGAATGTTAGGTATGCAGGGTGCTGGAGGCGGTGTAATTTCTGTGGGTGTAAACAATGGAGTAAAGAGTATATTTTGCCTCCAGGAACAGTGGCCTTAATCCTTAACACCTATGACCCCTTCACACCCTCCTCTCTCTCTCTCTCTCTCTCTCTCTCTCTCTCTCTCTCTCTCTCTCTCTCTCATACAATCAGTCAGGCTCTCTTTCTATTCTAGTCAGTCAGTCAGTCAGTCTCTATCTATCTATCTATCTATCTATCTATCTATCTATCTATCTATCTATCTATCTATCTCTCCTCCGTCCTGTTTACTGCCCTCTTCCCTTCCCCCTCCCTCGCCCATCTCCCTTCATGGTCCCTACGAGTGTGTTCTCTGTCAGGGAAAGGACATATGGAGGGAGGGGAGGCGACAGGGGCGATGGCAAGGGGAAGGGGAGCAAGATAAGGCGAGACAGGGAGGGTGAAAGGGGAAGGGGAAAAACAGGGTAAGCGAGATACGAAGGGGTGGAGGAAGGGTATGGGGGGATTAGGAGGGAAGGGGGGAAACAGAGGGATAAAGTGGGAGGTAGAAATGGGAAAGAGAATAGGTGGGATAAGGGAAGGGGAAAGGGAGGAAAGTGGAGTATGGAAAAGAGAACAGAATACATGAATGAAGTGAAGTATAGAGATGAAATAGGAGGGAAAAGGAGGGGTCAGAAGAGGGAGAAAAGGAGGGGTCAGAAGAGGGAAAAGGAGGGGTTAGAAGAGGGAAAAGGAGGGGTCAGAAGAGAGGGAAAAGGAGGGGACAGAAGAGAGGGAAATGTGAGAGGAGAGAAGAGGGGAAAAAGATTTACGTAGAAGAGAGGAATGGACTGAAAGAGAGGAGTGAGGATTCTAGGAAAGAGAGATGGAAACGAGGGGAGGAAAGGGAGGGGAAAAGTAATGAGGGACAAGAAGAGAGAGAGAGAGAGAGAGAGAGAGAGAGAGAGAGAGAGAGAGAGAGAGAGAGAGAGAGAGAGAGAGAGAGATTAGATAGATAGATAGATAGATAGATAGATAGATAGATAGATAGAGAGAGAGAAAGAGAGAAATAAAGAAAGAGAGAAATAAAGAAAGACAGAAAGAGAGATAGATAGATAGATAGATAGATAGATAGAGATAGAGAGAGAGAGAGAGAGAGAGAGAAAGAGAGAAAGAGAGAGAGAGAAGAATAGAAGGGAAGGAGAAATATGGGAAGCTCTCATGGGCAAGGAAGCGAAAGGAAGAGACAGGATAGGGAGAGATAAAAATACTTAGATGGGAGAAAAGGAAGGGAATGGAAGGATTGACAGAGAAAGGAGAAGAAGAAATGGGAGAGAAGGGAGAGAAGGACAAGACAACAGGGAACAGAATCAGAATACAAAACAAAATGATAGAGTAAGAAAGAGGAATGCCAGAATATGTCAAGAGAAAAAAAAAAGGAAACACACGAGTAACGAGAAAAAATTGAAAAAAAAAAAAAAAAAAAATCCTGGAAGCCCATATCCAGCCCCCCCCCCCCCAATTTTTGTTTTTTGTTTTTTGTTTTAATATGAAAGAATGGAATAAAAAGAAGGAAAACAAAATTATATCTGGCCACTACCGGAAATTTCACCTTCACATTTCATAATTAAAATTGTACTGTAACTACATATAATTATACAGTATATTATATAGTTGTCACCTCGTAGAAACCATTATTACAGAGATAAAATTAATAAATGGCTGAGTTTTTTTTTTTTTTTTTTTGCATGGTGTGAATTATTAGTTTTCATAATATCTAAATAATGTGGGACCATGATATTATGAAGAGAAGAAGGATAAGGAATAAACATATGAGGGGGCAAAAGGAAGAAGAGAAGAACGAAAGGGAAGAGCAATAGATAGGAACAACAGGAGAGAAGGGAAGGAAGGAAGAGGAGGAGGAGATAGAGGGGGAGCAATAGATAAAAGGAGGCGGAAAGGAAAGAGAAGAAGGAGGAGAAGAAGCAAAGAGAAGAGCACTAGATAGAAAACGTAAAGAAGGGAAGAGAAAATTGAAGAAGGAAGAAGAAAAGGAGGAGCAATAAATTAATGAAGGAGGAATGGGAAGAGAAAAAGGAGAAGGAAGAGCAATAAAAAAGAAGAAAGGGAAGAGGAGGAGCAAAAATAAAAGGGAGGAGAAAAGAGAAGAGAAAAAGGAGAAGGAAGAGCAACACACAAAAGGAGGAAAGGGAAGAGAAAAAGGAGAAGGAAGAGCGATAGATAAAAAGGAGGAAAGGAAAAGGGAAGAGGAGGAGAAAGCACTAAAAACATTTCCCCTCCTGACTCGTGTATCATCCTTGGCAATAAACATTTGTGGTGAAGCGAATGCAAATGTTGGGAGTGTTGACGCCTCGCCTCAGTCCTGCTGCAAATATTTCACGCACCCTCACCCCATCATCATACTCCCCCTCCCCCTCCTCTTCCCCCCCCTCCTCTATTCATGTTCCCTTTACCCCTGTCTGTCTCTTCTTTCAACCCCCTTCCTCCTCCCCATCTTCCTCCTCCTCCTCTTCCCCCTCCTCTATTCACGTTCCCTTTACCCCTGTCTGTCTCTTCTTTCAACCCCCTTCCTCTTCCTCCTCCTCCTCTTCCTCCTCCTCCTCCTCTTACTCCTATCCAATGTATTAGCCCTTTACCCTTGCTTGTCTCCTGCAACCCCTCCCTCCTACACATCTTCCTACATCATTTCTACAATTACACCCCATCTCATACCCCAACACATGTCCCCTACTTTACCCCTGTCTGTCCTCTTCAATCTCACACCCCTGCCTTCAGTGTTATATAGTCCCTTACCCCTTCCCTTACTCCCTCTTACATGCATACTCCCTTTGCCTCTCTCTATCAACGTGTTCCCGGTGCTGTCGTCAATGTGTGAAGTGACCGAGTGCAATTTAATGAAAAGTTAATGTGGAAAAAGGTATTGTTGTACGTTCACGAGTTTCGCAAATTGTCTGGGTGTAAAAAGTGCCCCTTGTGCCAAATAGATTTCTTTTATATTTCCTTCCTCGTACTGATTTATATTCATCTTTATTGCGTAGTGATTTACAGAAGTTAGTGTTTTCAATTTATCTTTCTTTTACCTTACTCTTTCTTCTTCTCCTTTCACTATTCTACATTTATATTCCTTTCCTGATCCCCGTCGTCTCTCCCTCCTTTTTCTTCCCTGTCGTTTTTTCTATTTTTTACCATCATTCTTCATCCCTCTTTTATCTCCATTTCTTGCATAGCTTCTTCCTCCCACATGCACTTTCCTCCCTCGTTCATTTCTTCTTTATTCCTCCTACAATCCTACCATCTCCCTCGTCCTTTCTTCTCTGTTCCCCTCCTTCCTCCCATGTTATCCTCTTCCCTGCATCCCACATTTTTCATCCTCTTCTTACCGTTTTTCTCCGGTTCTCGCTGCCTTCCATCTCTTTACTCCTCTTTTCTCTCCGTTCTCCCTTCCTTCACTCTCGCTCCTCCTCGTATCATTCCTTTCTAAGTCCTTTCTTCCCTTTTGCCCCTCTTTTCTATCTTCTCCCCTTCTCATCTTTCACACAGACACCTCCCCGAAGTCTCTGGTTTTACACGACAACTTCCTTAAAATGGTCCCCTGAACTACATCCCTCTCGATATTAATGGTTTTGGGCTCTTAGTATCAGTGAGTGAGCGGTGCAGAGTTACGATTCCCTACACACATGCCTCAAAGTTAGTCAATTCGAATGTTTTCCCGCTGTAAACACCTTCACCCTCCTCAATGTACAGTGCAGCAGAAAACTGACCCTGATATTTTTCTGGCTCATCGCTGGAACCCTCCATCCACGTCACATTCTTTCATTTCTTCTCTCCAATTGGTCCCCCCCTCCCTCCCCTCCTCCTCCTTCTTTCCTTCCTTCCCTGTCTCCTCCACTCTCGTCCATTATCTCCTTCGGCCTCTCATTATGCATTCCTTCCACATGCCTAAGCCACCTTACATTGTTCCCGGCACTTTTACTCACCACATTCTCTTTCACTCAGCAATCCAGACAAACTTTATCATTTGGTCACGTCTACCTCCTCCCTCCACCTCTCTACCTCTCTCTCTCCTCCCTCCACCTCTCTACCTCTTACCTCCACCTCTCTACCTCTTACCTCCACCTTTCTACCTCTTACCTCCACCTCTCTACCTCTGTCCTCCCTTCACCTCTCTACCTCACACCACAAGGCACGTCTCAGGTAATTTGTCTGTGTTGCCAAGGTCTGCCGGCTGCTACACCAGGCACCCTACATGGTTCTCTTCCAGGCGGACTTTGGGACTATAAACTACTTGGCCTTCAGGAGGGCGAACTCTGGTCAAGGGGAGTCCAGTAAACCTCTTCCCAACTGAAGTGATTGCATCCAACTGGAGTAAGTTTCGCAGTTTGGAGGGACGTGTGCCAATATCATCCCATTTGCTCATCTCTCGTGGTATTTAGAGTAGGAGTGACATTTTCGTTAAACCGAGATGATATTGTTGTCCAAATTCATTGCTGTGTGTTCCGAGTTGTGACTGCTATACAAATGTGCACAGGACTATAACAAACATATCGAAAAGAGAATTCACCCTCGCTCCATGCAGTCCTGTCGGTAACCCAAACAAATAACAGAGTGGCATGAAGGGGGAGGTATGAAGGGAGGAGCATTGAGTGTGAGGAATGGGACAGCGTGAAGGGTTAGGCTCTGAGTGGAAGGGAAGGAAGGGAGGGGCTGTGAGTGGGATGGTATGGGCAGTATAAAAAAAGATGCCCAGTATAAAGGGAGAAGCCCCGATCGTGAATGAGGGGACGGACGGCACGAAGAGAGAGGCGCCACAAGGAAAGGAACGACAGAGGTGGAAGAGGAAGGAATACTAAGGCAGGCGTGAGGAAGAAGGGTGAAGGAAAGCGGATTTGGGGGACAGGGAGAGCGTCCACAAAAGAAGGAAGGCAGAGACACGAGGGGACCAGACAGTGAAAAATGGTTGAAAGACGAGGTACTGCATGGGGACGTGAAAGGAAGCAGATAGGGAAAAAGGATGGAGGAAGGAGGGTGAAGATACGAGAAGGGGCAGAAAAGGATGAAGGCTAAAAGTAGGGTGACTAAATTATAATACGAGGGAGCGACACAGACAGGGAATGGAAGGGGGGAGGAGGGAGCGTGGGAGGAAAACTGAGGAGAGGGGGAGGAACAGGGAGAGAAGAAAAGGAAGGGGAAAGGAAAGAGGAGAGAAGGAGGGAAGAGAAGGGAAGGGAATAGAAGAGGAGAGGAGAGGAGTAGAAGAGAAGGGAAGGGAATAGAAGAGGAGAGGAGAGGAGTAGAAGAGAAGGGAATGGAAGGGAAGAAAGGAGGAGAAGGGAGGGAAAGAGAGAGCTAGGAAGGGGCAGGAAAAGAAAGGGGACAGGAAGGAACAGGAGGAAGGAACAGGGGGAAAGGGGAAGCGTAGAAACGTAAGGGGGAGAAGTGGTTTACGAGGTGTGATGTGGGTCCCTGGAGATTGGGTTATTGCAAGAGGGACCACGCCACCTGACCTTCCTTCCTTCTGAGTAACTAGGTCAGGTCACGTACTCCTCAGCTCCTGACCCATTCAGCTAAAGAGGGCCGCAGGGAAGACGCCAGTGTGTGTGTGTGTGTGTGTGTGTGTGTGTGTGTGTGTGTGAGAGAGAGAGATAGGGTGGGGGGGTGAAGAGAAGGGAGGTGGAGTAATGGAGAGAGGAGGCAGGAGTAAGAGAGTGTGAATGAGAGAATGGTAAAAAAAAACGAGGGAATTAAGGGAAGAAATGAGTGTAAAGGAGCGAGTGAATATATAATGAGAGAATGAAGAAAGGAAAAGTAAAGAAAATAAAAAGAGAATTACAGGGGGAAGGAGGAATTGAGGGAGTTGTTCTCGGAAGCCAAACTAATGAACCATTTCTTGATTCACTTCACAAAAAATTCACGTTACATATAAATCCACATTATACCCTTGTGTAGTGAAGATATAAGAGTCTCTGTCCTGTACTGTCTTGTCTTGTTCTATTCCATACTGTCCTACTTTGCTCTACCCTCTAGCTATTCTTTCTTCCCTTGCCCTTCCTTGTCCCTCCCCTGCCCTCTTTTGCCCTGCTCTCCATTTTCCTGACCTCCCTTGCCCTGCCCTGCCCCTGCCCTGTCCTGCCCTGCCCTGCCTTGGGATGTCTTATCTCTTTCTGGTACGAAATAATTGAGGGTTTGGGAATCTATGAGCAGCATAACTTTGCACAACTTCAAAAGGTGTGAGAATTCAGGCTGACTATAATGTGAAGTCTGGGACATTATGCAGATTGTGTGTGTGTGTGTGTGTGTGTGTGTGTTTGTGTGTGTGTGTGTGTGTGTGTGTGTGTGATAAGGCTTTCCTAGATATTATGTTAAAGATAAATTGATGTGATATTAATGAGTATATTATGACCACAGTGGATATCAGTGGACTATCGACAAATTCATTAAGCTGCCTCTCTGCCCACACGTCACACCAGTTTTTCACTCAATCCATCACAGCACAACACAACCGGGATAAACTTCGAAACTCCTTAGCGCGATCATATATATATACATACATACATACATACACACACACACACACACACACAAACTCTCTCTGTTTCACACCACACACACACTCTTTCTCACACACCACACACACACAACACACACACACTCACACACACTCACACAAACTCTCTCTCTCTCTCTCTCTCTCTCTCTCTCTCTCTCACACACACACACACACACACACACACACACACACACATAGAAAGAAAGAGCACCTGTTCACTGTTCATTGCACCACAGTCACTGGAAGGGGGTACTACAAAAAGTGAATGGATTTTTACAGCTGGGAGTGACGGTCATAAAACTGTTAGCCGTGACTGGGATGGGTTTTGTTCCAATTATAACTTTTCTATACTCTCTCCACCGTACACCCCACCCCACCCCCTTTTTCCCTCGAACTCTTTCTCCTATCATTCGCCACCTTCCACCTCTACCCTTCACCTCCCATCTACATTATATCAATTACCATCTTCCACTCCACTATTTTCTTCCTTCCACCACCTACACTGCCTTTTTCATTCCTCCTCCTCCATCACTTCTGCCTTCCACCTCCACCACTACTGTTACCCCCTTCCATTCCACTATTTATTCCACCACCACTGCCTTTCTCATTCCTCCTCCTCCTCCTCCTCCTCCTCCTCCACCACCTCTACCTTCCATCTCCACCACACCTGTTACTTTCTTCCATTCCATTAGCCCCCTCCAACACAAACAAAACACCAACACCAACACCATAACCTCGTTCAGTGACCTCGCTAATAAGAAGGGTTTTTTGTAAGAACTCATAATTAATATATATATATATCCCCCTTCATTTCCCTGCCTCCACCACCCAACATCTAATTTCCAGTTACCTACCGACTTACACCACCATCGTCTACCTGTATACTCATCAGGCCTACAAAATAAACAAGTGGAAGGGAAATGAAGACAGGTAGAGTGAAGCTGAAAAAATGGGAATTTATAACCAAGTACACAGAATTTCAAAAGTAAGACAGATAGATGAGAGAAGTAGAAAAGTGATGAAGGAGAAATGGAACAAAAAGGAAAATAAAGAATACAAAGGACTACGAGGTAATATGAATACACACTACTTTCAACCAGCAAGAGAGACAATTCATCAGCTTGACGTGGCCTTTTGTGACGCAAGGGCACGAGAGAAAGTTTTAGTAATGTATAGAGCTGCTCCTCCTCCAACACCACCTCCCTCAAACCCAAAGCCGTTCAGATGAAGAAGAAAGAAGAAGAAAAAGGAGAGATGATGACGGGATGACGATGACTTGGACGAGGAAACACAAGGAAACAAATGGGGTGGAAGGAGGACGTCTCGGGTTGGGAAGGGGCCCGGGCAGTGAAGCAATATCTGGTGCTCAGCTGTTGGTGAGAGGAGAAATCTTTACAGGGGTCCCAAACTCCGTCAAACTTTCCGGCAGACCAACCTACAGGAAAATATGAACAGTTTTTGATTACCGAGTCAGAAAGTTGGTTGGAAGAGGGAGAATGGGATCGATCGATGAGCAGGGTTGGGTTGGGTGTTGTGATGCTGAGGGTATAGGAGGAGGAAGTTGATATCTGGTAGGACGACATACGTATCCCATAAACCCACAATAACATATATAAACATGAAGGTCAGGGAAATGTTGGTCCAGCACGAGGGGGACAGGAGTTAGGAAAAGTTTATGTCCGTAACCACATTATACGGTACACTCGAGCTCGTAAGTTCTCGACCATATAATTTGATGTTTATGTTATTTGATCTTGGTAACATTGATTGGGGAGGAATTACTAGCTCAGATTACATAAACATCTACTGTAGATACGTGGTCGAGAATTTACGAGCTCAAGTGTACACTCGCCTGCACTGCCACGTGGTACAGAGGTTCACACATATTCAGAAATGTAGCACCGCTGTGATTATTCAGCTCGAAACAATCCATGTATGTAAGATAAAGTATCCTCGATACAATAGCACATGAAGTGAACTTTGCTGCTTAATGAACTGAATCACTTACATCTCTATAACATGTGAGTCCCTGTACCACACTTCAGTGCTGGCGACTGTACATCCTATGTGACATAATATCAGGCGAGAGGATCCTACAGGGGTCAGGAAAATATAGATATGATGAAGTCGTGATGGCTATGTCAAGTCCATTCAAATCTTCTTTCTAAGGTGTATACATTTCCAACACCTGAAAAAGTATGGTCGGCGACATTTATTTCCATTTTTAATCTTATTCTGTAGTAGAAAAGGCACAGTAGCACTAAAAGCAACATAGAATCAGACAAATCCCTGTAAATGCTTAACAGAAACAGCAGCTGTGCATCGCCTATAAAAAAAAATAGCAGCTGTTCATCGCCTATAAAAAAAATCATTTGTACTTGACATGATGAAATGTTTTTTGATACTCGCCCCGAAAAAGGTGTAAAGAGACCCGGTAAAACGTGACATGTATAGATGGAAACCACTTTCTTTAAGCCTACATGAAGTATTGGAAAAAAAAATATATTGAGATGTGGAGTCCTGACAAATTGGAAGGTCTGCTAGAAAACTCCAATATGCGTCTACCAGGAATAAGGAAAGACGTGTGTGATTCTACCTGGAGATAAATTTGATGGCCAGTGTGAGTAACTACAGAAGGAGATAGTGAGTGTCTGCCTGAACATAGTGAGAGATGAGTGTGTATCTATTGAAGAGGAGTCCAACCCAGTGTTAGTGTACATCATCTTGTTAACGGGATGGTATATTTTTGGTACTTTTTGTAGAGCCTCGATTCCTCTAAAGTATGTCAGGAAACAGGACCAGATTAACCAAGACAATGGTATCCTGTTGCTTGGAATAGTTTGGTGGAATCAGTTGCCCCAGATTTGCCAACACTGTACTATCTCATAACAGCCTAATCAATAAGGAATAATGAAAACCTGTATACATTTCCCTACTCATAAATCCTCAAAACATTAAAGCAGATAACACACGAATACATCTTTACATCTTCCTCTAACTTCCGTCTGTTGGGCTGATCTCTTCTCCTTCTATAGTCTTACGTGTGTCCTAAAATACCCAGAGGAAAAACAAAAAAACAAAATGGGAGGACAGAGAAGAAGTCTTATTTTAACCAAAGGAGGATGAACTGTCTTACCCTCGGAGGTATAGTGTTGAGTCCGACCTCTATAGTCAACACAGGACACACACCAGTAAACTTCAAGGAGCAGCATCTGGTTTATCTTAAGTGAATTACACGCTTGGCGAAATGCTCTGAAGGGGAGGGAGGAGGAGTCTACACATCTGGGAACCAAGGCACGTGCGTTATTGTAAGCTGCTCACATTTTTGCCAAAGTGTTACTGTGGTGTGTGAGGAAGGGGTCGTTTGTGTGTCCATTACGGTTATCCTCCTGTTAGGAAGCCCACAAAAGAGGTACTTAGTCACACCAGATTTTTGTGAGCTGGTATTGTCATGAAAGCAATTATATATACGTATCTATGTATTTTTTAATTGGTTGGAAGTATCAATAGCTTCCCTTTGCTTCATTTTCTCGTCGTAACTAACTTAGCTTACAGTACTGACCTCCGTAGTTATTGGACCCAACTGAGTAAAAGAGAACAAGAAGATATATTGGTGGAATTTATGGGCAACTTGCTCTATAAATCACAACAGGGATAACACCACAAAACCACAACAGAATGGCAGGAAATTTATCCAGGCAAAAAGGCATCTGTCTAATTCATCTGGCTTTCACTTTACAGAGTTTACTTGTTTGTAAGAGAATTCCCAACTTCTGGGACACTATGACACAATAATACACCTTTTCACACAACTGTTCAGATAGGGTATGGGAAATAAAAGTTATTTCACATATGGTTTGACAGTTTATCTCATGCTTTGACATTCTAATGTAAAGAACGGACGCTGTAACAAAATAGTTTGACAGCTCGTGTTGTTCACTTCTGTCAAGCTCATATCGTATGTTAATCAATTCTGTTAAGTTGTACGAACAGATTTGTTGCCCTGTCACTCAGTATATGGTTTGTCTTTCCTGTCATTCAGTATATGGTTTGTCTTTCCTGTCACTCAGTATATGGTTTGTCTTTCCGTTTATAGGTACCGTATGTCAAGGGAGTATGTAATAATGTTCCATCCAGTATGTGAAAAGATGTTGTGATCACTGTATTGTCACTGGCAATAACCTAAAGAATGTTCCATCTAGTACACAACTTTACAATACTGAGATGCCGAAGATACTTATAACAGTGACTCCAGCAGCTCGGGTTTCATAAAGTGTGGCACAGAGGTTATTGGATAGGATTCCTATTACTATGGTTACAGGTTGGAGTCCCAGTGAGGCTACTCGAGTTATATTTGTGTAACAGAGGTATTTCTACACATGCTCACTTGACTATATAATACGTTCAGCTACACACTGTCTGGCGCACACACACCCACCCACCGTCATCACCCTCCACCTCCATCAATATCCCCCTGCCAGCCATACATCTTTCTCCCTTAAAGGCCAGTTTTTTACACACACACACACGCCGTCCCCCAGACCTCGATACGTGGAGGCTGTAGTCGCCCACACCTGTCCCTCTCCACACCTGCCTCTCTAAACGTCTGCCCTGTATATCCACACACTTGCAATTTTACACACCTACCTATACACACCTGCATATTTACGGGTCTGCACCTCCACAACTGCCTGTCTACACATCATACAGAAAGTAATACAGCACTGTTGATGACGAACTCTAATGAATCGGCTACCATAATTTTACGGTTCAAAATGTTACACCCATTTTGTTAAAGGATTTGTTTGCCACCCAGAATTGACTTGTGCACGACTAAAGTTTCGAAGCAATTTTAGCGTCTTTTTACCTACATGAGTAACCATCTACCATCCGACACAATTGCCCACCTAGACAGCAATCCACTAACACCTCACCCACCAAACCAATCACAGTTGCCCCCACCTATATAAACTCCTGCTTACTCACCCAACCACACACACACCTACACACTCATCTACTCAACCACACACACACCTACACACTCCTCTACCCAACTACACTACATTCCATTCTACACATTTTGCCCAACAACGTCAATACTCAATAACACTCCAACACCCACACCTCTTAATTCACTACACCTTTACTCAACATACATACAGTACACTCTACCACTCCCACATGCCAGCAGTTATAAGCGCCTTTACTCCCACACAAATACACACGTACACAGCCTTCCTATGTACACACACACACACACACATAGACATAGACACACACAGTTAATCCAACGCTAAGTTAAGCACGTATCCCCTGACGCACATAATGCACACACAGACCCGAGCCCGAGTATATGTAGAGATTTGCACATACATATGAAAACGCTCACACTTGTACACAAACTAATACAGTACACTAGCACATGTTTATATAAATACATGCAGATACATACATACATACAGTGCAGTACAATGTATATGCGGAAAACACACACACACACACTATAATAAAGAAAGAGAGAGAGTGACTATTTAGTGACTATGAAGAAAATGGAATAATTAGGACGTAAATTACTCACTCTCTCACTCTCTCTCTCTCTCTCCATAAGCTCAGGTCTCTTACTCACTCTCTCTTTCTCTCTCTCACACACACACAACATAAGCTCAGGTCTATTAATTCTCTCTCTCTCTCTCTCTCTCTCTCTCTCTCTCTCTCTCTCTCTCTCTCTCTCTCTCTCTCTCTCTCTCTTTAGTTATCCTCTTACCTACTTAAACTCAATATCACGAGTTCTCAGCCTGAGCAGAGTACCTTATAACTTGTACCGGGAGCTGAATGTAATCGGTTTAGTACTGTCGGGAAATCGTTCGAATAACAGACCGATAGACATACAGACAGAACGAACGAGAAATTTCTGCGCACACACACACACACACACACACAATAATTAGGCTCATACATATACGCACACTCATTCATACTCACAAATACATACACACATAAAGAAAACATACGCACATAACAATACACACACACCCATTGACTTCATACAAAACCCTCACTACGGTCTTGTATTTACATTTTAACAGTATCCGGACACACGAAATACGCACATAAAGACAGCATCACACACAATACAATACACACGCACACGCACATACAGACAACATCACACATAGACAATACAATACACACGCACACGCACATAAAGACAGCATCACACGCACACAATACAACACACACACACACACACACACACACACACACACACACACACACACACACACACACACACACACACACACACACAAATTTTTCACACAGCTCCCCCTCGAAGTACCTCCACTGACATTGGCCCAGAGGTAAAAATGTCCCTGGTACCCTGGAGAGGAGGAGCCACGAGTGTGTGTTGATGAGGAATTTTTGAGGGGAGAGGGAGAGACTATGAACAGGGGAAAGGAAGGTGGAAGAGAGTGACTGGATGGAGAAGCAAGGAAGGAAGGAGAGGGAATTGGAGTGCATAAGGGGGAATGAAGGAAGGAAGGAGGGTGAATTGGAGTGTATAAGGGGGAAGCATGGAGGGTGGGTAAATTGGAGTGGATATGTTGAGGGAGTGACTGCATGGGGAAGGAAGGAAGGAAGGAAGGAGGGTGAATTGGAGTGTATATGTTGAAAGAGTGACTGCATGGGGATGGAAGGAAGGAGGGGGTCTGATTATGAGTGTGTGTTGATGAGGAATTTTTGTGTGGGGGAGAGTGTGTACATGGGAAATGAAGGTGGAGGAGGGTGACTGTGGAAGAAAGGAGGGAGGGTGATTTGGAAAAGAGGGTGATGAGGGAGGAAGGGTGTTTTGATGAGGGTGATAGGAAGGAAGGAGGAAGGGTGATTTGATGGGAAAAAGGGAGGAGAGTGACTAGGAAAGAGGATGATGGTAAAAATGGAGGAGGCGAAAAGGGATGAAGAGGAAAATGGAGGAGGGGAAAAAGGGAGGAGGGAAAAATGGAGGAGGGGAAATGGAAGGGGGGGAAAAGGGGAGGAGGAAAGGGAGGGGAAAAGAGGGGGAAAAGAGGGGAAAAGGGATGAGAGGAAAAGGGATGAGAGGAAAAGGGAGAATGAGAGGAAAAGAGAAAATGAGGGGAAAAAGGGAGGAGGGAAAAAGGGAGAATGAGGGGAAAAGGGAGAGGGGAAAAGAGAGAATGAGGGTAAGTGGAGAATGAGGGTTAGCAGAAGATGAGCGAGGGTCAAGCAGTGTTATTAAAGAGAGGGTAAAGTGGTGGGAGTCCAGGAGTGGTTATGAACATAGGGGGGGGAAGGGGGGGGACAAGAATGGGGATGGAAAAGAGGGGTGAGTGGTTGGTGGGGTCTAAGAGGGATAAGCGGTGGGGTGGGGTGGGGGGGATCCAGTAAGGGAAAGTGGAGGGGGTTTAAGTGAGGTGAGGGGGGTTTAGGCGAGGTGAGGAGGGGTTTGGGAAATTGTGGGGGGGTCTGGAAAAGTGGAGGGGGTCTGAGAGAGGTGAGGGAGGGGTGTGAGATAGGTGAGGGAGGAGTCTGAGAGAGGTGAGGGGGGTCTGAGAGAGGTGAGGGAGGAGTCTGGGAGAGATGAGGGGATCTAGAAAAGTGGAGGGGGGTCTGGGGAAGGGTCAGGGAGAGGTGAGGAAGGGAGGAAGGGAGGAGGGGGCCTTGTGATGACGACAGTAAAGCCCCCTGTTTATGACCGGGTAGCTGGGGATACAGCCCGAATTTTGAGGGCCAGATTTAAGAGGGGAATGTGAGGGTGACAGATATTGCCGGTGGGTGTGGAGGTGTTAAAGGGGGGAGGGGGAGGGGAGAGGAGAGATAGAGAAGGAGAGGAGAGATAGAGAAGGAGAGGAGAGATAGAGAAGGAGAGGAGAGATAGAAAGGGAAAGGAGAGATAGAGAAGGAGAGGAGAGATAGAGAGGGAGAGGAGAGATAGAGAGGGAGAGAAGAGATAGAGAGGGAAAGGAGAGTTAGAAAGGGAAAGGAGGAAAGGAGGGGACTGGAAGGGGAGGGAGAGGAGAGATAGAGAGGGAGTGAAGGAAAGGAAGGGAGAGGAAATGGGGTGTTAGTATTGGAGGGAGAGGAAAGGGAAGGGAGGAAGGAAGGGAAAGGGAAAGATGGTGTTAGTGTTACAGGAATGAAAAGGGAGAATTTAGAAAGAGGCCTAGAGGTGGGGTTGAAGAGGTATTGGTTACGAGTAAAAGAGGTAAGCTGAGGATTTGATTGATGGATATTAGGCGCCGCAACATCGAGGTCCTATAGCGCCAGAAAAAGGTGATAGAGAGGTGTGACAGCAAGCAGTAAGGAAATGAAAAGAAAAGAGGGACAGTTGAAGAACTGAAAGCTAATGGCTGGGGCCGAAGGGGCGCCAAAACCCTGTAAGTATTGCCCACATTAATTAATATAGGCAATACCCCCCTACAGGGGGTAAGCTGAGGAGAGATAAATATAAGTTATAGTGTATGTGACTGGGAAAAAAATAAAATATAGATTAACAGGAACACAAAATACTATAATAAAAAAAAAAAAAAAAAAAAAAAAAAATTAATCCAAGAGAAAGCTGGATTATTATTGAACTGACAGCAACACCAAGAGAGAGAGAGAGAAGAAAAAAACACCGTAGGAAAAAAAATGAGTTATATGACCGAGAGAAACGAGAGTGTTGGCAGAGGGGAAGGGAGGGGAAGGGGAAGGGAGGGGAAGGGAGGGTGAGGGGTAGGGAAAGGGAAGGGAGGGTGAGGGGAAGGGAGAGTGAGGGGAAGGGAGAGTGAGGGGAAGGGAGAGTGAGGGTGAGGGGGAAGGGAGAGTGAGAGTGAGGGGAAGGGAGAGTGAGGGGAAGGGAGAGTAAGGGTGAGGGGAAGGGAGAGTGAGGGTGAGGTGAAGGGAGAGTGAGGGGAAGAGAGGGGAAGGGAAAATGGGAGGTATAGAGAAGCCTGTAGACTCCCTAGTGGGCAAGATGTTATCGGTAAATCTAGGGATGCCAGTTGGTTGTGTTTTGGGGCTGCTGGCCAGGCGGGGTTGGAGTTGGTGGTGGTGATAAAATGATGATGGTGGTGATATGTGTTGTTGGTGGTGGTGAGTGATGGTGTAAGTGGTGATGGTGATATAAGTGGTGGTGGTGGTGGTGTAAGTGGTGGTGGTATAGTGGTGATGGTGGTGAGTGGGTGGTGATGTGATGAGTGATAGTGGTGATATAAGTGGTGGTGGTGATGTAAGTGGTGATTGGTAATAATGGTGAGTGGTGGTGAAATATACACAACAACACATATACACAAACAAACACAGTGGAACTCAGGCACACAATCATACATCCACTCATAATCCAAAATTTGTATCCAAGTCTTGTTGAAGTTTCGAATCACTGGACACACTAGTGAACCAATTACAAGGCTTATCCTGTTTCCTATGGGCTGGATCTCACTTAATACTCGACCACGCCACTCGAAGCAAGCCTGGGTACTTATTTTGGATTGTGAGGGTACATACATACACATAAACACAAGCATGGATACACCAGTTCATACACAGGCACACAAAATACACATATGTATATCCTCAATCACAGGTATTCATTATGCAAAAACGCACACACACACACACACACATTTACACAGACTTTTGACACACACACACACAGACTGCAGGCTTTGATTAAATTCCCTCAAGGACACATAGAGTTGCGACACACACACACACACACACACACACACACACACACGGGTTGTCAAGCTTTCTTATAGCATGAAGACACGAGTATGTCATGTGCTAGACAGAACCCCTGGTGTGTGTGTGTGTGTGTGTGTGTGTGTGTGTGTGTGTGTGTAAATGTGGTTTACTGAAATACAGTCTGTCTCTTTTCTTTATTTCTTTATTCAGGCACCAAAAAAAAAAGTAAGATATAGTCACAAATCACGCGAGAATACCACACACACACACACACACATACACACACACACACACACAAATCTCTGTACACGCTTCAGATGACCTTCACCCCTATAATTTTCTACTTCCTGTGTGTCTAACTTTTTATTCACACCGCTACCGAATCCCACAAACTGACATTTTTCACGCACGCATCAAGTTTGGCAAGGATGGTTTCTTCTGCGTTGAGTAGCTAGGATATATATACAATTTTTTTTATTTTTTTTATCATCTTGAGTACATACGCTTTTTTTTTTTTTTCATCTTGAGTACATACGCTTTTTTTTTTTTTCATCTTGAGTACATACGCTTTTTTTATTTCATCTTGAGTACATACGTTTTTTTTTTTTTTTCATCTTGAGTACATACGCTTTTTTTTTTTATTCATCTTGAGTACATACGCTTTTTTTTTTTTTTTTTAACCAGCGTTACTGATTCACACAAGCTGAAGGGTCCAAGCACGAGTCCAGTTTTGCAAGGGGTTGTAAGTTGACTGAGTTTGGTATACTCTGTTCATATTAGTACTCGTGACTGTACATCATCTTATTTCTTCTATACCTTTGAGCAACATGTGCCAATTACATACACAGTTCCACACACACATACACACATACATGACAGTAAACTTCTCTACACTGCTATACATCTATTCCATTATACAATCATTACGTTATATTGACACATTCCTCATACTATTTATGTTTACACTCGGCTGACAAAAATTTCCAATCTCGCTCACCCTCCCTCCTATACTCTCACTCCTCTCTCACTGTACACACACACACACACACACACACATACACACACACGAGAGGTGGACCCCAGAGAGAGACAGACAGACAACGCTCCATAGAGGCAAACTCATTTTCATTCTCGTCGTCATTTTTATTAATTTGTGGAAATGCAATACGCGGACCCGATCGACAAGCATTTTTGTTTGTGTGTGTGTGTGTGTGTGTGTGTGTGTGTGTGTGTGTGTGTGTGTGTGTGTGTGTGTGTGTGTGTGTGTGTGTGTGTGTGTGTGTGTGTGTGTCTGTGTGTGTGTGTGTGTGTGTGTGTGTGTGTCTGTGTGTGTGTGTGTGTGTGTGTGTGTCAGTTATGGGAGGACGTACTATAATGCAACTCTGCTTTAATGTAGTTGTAGCAAGGCATCTTTATGTTACTATTATCCACAAGAATAATTAGTACACACGCTGCTGTTATTTACGAGGGATTAAAACATAGAAAATTTAAGACTATGTCACTGCAATACAATATTATTATTATTATTATTATTATTATTAGGTTTGTTGTTTTGCTAATCACCGTGTCACTAGGTAGGTAGACAGACCATAGAATTATTGCAGTACTTCCACAACAATAATGATCTCTCTCGCCATAATTATAGACTGTGGAAGAAAATCTGTGGCCAACCGTATACCTGTAGAATGTGAGAGGCATTGTTAGGGTTCGAAGTCCTTCTATTTTATGTCGTATGTAATGTTTAGTCTTCAGTATAATGGCAGTGTGGTGTGTGTGACAGATTTTTTATGTCATTTGATACATTGGTTTAATTTGGTTAGGTTTAAATTCTTATGTGCTTCTTGCCAATTAAAATGTGCTTATCAAATGTCCTTGTAGAAATATATACTTACGTTACTCTTGCTCTGAAACGTTTTATTATAGTTTAACATTATTGGTCTATATAGCCTGTGAAAATTTAAACTGTATAGAGAAATTGCCTCGTGTAGGAAAATGAACTCCCTTCGTAGCCGAGTATCATTAATTAATTATAACTTATCCAAGCTTCCTTTAATGGGGAGCAACATTTTTTCTTTCCCTCAACTCAGCCCCGTAAAAGAAAAAGTAATTTATTAAAAAAGTTAATAACAAGCAGCAACAAGTCACGAAAGAAAAAAATTAAGTTAATAACAAGGCCCTTATAAACTTTGTAGGACTAGATTAGGGCAAGAGTGAAGTGTACAGTCGCGAGCAATAATACGTATTCAGGTAATAACAATAGATACAGTAAATAAATGCAAATAACAATAGATACAGTAAATAAATGCACAATAAGATCTTCATGGGAATTATTTCGTTGTTTAATTGGTCTGTTCAAAGTTTCAATCACAGCTGTATACTCATTTGTGTTCGTGACTTAGGCCCGTAGTTTTAAAAACCCTCAAAATAATTCCTACTAAATCTTCTTAACCTATTTATCCACCATCAAACTCCTCCTCCACCTTGTCCACCTATTCATTTTATTTCTTCTCCCTTGTTTACTATCCTCTGTCTCCAGCTGTTTCGACAACCTATAACTTCCTCCTTCAGTAATGTTAATCTCACCCTCTGTCTTCACCTTCAATCATTATTTACAGGTCTGAGAGTATCCTTAACACACTACCTTTACCAAAACACATTAATTTAAGTTATACAACCTCTGTCTTCCACTTCTACTCTCAACATACGTCTCAACCGACTTTTAAGGCCCACAAACTCAACCCCCTAATCTCAGCTCTCAAAGTCCCTCCCTACCTCTCTCCACCCACAGCCCCAGACTCCATACCAATTAATCTCACTAAAGATGCATAAAACTGACCCCCACGTTGTAAAGCAGTCCTGAAAAAGCGAGAAACTTGTCCCATATATCCAGGCCACCATTTTTATAACTGCCTCGCCGTCTGACGCTCACCACCACCACCACCACCACCAGCAACCAGCCTCCTGCTCCTCCTCTCATAATATATGCACCAGTTAGTTAGTTCCCTTTACACAGCCCGTCCATCTAGCATTGTACATTAATTGCCAGCACTTAAATAACTGGTACACGAAAAGAGGATTGACAGCTCTGTATGTACCAGTTATAAGTGCCGGCAACTGTACATGATGTTAGCTAATAAAGGCGTCTTACTCATCTACTTAATCAACAGTGATCAATATACATGTACTATATAATAAAACTTGGGATGACGTCAAACAATTTCATGCGACACTGAATAATCCCTTGATACTTTCACGTGAGGCAGGCAACTGAAACTGTAATCTCTTTCTTGCATCATTATCGATTCATACTAATGTACCCTTGCCAAGACTTTGACAGAAGGCTACACGGGGAATATACGAAACACAAGAAGAAGATACAGAAAACAGTGAGGCCAAAGTACAAGGTGGCAGGAGGTGGTGTGACTACTGTAGCGAGAAGGCATGTGGGAGTCAGAGAGAGAGAGTGGAAACAATCCTTTTGATCTCCACGAAGCACGAACCTAGCGAGGAGTTTCTGGAGTATGATGTGAATTCTCGAGTTGTGTGTATGCGTGTCTCTGTCTGTCTGTGTATGTGTGTGTGTGTGTGTGTGTGTGTGTGTGTGTGTGTGTCGGTCTGTGTGTGTGTGTGTGTATGTGTGTATGTGTGTATGAGTGTGTCTGTGTAAGAGAGTGGAGATAGGCCTACATCCATATATCAACCAATCCATAAATAATTATATTCTCCCTTCATTAATCACTCCCTCACCCTCCCATTCTTCCCCTTTACAAATTTCACATATGCTACCTCGTTTCCCCTCCACCACCAGCAGCAGCACCCCTTCCCCTCTTTTTCGAACAATTTATGTCCCTTCCTCTCTTTCCTATCCCTCACACTCATCCACATCCTCCTCCTCCTCCCTCCACCTCCCCTGTGTAGGCTACCTAAATTTATCACCACCGCTCCTCTTTCCCCTTCGCTCACACTAATCATTCTTCCTCGTCCTCGTTCACTATCACCTTTTTATTCCCCTCCTCCTCTTCCTCCTCCTCTTACTCTTCATGTCACTGCTCCCCCACTTTCCCCCCTCTATATTCTCTCTCTATTTCCCTTACTTTCCCTCTCTCTCCCCTCTCTCACTTTTCCTCTCCCTCTTCCTCTCCCCCCCTCACTCTCTCTGTCTGTCTGTCTGTCTGTCTGTCTGTCTGTCTCTCTCTCTCTCTCCCTCTCCCTCTTTCTCTCTCTCTCAAATCTCACTTTTCATTTTCCACCTATTTTCCCTTTTTCCCAACTATCTAAATTCACTCGACACTCCCCCCCATCTCCACTCCTCACTTCAATCTACAGTCTAAATTCCCACTCCCCTTCCTATTCCCCATTTACCTCCTACCTAACCCACTTACTGTAATATGACCCTCTCTCTTCTACCCTATTTATTCATCACTCTTTTCCCCGATCTACAGTACAACCAATCTAAATCGAATGTAACATACACCTACGAATCTAAAACACACTTCATATCCCCACGACTCAACTACTGCTCTGTATATTTTCTTCTCTTGTTCCTATTCCTCTCTGTACTCATCTCACTCTTTCCTTGCCTTTACTCCAGTGGCAGATTAAAGGTGTTGGGTTAGTGAGTAGAGGTATAGGGTGAGGGTGGGGGGAGAGGAGATGGTGAGGGTAGGGTAGGGGAGTGGGTGAGGGATAGAGAAGGGTGATGGTGAGGGTGGGGGTGAGGGTAGGGGTGAGGGTAGGGGTGGGGGTGGAGGTGGGGGTAAAAGTGGGGGTTGGGGGTTCTTTCTGGGAGATGGCCAGGACCAAACCACAAGGGGAACCATACAGTGAATCCAATACATGAATTTTTAACTGAAATGAAGTTCCAGCATACAAGAAAAAATCATTATTACAAATATTATATGGCATTATGAAGATTAATATCTAAGTAAATAAGCTAATGATATAATTCAATTATGTAATAGATCATGTGATAGAGTTTGAGAGTGACTATATAATTATAAAGAAAAATTATTATCGGTCAAATTTTATTTGCACTGAGTATTGAAAGTTACAAAAAAATATATATACATGATGCTATTTATTTTCTCAAATATGCACACAGTCACATCTTCAAAAACATCCTTATTACCTGAACTTAAAGTGTAAGTTGACGGATGAGACAAAAGTTATGACCAGCACTGTGCTCGAAGGAAAAAAAAAAAAAAAAAAACACACACACGAAAGCGAGATAATCCTCCGCGTTGGATGAAAGTGCAGGCTGCAATTATTTTCTTGCCTGACATTTTTACCCCGTTAGTGAGAGTCAGTGTGGCAGGGGAGGCAGGGGAGGCAGGGAGGCAGGGGTGGCAGGAGTAGCAGGGGAGGAAGGGGAGGCAGGGAGGCAGGGAGGCAGGGAGGGGTGGCGGCAGAGGGGAGAAGCAAATGTGGAAACGGTGAGAGTAAAGAAAAAGAAAAAATAAATACAAGTAAAAAAAAGTTAACTGAGGTGGGAAAGAGTAAAGGAAGAGGACATTATATAATTGTGAAGACAGAAAGATAACATAGAAAACTGATAAACCTAAGAAAGGGAGAAAGAGGAGGAGGAGGAAGAGAAGAGAGAACCCTACTTATACACATACATACATACTGTACATATATATATACACATAGAAATAAATACATATACCGGTACATAATAAATACATGAATACAAACATATACAAATACAGGCTTATATACATACACTTACACACATCCACACACACATACAAACATACACAGTTAAAGAAATACACAAGAAATACAGAGATAGAACAGACACAGGAGTATATTGACACAAGTAAGGTGTAGGAGAGAGAGGAAGGTGGAGAAGAGGCGGTGGAGGAGATGAGATGAGATGGCATGGGTGCAGGAATATATAGAAGGGAGGAAATGGAGAGAGGATGGAAATGGCAGAGAGAGAGGGAAGGATAGAATACAAATGGCAGAGTGGAAGACTGGTGTGTGTGTGTGTGTGTGTGTGTGTGTGTGTGTGTGTGTGTGTGTGTGTGTGTGTGTGTGTGTGAGAGAGAGAGAGAGAGAGAGAGAGAGAAACAGGATTGGGAGTGGGCCAAGAGAAGGAGTGGCAGAATGACTCAAAGAAAGGCAAATGGAGAAAGTGTGAGAGAAGACTTGTGTGTGTGTGTGTGTGTGTGTGTGTGTGTGTGTGTGTGTGTGTGTGTGTGTGTGTGTGTGTGTGTGTGTGTGTGAGTGAGTGAGTGAGTGAGTGAGTGAGTGTGTGTGTGTGTGTGTGTGTGTGTGTGTGTGTAAGGAATGGTGGGTGTGTGTGCAGGGAATAGGTAAGTAGGTTGGGCAGGGTCGAAGAGGGGTAAGAGTAGGAGAAGGGAATACGAAATGGAGGAACCAAAGAAAAGGGGGAAGAGTTTGGGGGGGGGATTTTTTTTTTTGGGGGGGGGCTTGGGGGAGAGTCGGGGGGATGAGTTTGGAGGAGAGTGAAATTCGACAGCCATAGTGAGAAAGAAGGATAATATAGAAAAAGTAAAAAAATACAAATACAAAAGAGAGTAAGAGAAAAGAGAGAAAGAGAAAAGACAGTAAGAAAAAATGAGAGTAAGATAAATCAAAGTAAAAGGAATACAAGAATATGAGGAAAGAGAATAGGAGGATGAGAGAAAGAAAAAAAGGGAGTAAGAGGAATGAAAATAAGAGGAAAGAGAGTAAGAGTAATTAGAGTAAAGAGGAATGAGAGTAAGAGTAATGAGAGTAAGAGTAAGAGTAAAGAGAGTAAGAGGAAATAAAGTAAGAGAAATAAGAGGAATAAGAGTAAAAGTAAAGAGAGTAAGAGGAATGAGAGTAAGAGGAATGAGAGTAAGAGGAAAGAGAGTAAGAGGAATGAGAGTAAGAGTAAAGAGAGCCAGGATGACCCACAGAGCCCCAGCTTAACCAAGAGGAAGGGAAAGAGGAAGTCAGGCCTACATCATCAAAATTCCTAGGCCCATTATCTCTATCTCTCTCTCACTCTTTCTCTTTTTTATTCACACACACACTATCTCTCTCTGGCTCTCTCTCTCTTATTCACACACACACTATCTCTCTCTGTCTCTCTCTCTCATTCACTCACACACTATCTCTCTCTCTCTCTCTTTTTCTCATTCACTCATACACTATCTCTCTCTCGCTCTCTTTCTCTCTCTCTCTCTCTCTCTCTCTCTCTCTCTCTGGTGGCAGGAACAGATGAGGTGTCTGTTAGATAGGTAGCTGAAGGAGAGAGAGAGAGAGAGAGAGAGAGAGAGAGAGAGAGAGAGAGAGAGAGAGAGAGAGAGAGAGAGAGAGAGAGAGAGAGAGAGAGAGAGAGAGAGAGAGAGAGAGAGAGAGAGAGAGAGAGAGAGAGAGAGAGAGAGAGAGAGAGAGAAATTATACAGATGATGTATAATACGTAATTTACATAAACCTACATATTAGGCCTAATTTTACAGGGATAATATATAAACATAAAAATACACATACATATAGAAAATACATAATGCATTTTTTGTACCTTCCTGACTCCCTGATTACATAACATACGGTATTGAATAATAATAATATCCAAATTGTTTATATGCAAATCGAAATAAGCGTGTAGAAATGTTATTCCCGTTTGCAATTAATATGAAATTATTTACAAGCGCTATTTACATAAACACATTTAATAATGGAAAAGCGGGGGAGAAAAAAATTGTGTGGCGGGAAAAAAAAAATGGGTGAAACTTTGAAAAAATAAACATGTACGTGTTTTTGACTGCTTTCTCACAGCTCTCTCTTTCTCTCTCTCTCTCTCTCTCTCTCTCTCTCTCTCTCTCTCTCTCTCTCTTTTATCATCTCGAATTTCTTTTTCCTTCCTCCCTCGATGCCTCACATATTCTCTCGCTATTTATCTCACAACCTCCAACGCTAATTATACCCCCCTCCCCCCCCCCCACTACCGGTATAGTCCCCTCTCCCTTTCCCTTTTTCACTTTTCACTACTATTTCCTTCTGCTCAACCCATCATTCTCTTTCCTCTCTCTTTATCTCTTTCTCTCTCTCTCTCTCTCTCTCTCTCTCACACACAGAGAATCCCTAACACTCTTCCCATCCCTCTCTCGATTTTCTATTCCCCTCACTCCCTTCCCCAACTACTCCCTCTCACAGTACTCCCTTCCCTCCCCTCTAGGGTTGGAGTAATTACAATTCAAATTCTTAATTACAATTACAAATAAATTACGTTATTAAAATCTTTAATTGCAATTATAATTACAATTACTCACGTGAAGTTCAATTACAATTACTACAAGAGTCAGCCGATTATTATTACAATTACAATTACCCAGCTTCGAACAATAAGGAAAAGGGGAGGGCAAAGGATGAAGAGATGGAAAAGGAGGAAGAAAGGAGGAGAAAGGCAATAAAATATCATGTCCTAATCCACAAAACAGGAAAAGTGGACTCGTCTGATTGTCGTATAAATACATACTGTATGTAGGTTGTCCAGCAAGGGTTGCCATACTTTATAATAACGGTTGTAGTCGTAGTTATGGTCGTGGTCGTGGTTGTATTACTGATTGCTCTTCTATAGCGTATATACAGTACAGTATACACATATTTGACACCATAGCAATATATACAAGGAATATCAGAATTTTAGTACAACTTACGTTTTTCACAATTACAATTAAATTATAATTATTTTATAATGTAATTAATTATAATTACAATTACTGGTACTTTATTAAGTTTAACATCCATGCAATTAAAATTATAATTACAATTACATACCTTACTGTAATTAATTACATTTAATTAAATTCAATTACAATTGCAATTACTCTAGACCCTGCTCCCCTCTGCCATTTTTCTTACCGTACCTCTCCCCTGTCATGTCCCTCACTTCCCTCACTTTTCCTTTCCCTTACCCTCCTCACGGCCCTCCCTTCACTTCCCCCTTCCATCTCAACTCAGTCCTTTTTCCCTCACTCCCCTACTCCTTTTCCCTTCCCTCTCCTCTTTCATTTCAGTCTTTTTCCCCTCATTTCCCTACTCCTTTTCCCTACCCTCTCCCCTCCACCACCACCACCACCACCACTCCCTTTCACAGCCCTTCCATTCCCCCCAAAATATAAATGTTTAATTTATGACCGAAATTGATAACGCGTCGCGACTGTTATGGCCCCGTGTTTAAAAACTATAAATTTTACTAATATTTTTTGCTTAACCAATCGGAGGTTTAATAAAAAAAAAAAAAAAAAAAAAAAAAAGCGGAAAATGTGAGTGAGGAAAATATCACACTATCATTGTTGGAATTTCGAAATGAATTCCTTTCAATGTGAGTTTCTATCAGTCACCATTTTGCCAATACAAGGTTAAGGGGATAGTATGTATACCTTTGATAGATTGGAGGGGAGAGACTTGATTCCTCCAATGTATGCTAGGAAACGGACTCAGACGAAGAAAAATGAATGGTATCTCGTTGCCTGGGATAGTTTGGAGGAATCATTTGCTCCAGATTTACCACCCAAAATAATGTGTTATGTGGTACATCCTTAAAGCAAAGGAAAAAATTCTTGAAGGTGTGTTATTATTATTATTATTGTTATTATTATCATAATATTTATCATTATTATTATTATTAGTAGTAGTAGTAGTAGTAATAGTAGTAGTTTTGTTGTTGTTTTTATTATTATTATTGGTTATTATCATTGTTATTATCATTGTTGTTGTTATTATTATCATTGCTCCCAAGTCCCTTATGATATCAGGGAAAAATAGAAAATTATATTACTGTGTATTCTGACGATGTTTATCTCACTTTGTAT
>JAWZYT010001441.1:2500-44859 GCA_034508575.1 Petrolisthes manimaculis | reverse complement strand
AAAGAAGGAAAGGAGAGAGAAGGAAAAGGAAGGAAAGAGAAGGAAAAGAAAGGAAAGAAGGAAAGAAATGTAAGAAATGAAGGAAAGGAAAGAGAAGGAAAGAAATGTAAGAAATGAAGGAAAGGAAAGAAGAAAGAAGGAAAGAATGTAAGAAATGAAGGAAAGGAAAGGACAGAAATGTAAGAAATGAAGGAAAATGTTAGTTAGTTTGAGAAGGAAGGAATGAGGAAAATAGTGGGAAAAGAGGAGTAGCTGATGTTAGGGAATGAGAGGAAGCAAGATAAACACTTTGAGGAAAAGAGAGCAATGAAGAGAGAGACTGAGAGTCAGAGAGAGAGAGAGAGAGAGAGAGAGATCAAATCGATGCTCTCTCTTTCTCTCTCTCTCACTCCCTCTCTCTCTCTCTACAGTGGTTGGACAAATCGTTTAATTAAACAACTATACCATATTTATATATATATATATATATATATATATATACACAATGTTTTCCATTTTCTTTTGTAAATTTTCTATATTTTCACACATTGCTTCTTCCCCTTTACATTTCCACTCAAGTTTCTCCATTTTTTTCTCCACATACTCCCCTGCATTCCCCTTCCTCCCTCCCTCCTCTCAACTCTCTCTCTCTCTCACACACACACACAAAACTCAACTCTTACACACACACACACACACAAAACTCAACTCTTACACACACACACACACACACTCAACTCTCTTTCTCTCTCTCCAACACACACACACAAACTCAACTCTCTTTCTCTCTCTCTCTCTCTCACACACACACACCACAAACTCAACTCTCTCTCTCTCTCTCTCTCTCTCACACACACACACACTCCCACCCTAACCCTCCACTCCTTCTCTCTTCCACCCTCTCTCCCATTCTCTCTCTCGTCTCTTTCGCTCAATCTAAGCTAACTGGAATTGGGCTATCTTCTCCCAGTTTATAGCCCAGTTTGGCTAGGGAAGATTTGGAAAGTTGGGAGTTTTTCTTTTTCTTTTCCTTGCCACAAACTTTCTTTTCCTTTCGTTTGTGTTTTCATTTTTTTATTTCAATCATTTCTTTCAGGGGTTTTTTCATTCCTGTCTTCTCCCTATCTTTCATCTCTCATTCTTCTCCTTCCTTCTGATATACTTTCGTCCTTCCTTCCCTCCTACCTTCATCTCACTTTCTACTTTCCTCCCTCCTTCCTTACTTCCTTCTTTCTCCTTTTCTGATGTATTTTCCTTCCTTCCTTCCTCCCTCCTTCCTCCTACTTCCTCCAGCCTTCCTTTCTCCCTACCACCACTTCTCTTCAACTCCCTCCTTTCTTCCTTTCCTTCCTTACTCCCTCATTTCACCTCCCTCCTTCCATCTCTCCTTACACTCCCTCTTCCTACCATCCTCTCTTTTTACGCCACCCTCCTTCCTCTTCCTTTCCTACCACCCTCTCTCCTTACTACTCTCTCCATCCCTCCTTCCTTTCCTTCCTTCCTTCCATTCCTTGCCTACAGTCCAGTACTATAGTGTGTACCATCATCTTGTCTTCCTTTCCTCCTTCCTTTCCTCCATCCCTACCTCCCTCCTTACTCCTTTCCTCCATCCCTCCTTCCTCCATCTCCCCTACTTCCTTTCTTCCATCCCTCTCTCCTTCCTTCCTTCCTACCACCCTCTATCCTTACTCCACCCTCCTTCCTCCCTCTTCCTCTTCCTCTCCCCATCCCTCCTTCCTCCCTCCTTCATCTCCCCTCCCTACTTCCTTCTTTCCTTCCTTCCATTCCTCTCTACAGTCCAGTACTATAGTGTAGCATCATCTTGTCTTTATAGCTTGGGT
Source organism: Petrolisthes manimaculis (assembly GCA_034508575.1). Classification (NCBI taxonomy): domain Eukaryota; kingdom Metazoa; phylum Arthropoda; class Malacostraca; order Decapoda; family Porcellanidae; genus Petrolisthes; species Petrolisthes manimaculis. Next base: position 43,039 of record JAWZYT010001441.1, on the reverse strand, counting down.
GTGAGAAGCTGGGATCTGGTTACTCTCTCTCTCTCTCTCTCTCTCTCTCTCTCTCTCTCTCTCTCTCATATAAACACTCTTTTTTTCTTCTCTTTCTCTCTCTCTCTCTCTCTTTCTCTCTCACACACTCACACAAACAACTCTCTCTCTGTGTGTGTGTGTTTTGGTGATTTCTTGTATAACCGACATCTCCCTCTCCTCTCTCACACACACAAACACCTTCTCTTTCTTTTTTTTCTCTTTCTCTGTCTCTCTCACATACACACACACTCTCTCTCTGTCTTTCTCTTTCTTTTTTCTCTTTCTCTGTCTGTTTCTCCTCTCTCTCCCTCTCACACACACACACACTTTTTTTTCTCTCTCTCTCACACACACATAAACACACACTTTTCTCTCTCTCTCTCTCACACACACACACACACACACACACACACACACTCTCTTTTTTTCTTTTTGTCTCTCTCTCTCTCTCTCTCTCACACACACACCTATATAGAGTGCCTTGATTCCTCCAAAGTATGCCAGGAAACAACAGGACCAGATGAACAAAAATAATGGTGTTTGTTGTGTTGTTGCTTGGAATAGTTTGGAGGATTCAGTTGCTCCAGATTTACCAACACAAAAATTCCCCCTTATATTAACTTTATTATTATTATTATTATTATTGTTATTATTATTTTTATTATTATTATTGTTATTGTTATTATTATTTTTGTTATTATTATTATTGTTATTATTATTATTGTTATTATTATTGTTATTATTATTATTGTTATTATTATTATTGCTATTATTTTTATTATTATCATTATCATTGTTATTATTATTGTTGTTATTATTATTTTTATTATTGATATTATTATTATTATTATTGTTTTGCGTATATAGGGTGATATGCCAACCAACTTTCCCACCTAAAATCAGAAAGTTTGGAAATCGTAATTGAATTGCGTAATCTACTTACCAAAAAAAAAAATATATATAGTATAAAATATTCTATAGCCTCGCAATTCATTAGAAAACAGAAAAGCATTTGGGGATATATATTTTTTTTCATGGTAATCTTTAATGCGGGGAGATTTTTACACCGCCCCCGACCCGAAGGGGATGGTGTATTGTTTTCGGTGCCGGATATTTATTTATTTATTTATCTGTTCGTGTGTTTGTTTTCGGTGCCGGATATTTATTGATTTATTTATCTGTTGGTGTGTTTGTTAACAGTCTAGCGTCCACAGGTTTAGCCGTATGATGTTCATTTTTTTTCTATTGATAGATATTCATCAGAAAACGAAATGATTAACTTTTGGGCAAAATCGGTCGAAGGTCAAGGTCACAAAAAAAATCGTGAAATCGTGATAAGATGCGGTGTTGCCAGCGAATGTCTTGTTTTTATTATTATAGTCGATTTATGAAGCCATACACATAATAATTTCTTTTTAATTAAGTCTTTGCCCAGGTGAAGGAATACGTAGCCCTGATATTAATACTGTAAAGTGGAAATATTGATTAACTCACTCATAATAACATCTTACCACCGTGTCAAGGAAATAATAATCAGAGGTCATTCAGTTATTGTCAACACGTGTATCTCTTTTCTGTCAGGCATTACGACTTATGTTTACTGTATATATATTCTCTTTATTATGGTCCTTCAGGGGGTGTGGGATTAGGGGGAAAGGCTTGGGATGGGTAAAAAGCCTGTCCCCCTATTCCTGCACCTCCCTAACCCCCCCCCAGCCTGTCCCCCTACTCCCGCACCCCCCAAAACCCTCCCCAAGCCTGTCCCCTTATTCCCACACCCCCTTAAAACGTATTGGGTCTGAGCATCTTACACGAAGATGAATTTTTTTTTTTTTTTTTTTTTTTTTTTTGAGAGAGATGATGCAAACCAAAAGACCGAAAGCAAAAAGAAAGCACTACTAACCTTATAATAATAAATAATAATAAATAACAATAAACATTAATGTACTGTTCATGTGTTAAATGATATGACATGTTTCCGGAGTGTGTGTGTGATATTCCATTTGTAAGATATTAATTAAGGAAAGTTTATTGTCAGTTACTGTCGGGAGTTTAATTTATATAATTGTTAAATTATGTATATTAAAAAGAAAATGAACAAACTCGTGACTCCAGAGTTCTTTATAGGAAAGACCCGTTTTAAACAAGGGTTGTGTACTCGTAAATAGAATATGGAAAGAACCAATGTTAACCATAAATTTAATAACAAACATGTCACACTTAAGGGGAGGGTATAATTTTGACATTTTTGGAGATACTGATTCCTCCAAATTATTCCAGGCAACAGGATACCATTATTTTTCTTTATCTGGGTGTGTTTCCTGGCATACTTTGGAGGAATCAAGGCACTCCAATGTAACAAAAGTATACTCTCCCCTTAACCTAAACCTCTGAAGATTCTCACATTGACACAACAACAACAACAACAACAACAATAAACCAAAGTAACAACAATAAACCAAAGTAACAACAATACTACTAAACACCTAATTAATTAACTAAGTAACCCACTAAACATAATTTATCCACTGGACACACAATAACACAAAACACGAACACCCGTAGTTAAAAAAAAAATTGAGGGCCCTTACTGGAGCTCTATGAACCCTCCAAACTACTCCAGGCAACAGATTCCCTATTAGAAACACTGAAGGGTTCTGTGGTCTGGATTATTTTGGAGGGTTCATAGAGCTCCAGTAAGGGACCTCAATTTTTTTTAAAACTACGAGCCTTAATCCTAAACCTTAACCTAAATTACATGAAAATATATGTTACCAACAGATTTGCATACAATTAAGGGGAGAGTATAGTTTTTTTTTTTTTTTTTGTAGATAATGATTCCTCCAAACTAATCCAAGCAACAGAACACCATTATATTTGTCCATAGGGTTCTGTTTCGTGGCATACTTTAGAGCAGTGGTTCCCAAACTGGGGGCCATGGCCCCCTGGGGGGCCATATAGAAGAATTTAGGGGGCCATAGTCTGAGGCTATGCATAAATAAAACCAAAGGAATTTAGCGGGTAGGTAGCCAGTGGAGGGAACTTACAGGTTCAGTACAGGTTTGTGCAATGCTTTGCTGCCAGACACATGAGTAATACGTCCTTTTTAATATGATTCTGTGTTCTTGATATAAGGGAAGCAAGATCATTTTAACTCAACATAATTCTAATCTAAGGCTTCCTAAGCTGTGTATTCTGTATGATAACCTGGTCTTGAATCTTACGTATCAGCAAGGATGTTCATATTTTTCAGTTAACGGGTTATGGTCGTAGGGGGGGTGGGGGGCCATGGACAAGGATCATGTATGAAAAGTGGGTAACGACCAGAAAAAGTTTGGGAACCACTGCTTTAGAGGAATCAAGGCACTCCAATGTACCAAAAGTATACTCTCCCCTTAAACTCACAACTGTACAATATATAATATAACACATAACACTACAATACCTCTGGACTTGAAAGTAAACGTCTGTTGGTGTTTCAGTACACGGGCAGCAGACACAAAACTTGGGTATGGTGATTGGTGAGCTGCAAGGTAAAAGGAAAAGTAAGGTAGTTTCACATCGAAGGAGGGTGAAGCGAAAATATGAAGACAAAATATCCAGACTGTAGGTTCAGGGTTGATGGGGAACTACTCAGTCAACACCACCCAGATATCTCGGTGGTGTTGGCTCAAGTCTCACATTCACGTAAACCACTCGTGTACTGAGCTCCGTTTTCTTTTGAACCACTCGTGTACTGAGCTCCGTTTTCTTTGATATTATCACTGACATCACAGGAGCTGCGTGTGGGGGTAAGGCTGAGGGTAAAGTCATGGTCTAATGTACTGCAACCTGGTGAATAAAAGCGAGCTATTTGAGTTAATTTTATGAACCAAAATTGCACACACCAACAGCTATAGTTTCGGATCATTTTTCGAAGCCATCTCATTGGAAGGTGTTGCAGTACATTAGACCATGACTTTACCTCTCTTCCTTTTTACCTTGGTAGAGTGGGATAACGACTGTAATCACTGAGGGCTTGACAACACACAACAACAAACACTCTACTTCACATACAGAGAACAGTAAAGTAAACGGGAATACTGCTTTAAAAAATAGGAGAACTGCTGCCAACCACTCCCTACCAGTCCTCGTCCCCAACTGCCTCACAGCCTACTTCCCACTCCAGTCCAGTCATCACCTCTGCTCAACTCCAACCACCCCGTTTCCAAACCTCAAAATTACAGAAATAACATATTTGAAACATCAATACATTTGAATCATTTGAAACATCGATACAATTTCTCATTATATTCGAAATAGTATTAATTTGCTTGCCAGCTACACACACTGCTTAGAGAATACACAATGTTGTATAATTACTTTAGTAAGTTTTCCATCTATATACATATCAGTCTATCTCAATTATCCCTGTTATCTATTGCATCAGTATATGCTGGGAAATATGCTGCTTTAAGTTGTTTTCTTATAAGCCATTGGTGTTGTTTTATGCCAACATACCTCAGTTATGACAGGAAGAAGATATTGTTAATATACTGTATGTTGTACAGTCATGGTCTAATGTACTGCAACACCTTCCAATGAGATGGCTTCGAAAAATGATCCGAAACTATAGCTGTTGGTGTGTGCAATTTTGGTTCATAAAATTAACTCAAATAGCTCGCTTTTATTCACCAGGTTGCAGTACATTAGACCATGACTTTACCCTGGATAAACTGTCCTCAAACCCCTCCCTCCCTCCTCCTCCTCCACCCCTTTACCCCCACTGATCTTCATCTCTTTTCTCCCCAACAGGTTATGGAGATGGGCGGGGGTACAGCCCCCCCGGTCCTGTGGCGCTGCCTCTCACGCCCTCGCCTGACCACGGCCGCGCCCTCACGCCCACGGAGGGAGTTGGGTCAGGTCTGGTGTCCCTGGCGCCGCTCTGCCCCCAGTTTGACCCCAGACCGCCCCTCGAGGAGCCAATTAACCTGACGACGCGCCCCCCCGCCCTACACGACCGCCCCCCCGCCCTACACGACCGCCCCCCAGAGGACCTGAGCACAGCACACGCCATCTTGGACCTGAGTACAGCCCGAGTAGCTGAGTTCTCCCCTCCACACACACCCCCATCACCCCCACATGAGTACGTCCATCACCCTCACCCTCACCCTCACCCTCACCCACACCCTCACCGTCACCCTTCACCAGTACCACAACACTACCAGGAATCAGAGAGGCCGGAGTCACCACAGAAAGCCTGTACCGTCGCCTACACCTACGAGGCCTTCTTTGTGAGTGACGGAAGGTCTAAGCGACGGACTGAGACAGAGAAGCCAAGATATACGTGTTCAGAGTGTGGTAAACATTATGCCACTTCGTCTAACCTCTCACGACATAAACAGACACACAGAGACCTGGACTCCGGTAATGCCCGACGCTGTCACGTGTGTGGCAAAGCCTATGTCAGCATGCCAGCCCTGGCCATGCATGTGTTGACACACAACTTGACACACCGGTGTGGTGTCTGTGGTAAGGCCTTCTCCCGCCCTTGGCTGCTACAGGGACACATGCGCTCACACACAGGAGAGAAACCCTTTGGCTGCGCACACTGTGGCAAGTCCTTCGCTGACCGCTCCAATCTGCGCGCACACATGCAGACTCACTCCCAGCTCAAGAACTTCAGGTGTAAACGCTGCAACAAGTCCTTCGCTCTCAAGTCCTACCTAAACAAACACTACGAGTCCGCCTGCTTCAAGGACCTGCCCCTGCCCCCATCCTCACCAGACCCCCTTGATGATGACTTAGACCCCTCCTAGTCCTAACACACACACACACACACACACACACATACACACACACACACACACACACACCAAAATACAAATAACACATAAACACCAACATAAAGAAATAAAAGCAATAATATTATAAACGTTTACCAACACTTACTTGAAGAATAACACACACACACACACACACACACCACTCCCCTGACCAGAGAGATGTGGGGCTGGAAGGGCTGGAAGGGCTGGAGGGTGTCAAGTCAAGTCAAGTCAAGTTGCTAAGTAAATAAGTAAGTAAGTAAGTAAGTCAGTCGTCAGTCGTCTGCAATCAATGTGTGTCGCAACTCAAGCCGTCGCAACAACAATCAAAACAACCACAACCACCACAACCAACAACTTCAAACTTCAAACTTCACCTCCAACAACAACAGCAACAACAAACTTCATTACCCTTGCCACAACCACCACCACCAACTTCACCTCCAACAACAACAACCAACAACCACCAACAACCAACAACAACAACTTCAAACTTCACCTCCAACAACCAACAACAACTTCAAACTTCACCTCCAACAACAACCAACAAACTTCACCTCCAACAACAACAACAACAACAGCAACCAACTTCATATACCCATTGTTTGTCCTGACATCATCTGGTGACCAACTAACTCCACCGTCCACTCTTAAATTAAATTAAAATTACCCAGGAGGAGTGAAGACCAGATTTTTTTTATCAATTTAATTATGTCAACACTAGAATAATGATAATATGATTCGTTAGTATCTGTACATGTTTTGGTTTTTTTGTGTGTGTGTGTGTTTATTTATTTATTGTTTGTTTATTATTTATTTACTATGTACTGTTCTTGTTCTTCATCTTGTTCTTCTTCTTCTTTGAGGGTTTTATGTCGTGAATGAATGAGTGCTAACAAAAATAAATGTCTCCTCTGTCTGACTCCATGCAACTTTCGATGTTGTTGTTTGTTGTGTCTCTTCAAAGTCAAAACAACAACAACAACAACACAACACAAGGTCAAAAACAAAAACAACACAACAAAAGTAGAACACAAAAACACAAACAGAAACACAAAACAACAACATAAGGTCAAAAACAACAACACAATTTCAAAACAAAAACACAAAACAACAACACAAGTTCAAAACACAAAAACACAAACAGAAACACAAAACAACAACATAAGGTCAAAAACAACAACACAATTTCAAAACAAAAACACAAAACAACAACACAAGTTCAAAACACAAAACATAAACAAGGTCAACACAAAAACACAAACAGAAACACAAAACAACAACACAAGGTCAAAAACAACACATAAACAAGGTCAAAACAAAAACACAAACAGAAACACAACACAAGGTCATTCAACACAAAACCGAATCAAGGTCAACCCTACCATACTTTATATTTCCGACTTCCAGGGTTAAAGGGTTAGAAAGAGAGGGTTGAGGAAGAGAGGGTTGAGGAAGTGAGGGTTGAGGAAGAGAGGGTTGAGGAAGAGAGGGTTGAGGAAGGGAGGGTTGAGGAAGGGAGGGTTGAGGGAGGAAGGGGGGGGAAGCCTGTGTGTTATACCAGCCCCCTCCCCTCCCCTTACCCCCCACTCCCACCACTACCTCCTCACTGACCACCACACACAATATAAACAAAAACAAAAACACGCATCAACAACAAGAACACACATCATCAACAAACACATAAACACTTAAAAAACACAAACACATACAACAACAACATCAACAACAAACACACAACACACACATCAACAAACTTTATAAATAATACCAGTTGTTCGTTTGTTTGTTTGCTTGTTTTAAGATAGTGCGTACGTACATACATAAGTTCTTTAGAGCGTCCGAGCCGTTAGTGTAGAAGTTACAATTATTATAAATATTATTATTATCAGCGGCTCTTGAATTCTTACTCCCATGTACAGTTGCCAAAAAAGGTATTGTGACAACTATTGATACAACATTAAATAAATATATTAATGTTCATAGTTGTTTGTAGGGATTATAAGTATGTATTACAGAAGGATATGTATATTTCCTTTTGCTATACATGCATATAAGTATGTATTACAGAAGGATATGTACCGTATATTTCCTTCTGTTATACATGCTATATTATAAGTATGTATTACAGAGGGATATGTATATTTCCTTCTGTTATACATGCTTATAGTCCACATACAAATAGTTGTGGATATTACTAGGGTTAAAGTTCTATCAAGATTTGTCACAATACCTTTTTTGGCAACTGTACATACAATTATTATTAATGGGAGAGTATATTTATGATAGATTGGAGTGCCTTGATTCCTCCAAAGTATATATGCCAGGAAACAACAAACACACCCAGAGGAAGAAAATATACAATGGTATCTATCTATCCTGTTGCCTGGAATAGCTTGGAGGAATCATAATCTCCATAAATGTCAGAACTATATAATTATACCCTCCCATTAATACCATTGATAATTATTATAGGATTTTAGTGATGTGAATGAAGTTGTGGACGGCTTGGTGACCGACTCTGGTGATGTCCCAAGTGAAGTTAGGTTATTCTCATGTGAAGTTGAAGTTAGGCTATTTCCAAGTGAAGTTATTTCCAAGTTGGGCTATTCAAGTGAAATTAGGCTATTCCCATGTGAAGTTGTTTCCATGTGAAGTTAGGTTATTTCCATGTGAAGTTATTTCCAAGAAAAGTTATTTCCATGTAAAGTTATTCCCAAGTGAAGTTAGGCTATTCTCAAGTGATGTTATTTCCAAATGAAGTTATTTCCATGTGAAGTTATTTCCAAGTGAAGTTGAAGTTAGGTTATTCTCAAGTGAAATTATTTCCAAGTGAAATTATTTCCAAGTGAATTTAGGCTATTCTCAAGTGATGTTATTTCCAAGTGAAGTTATTTCCATGTGAAGTTATTCCCACTTGAAACAAAAAACTACCAATACTAAATAACTTGAAGTATGTGTGTGTGTGTGTTGTCAGCAAAGTGGAAGAAAGAAGCCTGTGTGTGTGTGTAAGAGAGAGAGAGAGAGAGAGAGAGAGAGAGAGAGAGAGAGAAACACCTTAAACGCGAGGCCTCTTATCAAGCATAAAACTAGGTACAGTAGGCTGAGACTACGTGTGTATGTATGTATATATACTGTACATATAATGGTGGTCTGTCCTAACCTATACATAATATGCTCAATATGTGGCCCTGTTGTTTGTCAGTGTGTTCATTTCACATGTCCACAACTGTACCAAAGCGAGAAAGTATAAGTGAAATAACTAACTAACTAATCAATAAACCGTTTCATATGTCCACAACTGCACCAAGGCATGAAAAAATAAGTGAAATAACTAACTAACCAACTAATCAATAAACCGTTTCACATGTCCACAACTGTCCCAGGGTGAGAAAGAATAAGTGAAATAACTAACTAACTAACCAACCAACTGTTTCACATGTCCACAACTGCACCAAGGCGAGAAAGAATAAGTGAAATAACTAACTACCTAACTAACTAACCAACCAATCAACCTTTTCAACCAACCAATCAGCCTTTTCAATCAACCAATCAACCTTTTCAACCAACCAATCAACCTTTTCAATAAACCAATCAACCTTTTCAATCAACCAATCAACCTTTTCAATCAATCAATCTTGGAACATCACCTTTTAGAGTCAGTTCCCTGGGCGTCTACAGGAGTTCAAGAATAATAATTATATTGTTATATGTATATGCATTAGTAATCACAAGTACACGTGATTTATATAATTGCAGAATATAAACTCGTCGCAAGGAAAATGAAAAACGGAATACCAAAATGAAAAACGGAATACCGAAATGAAAAACGGAAAAAACGAAATTCCAAAATGAAAAAACGGAATACCAAAATGAAAAAAACGGAATACGAAAATGAAAAACGGAATTCCAAAATGAAAAAACGGAATTCCAAAATGAAAAAAACCGGAATATCAATTAAAAAAAAACGGAATACCAAGAAAGCTTTCGTCTAATTCTCAAGACATCTATCTATCTTCATATAGTTTTACATTTTCCTTGCTGCGAGTTATATATTTCTGCAATTATATATATGTATATGTTGATTATTTTCCTCGTTACTCAAAGACACTATTATGTATGTATGTCTGGTTTTACCGTCATACAGAAAATAAAAAGTGTCGCGTTTCACATACAACGAAGGCTTAGCTAATCAACGATGATGAAAAAAAAAACTTATAATACTTATACTTATACTTAAAAAAATACTGTTTTAAAACTCTTTAATAATAATAATACTAATATTAATAATAGGGTCCGCATATTCCTGCATGTAAATACTCCCTTGTATAATAGATTCACAACCCTTATACAATTTAAGTCCAAAAAGATTCTCGTCGCTCCACATTGAAAAAAAAGGAAAAAGAGGATCGCTATTTCTCTAGTCAAAGATTGAATAATGCTAATACTTAATTATTCACTCTAGTCAAAGATTGAATAATACTAATACTTAATCATTCACTCTAGTCAAAGATTGAATAATGCTAATACTTAATTATTCACTCTAGTCAAAGATTGAATAATACTAAAACTTAATTATTCACTCTAGTCAAAGATTGAATAATGCTAATACTTAATTATTCACTCTAGTCAAAGATTGAATAATACTAAAACTTAATTATTCACTCTAGTCAAAGATTGAATAATGCTAATACTTAATTATTCACTCTAGTCAAAGATTGAATAATACTAAAACTTAATTATTCACTCTAGTCAAAGATTGAATAATGCTAATACTTAATTATTCACCTATGCTTAGGATAATTAAGTGACATTCCATACCCATACATTCCAAAAAAAAAAAAAGCAAGTGAGTGAGTGAGTGAGTGAGAAGGCAGTAGTCTCTCTCTCTCTCTCTCTCTCTCTCTCTACATAATTATATATACAGTATAATTATAATATATATTAGTTGGATTCAAAGCAACTTAATTGTTTAGAATATCACAAAAAAATAATAACAATATATAATAATAATAATAATGTCTAAGGCTGATGATCTTGTATAGAACGAAATTTTGTATAGAACGAAATTTTGTATAGAACGAAATTTTGTATAGAACGAAATTTTGTATAGAACAAAATCTCTCTCTTTAAAATAATAAATGATGATGAGTCTCTCGCGTACAACACACACACACACACACACGGATGAAGCGCATGTGCAGTACAACAACAATAACAACAACACCAATATCAACAACAACAAAAATAACACCGTGACGAAATCTTAAAACACCGATTTTTTTTTATTTTTTTTTTATTTTTTTTATTCATTCATTCAACTCGTGTACTCTTTATTTTATTTGCTGGTGATGTGACGACGCGCATGTGCAGTATAAAACGTCAATACAACGAAATTTTAAACACCGATAAATATACTGTATAATATATTCATTCATTTATTTATTTATTTATTTCACTCGTGTTTCATTCTTTCTTATGGTGTGTCAAATTGAAACACACACACACACCAAACAAACACACACACATACAAACACACACACATACACACCACCTCCATGCCCACCACACACACACACACACACCACCATGGAGCTATATATATATCTCAATGCCCACACACAAACACACACTCAAACACACATACGCGAGAGATCAACTCAAAAATGACAACGACAGCGGTAACAACGACAACAACAACAGCAAAATACAATAACAACAATAACAACAATAATAATAACAGCAATAATAATAATAATAATGACGACCCAAGTGGCTAAAAAAAACTCTAGTCAGACTCTAGAATAATAATAATAATAATAATAATAATAATAATAATAATAATAATAATAATAATCTTTAGGCATTAAGGCTGATTAAAATTACTAGTTGATAAGTATTTTTTTTTCGAATCTTATTAAAGACAGAATAATGCCAAGCCAAAATAAATATGTAGAGATAGAATAATAATAATAATAATTAATAATAATATATTTGATCCAAGTAGGGTTATAGCGAAGCAGCTTATTTTTCACAGAGGTCTTTCTACACGTGTAAGGTTCATTTGTTTGGGGAAAATGGGACCGGGGATTTTAAGTTTATAGGGGTGATGTGGTGTGGGGGAAAGGTGGGGGTCGTGGAAGGAGGAGAGAGGAGGGAGTGGTGAAAGGAGGAGGAGAGAGTGTGGTGATGGTGGAAAGGAGAGTGTGGTGGTGGTGGTGGTGGTGGAAGGAGAGAGTGTGGTGGTGGTAGTGGTGGAAAGAGGAGAGTGTGGTGGTGGTGGTGGAAAGAGGAGAGTGTGGTGGTGGTGGTGGTGGTGGAAAGAGGAGAGAGAGGTCGTGGTAGTGGTGGTGATGGTAGTGGTGGAAGGAGAGAGTGGTAGTGGTAGTGGTGAGGTAGTGGTGATGGTGGTAGTAATGGTGGTGGTGGAAAGAGAGTGTGGTGGTGGTAGTAGAAGGAGGAGAGAGTGGTAGTGGTGATGGTGGAAGAAGAGAGTGGTGGTGGTGATGGTGGTAGTAGTGGTGGTGATGGTGGAGGAAAGAGGAGTGAGTGGTGGTGAAGGTTGAAACATGAAAAATATAACAATAATAATCATAATAATCATAATCTTATGGTTATTGTTTTGTGTGTATGTATGTCTGAGGGAGAGATGGAAAACTAAAAAAATAAAGTTAAATGAAACAATATGAGGATGAAAATAAATACTCAGGGAAGTTTGAAGTTACATGAAAATATTATAGAAGAAAATAATAAGGAAATCATTTGCTTGAACGAGTCTTTAGGATTCTATTGGCTTGAACGAGTCTTTAGGATTCTATTTGCTTGAACGAGTCTTTAGGATTCTATTTGCTTGAACGAGTCTTTAGGATTCTATTTGCTTGAACGAGTCTTTAGGATTCTATTTGCTTGAACGAGTCTTTAGGATTCTATTTGCTTGAACGAGTCTTACGATTCTATTTGTTTTCACGAGTCAATTACCACATCCAGTCACCATAAACAACAACAACAACAACAACAACAACAACAACAACAACAACAACAGCTAGATAAGATAAAAGTCACGATCCAACAACATAAGGCATAAATAAAACAAGAGAGAAAAATAAAAATAATATATATATAATTTACAATCCCAAACTTCCCTGAAAAATATGGTTCTCTAAATCCGATAGTAAATCCACCCATGAGCTGTTCTCTCTCTCAGACACACACACACACACACACACACACACACACACACACACACACAGGACCCCCCCCCCCTCCCTCCACCTCTTCCTTCTCCCTCCCTCCCTCCTCTCCCTCTCTCTCCTCTCTCACACACACACACACTGAAATACACTAACCAAACCTCCCCTCTCTCCACCCACCTACCCATACACACCCACACCCACACACCAAACCACCCACACACCCCTCTCTCTCCACACCCACCCACCCACACTCCACACACACACCCACCAAACATCCTCTCTCCCCCCCCACCCACCCACCAAACATCCTCTCTCCCCCCACCCACCCCTCCACCCCAACCCCCACACAGTCACCCCTAAGTTTGAATGTGCTCACTCGTAGTATATTTCAGCGGCCGATACATACTTAATTAAAAATAGATATAATAATATAAATAAGTAAAGAGTAAATACATCAGTAGGAGATAATAAATAATAAATAGTTAGTTAGTAAGTAAGTAAGTAAGTAGTGTACAGTACAGTAGTTTGAGCAGGTAGGTAGGTAGGTAGGTAGGTAGGCCTACTAAAGTTAATTAAAAAAAAACACCTGTGCAGTCACGAGCATTAATAGGTTATACAAGTGCTTCGAAGTTTCGAATAAATAAATTGAACTGTTCGAAGCTTTAATAACCAAAATCAAACCTGTATAGTTATCTGTGCTCGTGTCTGTACAGAATCTTATATTATAGCAAAAAATGCCTCGTTTATAATTTTTATATAGGAGTAGATTTTTTTTTTTAAGTAGGTAGTGAAGTGAAGGGTGTGTGTGTGTGTGTGTGTGTGTGTGTGTGTGTGTGTGTGTGTGTTGGTGTTTTGAATTATCAGTGGGTCTTCATATAGTGATGATGGTGATTGATAGTGATGATGATGTGTGTGTGTGTTTGTATTGATGGTGATGTGTGAGTGAGGGTGTTTGTTTATTGATGGTGGTGATGTGTGGTGGTGTAGGTAAATGATGATGATAATAATAATGATGATGGTGATTGTGATGATATTTAACTGATGGTGTTTATTGATGGTGATGTTGTTGTCTGATTGATGGTGATGTGATGGTGATAAATATAGTGACTGTTAATGGTATATGATGTGATGGATGGGAGGTTGGACAATGATGGTGAGTGATAATGACAAGTGATTTAACATTATAATGATTAATAATGATAATATTACATTTCTAACAACAATAACAACAACAACAGACTTCAAGCTTGGCATCTAACACACACACACACACACACACATATATACACACACACTCTCTCTCTATCTATCTGTTTGTCTGTCTGTCTAACATACACACTCTCTCTCTCTCTCTCTCTCTCTCTTTATCTGTAACACACACACGAATACACACACACACTCTCTCTCTATCTATCTATCTATATGTCTGTCTGTCATACACACACACACACACATATATATATACACACACACACACACACACACAGAGTTGAATTAATTGCATCATTACATACATGACAACAACACGTATCTTACTTGTTATCCCTACAATCATCTATTTATCATTATTATTATTATTATTATTCCTATTTACCTTACATACATTTTCCTATATTACCCTCATCTCTCTTTCACTCTCCCTCCCCCTATTCTTTCTTTCCTTCCTCTCTCTCTCTCTCTCTCTCTCTCTCTCTCTCTCTCTCTCTCTCTCTCTCTCTCTCTCCTCTCCTTCCTTCACTTCCACACTCCCTCCCTATCACCACCAATCCCCCCTCTCACTCCCTCACTCCCTCCCTCCCTCTCCTAACCTTTCCCTCACCTCTCTCCCTCCCTCTCATAAACTAAAAATAATTAAGTGATATTTTCCCTCCACCCCACTTTACATATTAGCTCTCCCCCAACTCCCCCCAACCCCCCTCCTCTACTCCCTCCTCCTCCTCCACCCCTCCACGTTATCTCCTCCCCACTCCCAACCCCCCCACTCCCAAACCTCCACCCCAACCCCTCCTCCACCCCCTCCACATTATCTACCTCCTCCTCCCCAACCCCTTCACGATCTCTCTCCCCCCCTCCTCCTCCCCCCCACCCCCTCCTCCACCTCCCACTCTTCACTCTTCATAATTATCATCACAATTACCACCACCACCATTATCATCATTATTATTATCAACATTATCATTATTATTATTATCATCATTATTATCAACATTATTATCATCATTATTATCAATATGAAAACTTAATTATTTTGTATGACTGTTTTCATTTCTTATTCTTCCTTCAATTCCTCCTCCTCCTCTTATTCTTCATTCTCCCTCTTCCTCCTTCTCCTTCATCCTCTTATTCCTCCTTCTCCCTCTTCCTCTCCCTCCTCCTCCTCCTCTTATTCTTCATTCTCCCTCTTCCTCCTTCTCCTTCATCCTCTTATTCCTCCTTCTCCCTCTTCCTCTCCCTCCTCCTCCTCCTCTTATTCTTCATTCTCCCTCTTCCTTTACCTCCTCACCTCATTCTCCACCTTCCTCCCTCTTACTCTTCCTCCTCCTCTTATTCTTCCTTTTCCCTCCTCCTCCTCCTCCTCCTCCTTCTCCTCCTCCTCCTCCTCCTCTTCTCTTCCTTCCTCCTTCCTTCCTCCTCATAAGATACAAACGAAGACTAATCATCCTTTACCACCACCGACCACACCCATCCTATCACACACACACACACACACATATATACACACACACACACATACATATACACACCCATCCTATCACACACACATACACACTTTCACTATCTCTCTCACACACACATCCTATCACACACACACACCCATCTCACACACACACACACACACACACACATATACATACACACACACAGACACACATCTTATCAGACACACACACACACACACACATCTCACACTATCTCTCTCACACACACCTCACACCTCTCTCTCTCACTACCACTCTCACACACACCTCACACCTCACTATCTCTCACACACACCTCACTCTCTCACTCACTCTTTTTCTCACACCTTCACTATTACTCACACACACACATCTCACACTCTCACCATCACTCACACACCTCACTATCTCTCACACACACCTCACACCTCACTACCACTCTCACACACACCTCACACCTCACTATCTCTCACACACACCTCACTATCTCACTCACTCTCTCACTATTTCTCACACCTCTCACTCTCACTATTTTCAAGCACTCACACATCTCACTTATTTCTCACCTCACAACCTCATTTCTCACCTCACAACCTCATTCCTCACCTCACAATCCACAATCCTCACTTCACACCTCACACACGAAAATTTTTAATCACACCTCTATATTCACCTCACTTCCTCACTTCTCACACTGCACCTCACACTTCAAGTTAGTCTTCTTATACCACACCTCACACCTCACCTCTTTTTATACCACACCTCACACTTCACTTCTTTTTATACCACACCTCAGACTTCACCTTTATTTACACCACACCTCACACTTCACCTCTTTGTACACCTTACCTCACTTCACCTCTGTTTACACCTTACCTCACCTCACACTTCACCTCACCCTTATTTATACCTCACCTCACCTCACACTTCACGTCTCACCTCACCTCACACTTCACCTCTATTTACACCTTATCTCACCTCACACTTATTTATACCTCACCTCACCTCACACTTCACCTTATTCTACACTCATAATCAGTCAGTGTGTGTGTGTGTGTGTGTGGATATGTGTGTGTGGATGTGTGTGTGTGGATATGTGTGTGTGTGTGTGTGTGTGTGTGGTGTGTGTGTGTGTGTGTGGATATGTGTGTGTGTGTGTGTGTGGATATGTGTGTGTGTGTGTGTGTGTGGTGTGTG
Organism: Petrolisthes manimaculis; assembly: GCA_034508575.1. Classification (NCBI taxonomy): domain Eukaryota; kingdom Metazoa; phylum Arthropoda; class Malacostraca; order Decapoda; family Porcellanidae; genus Petrolisthes; species Petrolisthes manimaculis. Next base: position 26,146 of record JAWZYT010001441.1, on the reverse strand, counting down.
TGTGTGTGTGTGTGTGAACTGAAACCGAGGCCACATACATGATCACCCCCTAGCCTATACATACATACATACATACATAGCTAATACCAAAGACAGGAAGGAAGGAAGGAAGGAATGGAGTAAGAAAGAAATGAATGAAGGAAGTAAGGAAGTAAGGAAGGAAGGAAGTAAGGAAGGAAGGAACAAATGAAGTAAGGAATGAAAGTAAGAAATAAATGAATGAAAGTAAGAAATAAATGAATGAAAGTAAGAAATAAATGAATGAAGAAGGGAAAGAAGGAAGGAAGGGTGGGTAGTTTTTTAGGAGCCAGCCAGCCAGTTAGTTAGTTAGTTAGTTTTACAGATAATAAATAATTATTCCTTTTAATTTTCTAGACATGTAAGAAAATAAAAATATCAACATTATAATAATATAGGTGTAATAAGAGGACGATATTCAGGAAGAGTCTAATTATTAAAGGAGAGATTATCTTTATTATTTTGGTCAATTGGAAGGGACTATAGTAATAAAACTAGACCATAAGCCCATTCTACGCACGGTACGATATTTTTTCCTTCCCAGCGGTGGCAGCGTGCCTGAGCGTGGAATGTAAACAAACCGAGTGGGTTGCCAGGTGTACGATAGAAGTGAAGTATGTGTAATTAAGTAATTAGTGGTGTGTAATTTTGTGACGAAAATGTCCTCTGTCCCCCCTCGTGTACGTGCACTTTCCGTGTGTGAATTCCTGGCGCTGTAGGTGGTCACATGACAATTTGTATAGCATGACACACAAACGGAGTCTCTTTATTTAGATATATAGATATCTTATATCTATCTATCTCACTCTCTCTCTCTATCTCTCTCCTCCCTCCAAACTAATGTTCCACGAAACAGACCAACCTCCTCTGTAGAGTTAAACTGAGGTGTTGGTCTGTTGCCTGGTATACTTTGGAGGAATCAAAATATTGTATGCCTCCAATTACTTAATAAACTTACTACTTACTTAGGAAAGGAAAAATATATATAATATATATAATATAATATAATATAATAGAATGAAAAAAACCAGTAAGAGAGATAATTAAAGATATATACAAGACACACATATATACAGTAGAATGCAAAACAGAGAGATAAAAAGAGATAAATTAAGAGATAAATAAAAATAAAGATAATTTTTTTTTTTAATTAAGTATAAAAATAATGATATTGATATTGCCTTCTCCTGGATCTCGTCCCTAGATTGGAGTGCCTTGATTCCTCCAAAGTATGCCAGGAAACAGAACCCAAATGGACAAATATAATAAAGTGTTCTGTTGTTGCTTGGAATAGTTTGGAGGAATCAGTTGCTCCATTTTAATACCAACCTTACACACTCAGCAGTCTGTATTTATCATAGGGATAATTAATACTAACTTATCTATGACAATGTTAGGTTAGGTTAGGTGGTTGATAATAATGATGATGATATTATTATTATTATTATTATTATGTTTATCACCACCACTAACCAACCATCTAGTCAGTCCAATTTATATATGTATGTATAAGTGAGTCAGTCAGCGAGTCAGTGAGTCAGGCAAATGGGTCAGTTCTCCCGCTAGGCTAAGCTAAGTGAGTCACACAATAGGTCCAAATAGTCTAGTCTAGTCTAGTCGCTAAGCTTAAGTAAGTGTAGTCAATTAGGCTTAAGTTAGTCAATTAGGCTTAAGTCAGTAAGCACCAAAGTTTACAACACTATAGAGATGTGATTTTAACTGTTTGCAATAAGGCATGTATGTATGTATGTGTATGATAACCACTCATAGCAATAAGTCATGAAATAAATAAATAAATACATATACATACATACAAACACAGCAATAATAGTGTGTATACAAAAATAATATATACATACATACATCCCATCACAGCAATAAATATAAATAATAATAACGTATACATACATACAAACACAGCAATAATAGTGTGTATACAAAAATAATATATACATACATACATCCCATCACAGCAATAAATATAAATAATAATAACGTATACATACATACAATCACAGCAATAATAATGTGTGATATGATTAATTATTCACATATACATACATACATACAAACAATCACAGCAATAAATATATAAATAATAATAACATATACATACATACAAACACACATATATCCCATCACAGCAATAATAGTGTGTATAAAAAAATAATATATACATACATACATCCCATCACAGCAATAAAAATAAATGATAATAACTTTTACATACATACATACAATCACAGCAATAATAATGTGTGATAAAAATTAATTATTCACATATACTTACAAACATCCCATTACAGCAATAATATATTATAGTGATGATAAGCAATAAACAAGTATCACAAAGCAATAATAAACATACAACGAAGTCAATACACTATACTAAATTACACTATACCACACTACACTACACTACACTTATCTTACAACAATAAATAATATCAACAACTCAAAAATTATAATTATAGAGTACAAGGCATTGACAACGAACCATATTTATACAACAACAACCACCACAACAACAGACACCATCAATACAACGAATATAACACCACTATTCCCAAAGTTGTTGGTTAATGAGTGGGTATTTAATTCACTTTATAAATATACAGTAATGCTTCGAATACCTAGTGACAATAGATATATGCGTAATAAAATCAGCATTGAAACTACATCGTTGGTGAAATTGAACTGTTCGAAGCTTCAAACCGAACCGTACTACATAAGAGGGTCTTGATTCCTCCAAAATTATGCCATGGAAAACAGGACAAACATCATGAATCAAACATATTGGTGTCCTGTTGCTTGGAATAATTTGGAGCAATCACTCACTTCAAATTTACCAACTTTATATTAAATACACAACAACCAACAACTTTTTTTTTTTTTTTTATCAACTTTATATTAAATACACCAAAACAACGAACAATTTTTTTTTTTATCAACTTTATATTAAATACACCAAAACAACGAACAAATATTTTTTTCATTTAATCTTGTTGTTGCTGATGTTGACTCGAGCCTTTGCTATCGTTACTCAGTTAATACAAATACAAAACAAAAGACATTTACTTTATAACCCGATTCATGTTGTTGGTTTTTAAAAGACATAGAAACTGTTTATAGAATATTATATATTATAGATCACCCTGACTCCCACTTGGGGGTCCGAGCATCTATATTATTGTTAAAACGCTATACCGTATAACAAACCCTACCGACCAAACCTTGTTACACATACCGAGTTAGAATAATACGTTTATGTACTTTCACGTGTACTAATAATATGTATTCAGCTGAGTGTAATTGTTTCGAATACCAGGTTTACTCGTTTCGAATACGTAGAGAGACAGTAAATCAATGTACAGTCACGAGTAATATGTATCCAGGTTTACTTGCTTCGAATACCTAGAGAGGCAGTAAATCAATGTACAGTCACGTGCACTACTAATATGTATCCATGTGTACTTGCTTCGAATACCAAGAGAGACGGTTCGAATAATGCACCATTAATAATTCTTAATTGGAATTATTTCGTTGGTGAATTTGGACTGTTCGAAGCTTCACAATAAAAGCTGTATACTTTTGAGTGTGTGCTCGTGACTGTACATTTGCCAGAAAAGGTATTGCGACAAATCTTGATAGAACTTTTACCATAGTAATATTCACAACTATTTGTATGGACTAAGCATGTATAACAGATGGAAATATACATATCCTTCTGTAATACTGTACATACTTATAATAATCCCTACAAACAACTATGGACATTAATATATTCAATGTTGTATTAATAGTTGTCGCAGTACCTTTCTTGGCAACTGTACATCGGAATTATTAGTTCGAACTGTTGATGATTCGAAGCTTCAATCAGAGCTGTTTACTTATTAGTACTCGTGATTGTAACTGTCCTAACTAACTAACTAAATAACTAACCCTGTATATTATTATGGTGTCTCTCATTCAGGGCGTAAGTGAACGATCGAAACATTGCCACTCGTATCATTAAAATTATACACTCTCAACTTGACCGTCGAACGAAAAGTCTAAACGAAAACAAAAAGATTAAAAAGAACGTCTTGAAAATGTAAGTACAACAAAAAATAAATCACTCGTGTTGCGTTCACGTATGACGAAATATTCCTCCTCTAAAACCGAACTATATATAAATTTTTACTCGTATTTTTTTCTTATTCTCGCACTTCACTCAAACTGATGATGTGATATAATATTTTAGTATTAAAGAAAAGTGAAATAATGTGAAATTTAACAACGATAATAACTAACAACGACACACCAATGAGATAATAATAATCATACCCAAACAAACAAAACAAATAATTACAGCATGAATTAATAAATGAGATAATAATTAAGCAATGAGATATATAGTAATTATAACCAAACAAACAAAACAATCAATCATTATAGCATTAAATAAGTAAACAAGTTGGCCCCACAAAACAAAACAACAACAGAAAAAAAACAGGTGGTGGAATATAGTGGTTTTCTAGTCCAGTTGAACCGTTTTTATTACGCTGTTTGATAGCTATATAGCGTATAATTATATATACAACGAAAGAAATTAATGAATGTATGTATATCCCCAAATACTTAGCATAACAACCCCCAACATACATAACTACATACATACATACATACAAAGGGAATGAATGTATGTATGTCCCCAATCACTTAGCAACATACATACATAACTACATACAAACATAAAAAAAACATGCAGGAATTTGGACTTTGAATTAACCAACCAAATGATAAAATACGTGTAAAATTGAATGAAGGAATGAAGAAAGAAATGAAGGAATGAAGGAAGGAATGAAGAAAGGCAGGGTAGACCATACATACCTACATATATACATTGAAGCACCCTTCGGGTTGGGGGGGTGTAATAATAATAATAATAATAATAATAATAATAATAATAATAATAATAATAATAATATGCCACACAAATATTGCCTGAGCATCGATTAAAACTGCATGTATCACTGTAGAAGCTTAGAAGCAATTATTAATAATTAATATGACCTTACTTTTAACAATTGTAACTATAATGATTATTACTGATAATACCATCACGGTCAATATGCAATAATAATAATAATATAAATAATAATAATAATAATAATAATCAAACTATACAATATCGGCACTGAATATGGGCATTTCCAAAAGCCTCATAAAATATATAAACTCATTATATATATATATATATATATATATATATATATATATATATATATATATATATATATATATATATATATATATATATATATATATATATATATATATATATATATAATTCCTTATAGTTGGTTGACGACGTAAGGACTTATTCTCCCACAACTTTGTAAAAAAAACAATATATATAAAAAAATAACAACATCGAATAAAAACGTGTAAATAAATAAATAAATAAATAAATAAACTAATATAAATCTGTCAAAGGATGCCATCAAGGGAGTAGAAGCCTTATGGTGTACCAACGTTAGGGTGAGAAATGCCTGTCTTGAGTATCGTATGTATGTCCCATGTTGTTTGTTAGTTCATTAATATAAGGCGGTAATAATAATAATAATAATAATTCACTCGTGTTACATTGGAGTGAGTGAATGAGTGAAAGAGTGAGTGAGTGAGTGATATGATTCCTCCAAAGCAAATAACAACAACAACAATAACAACAAGCAAATAACAATAACAATAACAAGCAAATACCAAAACAACAACAGCACCACGTGAACAAATAATAATAATAATAATAATAATAATAATAATTAATGGTGTTTGTTGTTGTTGTGTTGCTTGGAATAGTTTGGAGGATTCAGTTTGCTGTTCCAGATTTACCAACACACTCAGTCAGTCAGTCAGTCCTTGTATGGTGTGATGTGATGTGGTGTGGTGTGGTGTAGTGAGGTGTGATGTGGTGTGGTGTGGTGTGGTGAGGTGTGGTGTGGTGTGGTGTGGTGAGGTGTGGTGTGGTGTGGTGTGGTGAGGTGAGGTGTGGTGTGGTGTGGTGTGGTGTGGTGTGGTGTGGTGTGGTGTGGTGTGGTGTGGTGTGGTGTGGTGTGGTGTGGTGTGGTGTGGTGTGGTGTGGTGTGATGTGGTGTGGTGTGGTGAGGTGTGGTGTGGTGTGGTGTGGTGTGGTATGGTGTGGTGTGGTGTGGTGTAATTTGATCTCTTTCTCCCAGTACGTATTTCTACAATAATAATTGCTCAAAATGAAACAACTTACATCATTATGTAAAAAATATACATGTATATAATATATATTTTAGTTATCAGAATTAATCTCATTATATATTTCCTTTACACAAAATATTCAAAACTTACTCAATTAAACTTCACTACCACTCAAGTTTATTTATCTTTAACTGTCACTCAAAATTATAAGTTCACTATCACCCAAAATAATAATGATCTTTACTCTCACTAAAACTTACTTACTGTACATCATTACTGTCACTAAAACATTATAACTTTACTATCACACAAAATTACATTCCAAATTCGGTTCAGAAGTGGAGTTGTGAAGACAGTTAGTTTTGTCTACTGAAACATACCTGCCCAGAGAAAAGACAGGTTGATGGAACTATACTTTAAACACCAGACATTATACTGAGACATTCTACTTTCTACAACCTTGTCACAACCATACACTCTACTGGGACACTCTACTTTCTACAACCTTGTCACAACCATACATTTATACACTCTACTGGGACACTCTACAACCATACCACAACCATACTCTTTTGTCACACTCTACAACCATACTACAACCACACACTCTACCACAACTTTGTCACAACCATACCACAACCACACACTCTATTGTCACACTCTACAACCATACCCTCTACATTCTACAACCATACCACAACCACACACTCTACTGACCCACTCTACATTCTACAACCATACAACCACACACTCTACAACCATACAACCATACATAATATACCCTTTTAGCAATACAATTCCCTGCAACGTAGCAATAACGTGCAATATACAACTACACTTAGGTCTCAATTTAATAGTTGAAGTATATTTATATAAAGTAAGGCTATTTTTAGGATAAGAATTATAGTATTATTTATATATATAATTAAATATAATATAATATGCACCGAAATCGATATAAATAAATATATAATAATAACAATATACAGTACACATATTATGCAAAAAGAAGCCTTAGTATTCTTTTCGTCTCTCAATCTGGCTATCATCAACTTTAATAATAATAATAATAATAATTAATAATGATAATAATAAATACTAACTCTTATTATAATACTTTGAGATGTATTTTTCCATCATAAAATATGTATGTTTGTTTGTTCAGTTTACTCTAGAATTAATTATTACCAACACCAAACAAACAAACAAACTAGTCCACTTTAATTATATAAATACTAAAGGATCATTTTGTAATAAATAAGAATTTTTTTGTGTCTTCTTTTTGTACTTTTATTAATTAACACTTTTTTCGGAAATGTCATGTTTTTCCAATTTTACAAAACCCGAGTCTCAAACTAAAATATTTTTAAAATGTCTAGTTTCTTCACTATTACAAAAACTGTATCTCAAACTAAAATAATGAAATAATAATGAAATGTCTAGTCACAAACAAAAGTTGCCACGTGGTTTTGTATTGTACAGTCAAGAGCACTAATAAGTTGTACAGTCAAGAGCACTAATATGTATACAGGGTGTGCTTGCTTGCTTGCTTTGCTTTGCTTTGAATACCTACCTAGAGACAGTAAATAAATAAATACATACATACATAAATGCACAACAACGAAAATAGATCTCCATTGGAATAAATCGATCTTCAACCAAGCTGTATTACTTATCAGTGCTCGCGACTGTACTTACTTATTGTATCTTGAAATATCGTTGGGTTAATTAATTTACTGTGATTCTTTTATTGTTTATTTGTATGTTTTTCCCACTGTATTTGACTGTACTATTGTAACTTTGTAATACTACACTATGCTCACTTTGTAAGCTGGCTGAGGTTGGGGTCTGAGCCTCCTACTTGAAAAAACAAAAAAATAATAATAATAAAAATGAAAAAATAAAGAAATGCATATATATATATATTGGACAAAGATGCATAAATGTTGGGTTGGTCTATAATCATATTTGAGTTGAAACACATGATAAAAAAAATTCGTGAATCTCAAAAAAACTGCAAAGAAACTGTACTTGCCAATTTGCCCTATGCATGTGCAGTGCATATATAAAATGCAGTATATATATGAAATGTATATATAAAATGCAGTATATACAATGCAGTGTATAAAAATAAATGCAGTATATAAAAATTAATGCAGTATATACAATGCAGGCTTCCACACCCCAGCCCAGTCCAGCCCAGCCCAGTCCAGGTCCACTGCTTGCTTCACTCACTCACTCACTCACGCTGCTGCTTCACTCACAACAAAGGCTTTACTTTTGAAATGCTCACTACAAAAAAAACATTCACTATAACTTGACTGTCACTAAAAATTTATAATAATATATTATTCCAAGTTGAGCCAAAAAATGACAAGAAAAATTTACACATTTTATATCCAAAACTAAACCTTCTTAAAATATGTTTGAGGTTTATTGATTAAAAAATATATATATATATTAATAATAATAATAAAGTAACCTCTACATTTCTAATACTAATAATAATATCTGCTCAGTCATCCCAGTTCCCAAACTTATAAATATTATGAGTAAGGAAAATTTGAGAAATAATGAAAGAATAATGAACTAGAAAACAGCATATCGATCATAATTATCATAATCTTGGACAACAGACAAACAGAAAGAAAGAACTCACACACACACACACACACACACACACACACACACACAAACAGCATTCAAAAGTAAAGCCTGGGTGATAATGTAATACTTAATTCTTGACCAAACTGTGTTGTTAGTCAGGTTCCAGTTGAATGAGAGAGAGAGAGAGAGAGAGAGAGAGAGAGAGAGAGAGAGAGAGAGAGAGAGAGAGAGAGAGAGAGAGAGTGGCGTCACATGGGCCACACAAAACAAAAACAAACAAACAGAAAACTCCCTCAAAAATTTGCTCACCAACGCTGTTCAATCCACATAATAATAATAATAATAATAATAATAATAATAATAATAATAATAAAAGAAAAGTCATTAATGTGTTGATTTGGATTTCTAATAGACTATGATAATTAAATATTTGTGTACCATAGACTGATCTCCATCTTGCCTTACTTCATGATGGGAGAGAGAGAGAGAGAGAGAGAGAGAGAGAGAGAGAGAGAGAGAGAGAGAGAGAGAGAGAGAGAGAGAGAGAGAGAGAAGGATATATATAATAGAGAGAGAGATAGAAAGGCCCATGTGACACCCAGAACCTCATCAATCAGTAAAAATAAAATACTTGATTGAATTGAATTGAATTGAAATGAATGAATGAATGAATGAATGGCTCTGCTACAAACCAGGCTTGATTTACAACTAGTTAGACATTATATTGTACTTGTAACCAGTAAGGAATATTAATTGTAAGTTAGTGGTGTTGAAGAGAAACTGGAATGTGAATAATTATTTCTACCTACCTATAAATGCTATGAAACCTTCCCTTTACTAACTAACTAACTAACTAACTACTTACTGTACTTACTAACTTAACTACTTACTTATTAATTAGTACTCTATGATACATACAGACTGACTTGCTAAACATTTCTCTCATTATTTTAACGAATATTATTATTATTATCTTGTAGCTGAATAATAATAATGTAAAAATATTTATATATATATAAATAATATATATATTTGGTGGAGGGGTAGGAGGGGTGGATGGAGGGGAGAGGGAGCAGTAAACATCCCTCGTGGTACAACTCTCGTGGAGGTATTGCAGAGAGAGAGAGAGAGAGAGAGAGAGAGAGAGAGAGAGAGAGAGGAGGAGACATGTAGAGAGAGAAATAGAAAGAGAAGGAGGAGGAGGAGACAGGTAAAAAGATAGAAGAGAGGGAGGGAGAGAGAGAGTGTGTGTGTGTGTGTGTGTGTGTGTGTGTGTGTGTGTGTGTGTGTGTGTGTGAGAGAGAGAGAGAGAGAGAAGGTTGGTGGAGAGAATGAATGAATCAGACGAAGAATGAAATAAAGGAAAAAAAGGAATAAAGGAAGGAAGGAAGGAGAGTGTATAATGAAGAATTGAAGAAAGGAAGGACGTAAAGGAAAGAATGTGTATGATGATGATGAAGGAAGGAATAAAGGAAGGAAAGAAGAAAGGAAAGAAGGAAAGGAGAATGTTTGATGATAATGTTGATGATAAAAATTCCAGGTTTAGAAGCAGAAGGCACAAGGCTGCATGAATGAATGAACTAACTAACTAACTAACTCGTCTCACACTTTACAACAAACAAACAACCATCTCGTCTCATATTTGTGTTGTGTTTTATACAATTACCACGTAAGCTTAATTGTATTTGTATGTACATGTGTCTGTTTAAATATTATAGCTCCTGTATTTTTGCAATGGTACAACAAATGTATAAATGTAAACATAACAAAAAAAAAAAAAAAAAAAATCTCAGATGAAAAAATGTGATGTGTGTGTGTATGTATATGGAAGACGAAAAAAAAATTGTAGTGAAAAAGGAAGGAAAAGAAAGGAAAAGAAAAGAGATATAATTGTTTGTGTGTTACTGTCCACGAGAGGAAAAGGTTTGATAATAATAAATAATAATGTTCTCAGTAAAAGGGGTTAATCACACACACTGGTACATTTTTCTTCCTTCATCCTCCAGTCAATTAAGCTGAGGATTCGTCCGTCCTTCATCCCGTTTCTAGAGGGTTGTATGTATGTAAATAACTAACCCACAAATCTAGAAGGAGCAATAATATTCTTGACGACTCCAGAATTGAGGATGAAGGACGGAGAAAAAAATATAAAAATAAAACGAAGGAGATTAAGAAAAAAAATAAAAAAAAATGTACCAGTGTGTCACCAACCCAACACCAACCCTCTCCAACATGTAAACAAAAAAGTCAAAGTCACGTGATGATTTCCCCCGTTGTTGCCATGGTTACCTCCCGACGCCTCCACCTCCATCCCATCGCCGCCTTCTTCTTAGTATTTCTCCACCACCTGTCTTACTTACTTAAGGACCCTCTTGTAGTCGTGTATGACAATTGGAGGCTTTTGATTCCTCCAGACTATGCCACGAAACAAGCTCCTTCCATAACGGAGGTGTTTCGAGGCGAGGTTTGAAGGACTCATTTATCTTCAATTTTCTGACTACATCGCGGTTGTCCCTTAAGGGGAGAGTATACTTTTGGTACATACATTGGAGTGCCTTGATTCCTCCAAAGTATACCAGAAAACAGGACAATGTACAGATGAACAAAAATAATGGTAGCCTGTTTGTTGCATGGAATAGTTTGGAGGAATAAATTTGCTCCGGATTTACCTACCAATCTGTATCCTCCTCCCCTTACTAACTAACTAACTAACTAACTAGCCTAAACTAACTCGTTTTTAATTCATCTTCTATATTTACCTTCGCCTCCCGTTGTGCTGGCCACGTGAGCCAAACACCTGATGGGGTTCTACCGGGTATTCTCAAAGCAATAACATAATAGTTTAATGGGTCGAATGTGGGCATCTGTGGAGATTTAAATGGACGGGAGAGAGAGAGAGACACAAAACAATACAATCAATCAACAAAAACAACAACAATAACATATTAATTCATTATTATTGTTCATGTTATTGTTATTGTTGTTCATGTTCACGTTATTGTTCATGTTATTGTTCTAGCCAAGTCAGTATTCTCAGTAAGGATTGAGGGTTTGTTTTTTTCCCCTATACACCAACCAAGGTCGCCGCTGAGTCAAACACGTTCTGTACCACGTGTGTCTCTCGTTGTAGTCACGTGGTCTGTTCCTTACTACTTTAAGTTGTTTCTTAGTGTCAATTTCACGAACCAAAGTTCAGAATTGCTCGCATATGATTTGTTCGCATCGCTTCGTTAATATATATATATATACATGAGTTGATTACAGCTAGTTAGGCAATCCAATTTAACCCACTCATGAGGTCGCATTTAAATAAACAAATAAAACAAATCAGGCACCTCCACACACATACACACACGCACAAACAACAACAAACTAACTAACTTAACACATCGGTCCAAAAGATACTGACTGATTCATATTTAATCATTTAATCATTACTATTTTCTCCTCTCCAGATAAAAACTCCCTCACTGAATTCAATGGCCCAATAGTTGAAGCGAGAGTAGACTAGTACAGTACGTAGTAGCGAATTAGATACATACATAAATAAATAAATAAATAATGGGAGCACCAGGAGGGAGAAAAGATTGATAAAGGCAAATCAAACAAAAGATTAGATAGATAGATAGGTAGATAGTGAGGAGGAGGAGGAGGTAAGATGATGGATAGATAGGTCGAAGATTGAAGACAAGTTTGGAGATAAGGGATTAGATTTGATATAATTTGTGTAGAGAAAAGAAGAGAGAGAGATAGTGATAGAAGAATTCACACAGAGTGAGAGGGAAATTAGAAAAGTGAGAAAGCCAAGGTAAATGATAGGGAAAATAATCTTTAAATGAACTGAATGTGGAGAATGAAAAAATGTATAAACAGAATTGCGAGAAAGGGAGAGAGTATGAAACGCAAGGTTGGCAAATGAAAAGAAGATAACGTAATGATAAAGAATAATAATAATAAGGGTGAGTGTGATAATAGTGAGAGAGAGAAAGGCACAAGAGAGAGATGAATGTTTACAATCTATAAACACGAGTGTGAGAAAGTAGCAGCACTAACAAGGAAACTATAGGAATGATCACAATAAATACCGTAAGTACAGAGGAAATACAATACTGAAAACTTAACGATTTGTATTGACATGAACTTTCTACAAAAAAATTCCTATCGTATATATCTCCTTTCACACGAGTTTTTCAGCTATTACTACTACGACGACTAAACTGCCCTCGGAAAATACAAGGCGGCAAATCTGGAAAGCAATTCTGTCCATAAACCTAAGATTTATTCAATGATGCAATAACTCCACAGATCCCACACTATGCAACCTACAGCAATAATAATCTTGTCTGCAAAAAAAAAAAAAAAAATTAATTAAGCAATAATAATCTTGACTGTATAATAATCTGGATGCAGAAGTATTTTTTGAGTGACGTGGTCAGTATGTTTACTAATAATATACAGTAATTAACCTATGGCAATGATGATATAATAATAATAATAACATGGATATGGTGTGCTTGTATATACATTTGTGCCTCATAACAATATCTTAATTAAATGTGAGAAAAGATTATTATAATGCCGAGTTCAGAATAGAAACCGTACACTGCTATTCATTATTCATTACGTATTATTCTGAATTGTCATAGTTTACAAAATATACGCCGCCACCCACTGTAACACTCACTTCTGTATCCAAAAGCGTATACTTTACAAAAAATTTACAAAGTTGTGTAAATATAATTATGCTATATAATATGTGTGTGTGTAGAATGAGCAACAACAAGAACACCAGATGGAGGCACCAGCAAAAAAACCTCTACGTAAACAATGGCATTTAATGATGATACTTTTTTTTTTTTTTTTGCTTGGTGTTGCTGATACGTTCCAACATTTAATTATTAACCTTTTATAATATACATACATGGAACTATAGGACAAAAAACAACCACCTGTATACTGTCTGTTTATTGTATCTAGTTTGAGATGATGTCTGTTTGTTTATTTTTTAGGAATTGTGTAACAGATGATGGTAATTATTATGTATGTATGTACGAGCCAATCACAACCACTGTTTCAAAAACCTGTCTGTCTGTCTATCTATCCAGCCTAGTCTGTTGTGATCTATTATTAAGGACCCTGTGATCGTGTATGAAAATTGGTGGCCTCTGATTCCACCTGACCATGCCATGAAACAAACAAGCTGCTTCCATATAGGTGGTTGGTGGTGTTTCGTGGCAATATTAGATGGACTCTTGTTTTAATCTCATCCATTTTTCTTACTGAATCACATGCAGGGTCCCTTAACATTGGTCCTAACTCACCTTAGACTTTTGCTAATGTGGTCTAGGCCTCAAGTTTATTATAGTGTGTAACTTTTCACATTATCATTGGCGATACTAAACGGCGTAAACATAATTTTGTGTCACCATTGCTCACGAATCGTCTGCTATACTGTACTGTACTTTATGTGTGTGTGTGTGTGTGTGGGCTTCATTCAGGAAATATATTCATGTGTTAAGTGATGACAACAATGACTGGTTTGATGACAACACCAGAACAACCAGCCATCAACCAACATCTCTTATCAACAACAACTCATGATATTTCTTGCACACGGTTTTACATAAATTCGGATAAATAAAAAAATTCAGGATTGGGTGTAAGAATGTCATGTGTCAAGGGGAGTCTGTAGTGTTGATAACTTGGATGGTTACTGACTGATTCCTCCAAAGTCTGCCAGTAAACAAAGCACCTCAATGTTACAACAATAAAGGCATCTGTTTCGAAGCACAGTTTGGAGGATTACGTCGAACCCAAAAATTTATCGCCAAGATGTTCTCCCCTCAAGCAAAATGTATAACAGAAGTTTCTGAACCAAACTTATTTATTGAAGTCACACACACACACACACACACACACACACCCTCCCCTCCCCTCCCCTGTAAACCCGGCTTGTCGCAGCGTTTAGTGCCTAAGGTTGTACAGCCGTCGGTAAATATGCTGTCGCCAAAATCTGCCACATCATAAAGCAAGTATGGAAATATAAGCTTCACAGATTCGTAAACTAAAAAAAAAAAAAAAGATATGTTTATTAATTTACATCATGGATAGTGTAATTCAGTATTGGTGAATGTGTTGTACGATGAAATTTTGTATTTGTGATTGTGTTACTTGCTGAAATTTTGTATTTGTAAATTTCTGTATTGGTGAATCTGTTGTTTGATAAATAGTTTTCATATTATCCTTCAAGTGGCCCTGAGTGAGACGACAGAACATTTGCCATCGACTGTACAAGAATCCACAACAACAAACAAACAGATCTATAACACAGCAGAACTCTACTTGTTAATTAAGAGAAGGTTCTGATGGGTTAGGGTCAGTCAGATAAGTTTTTGAATGTACCAACAAGGGATGCAATAATTATGTGTGTTTTGTATACGTTAATTACATACTGAAAAGCGTTTGTTTCATTACAAATACAAACGAAAATATATTGCTTAATTATTATGGTCACACCAAGAAAGGTTGCTCTCCAAGTGTTAGTAATCTTTTGTCATTATTATTCCATTTGAATTTACTCTTCGTTCATTTGGTAAAAGTAGGTTTGAAAACATATATTGGTAAAATTATATGTTATACAACTTCTTAATTAATTTGATAGAAGATTTCACCTGTGTTATCAAAGAACAACGAAACAGTAAATCATTCAATTCAAAACATATATATAATCAACTTCAGACAGTTCAATAGCAAAATCTATCTGAATAATCCATGTATTCCAATTGCTTATAATAGGCTACTAAAGAAATAAAATAACAAGACTAAAATAAGCAATATAATAAATAAGCAATGTGAGCCAGATGGAGGAAGTGTAATTCTCTATTATAATTATATATAAGTTATGTCTAGTCATTTAAGTCTATAAACATTCTAGTCACAAAAAAAGTCATAAAGTCTTTTTAATCTGCATGACAAATTTGTATGTATAACTTATTGTAGTATTTGATTAACAACGAGATTATGTTAACTATTAATTATTTCAAGATGATGTTTTTGCACTATTATAATATATGAATTGTGTTTTTAATGTTAAACAACGACTTATCTTTATCTATGTATTTGAAAGGTGAAATATTTAATAAGGTATCTGTGATGTTGTTGATGATAAAATTATACAGGTGACTCAATCTTCTAAACAATGATGCCACACATTAATTAAGCAAACCAATTATGCACCCAGTGTTGCCATGTCTGCTTGACGAAATTTCCCTAACTTCAACAACAAAAATTTCCCTTTTTACCTCAATTATTCCCTGTTTACTCTTGAACATTATTGATGGTCTTGTAGGTATTTCATCTTGTAGAAATTTCCCTGTTTACTCTTGAACGAACTGTACATTATTTCCCTGTGTGGCAAAGATTGGTTGGTTGGTGTGGTGGGATTATTTGCCTCTACTGTTGTACATTATCATTCAACATCACAGATCCCTTCATGATTATTATGTTGTGAGTTTATTATTTTGTATTACAGTGTGGTGGGAAAATGTGTGTGTAGTCAAAAAGGATATTTAATTTTAATTCAGTGTGGGAAAATGTGTAGTCAAAAAAGAATATTTAATTTTAATTCATGAGCCAACAACATATGTGGAAAACAACAAAACGAAAAAACAACAACAACAATAGCAACGTGTATGCCAAAAATAATAATAAAGGGAGGACTCCTGAAATTGCTGGATATTGGAAAAAAAAATTACTAAGAAATTACGGGTAAGGGATAGTTTTCCAAATTTGAAAAACTGCTAAAAAAAAAAAAACATTACAACGACCATAATGATCAAATTCACATATATAACACATTGAAAAAAGTCACCCCAGCAGAATAATAATAAGAAAAAAACAAGCAGATAAAAGTGTGTGTGTGTGAGAGAGAGAGTGAGATAAAGTGAGAGAGAGAGAGAGAGATAAAGTGAGAGAGAGAGAGAGATAAAGTGAGAGAGAGAGAGAGAGAGATAAAGTGTGAGAGAGAGATAAAGTGAGAGTGAGAGAGAGAGATAAGACACTGAATAATGACGACGAAGATAATCTGAAAATGAGATAAAGTGAGAGAGAGAGTGAGAAAGAGAGTGAGAAAAAGAGATAAAGAGAGAGAGAGGTGACGGACTCCAGCCTTGCTCAACGTGACTCCCTCAATTCAGTCCAGGATTTACTTAGAAAGAAAAGTTTTGTAAGTCTATTTTCTTAATAAATAGTGTAGAGCAACTCAGACTATTTTTTTCCAACCCCTTCCTTCATGACAAAAGAAAATTAAAATTCCACAGGTACACAGCAAAAAAAAAAAAAAAATAGAAAAAAAAAAAAAAAAATGGTTACACTTTCTTCTGCCCGATACAGAATGAACCACGAACGAATTATTTTGATAACAGCTTCGTTCCATTGGTATTGTCAGTCACCTTACCTACCTACCTATAGAGACAGCAGGTTTGTTCAGTATGAAATCCATCATACCTCATTGTAACCATAGGTTTTTTTTCTTCTTTTTGCTGTGTGTACGGCATATATAAAGCGTTCAGAGAGACTGCAAACTACTTCAACCAGGATGTCGGTGTTTACATGTACAGTGATGGGTGATAGTGTTTGACCAGGGTACAGGGAGTGTTGGTGAGTAACTGAACACAGTTCCAACAAGTGAATTTTCTAATCCATTCACAACGTTGAGAAGAGGTTTAGAAGACACACTTGTTCCAACTCAGTTACTCAGTTACTCTCCAACACTCCTTGTACCCTGGTCAAACACTATCACCCATCACTGTACTCATTATTCACCTTCATCTCCTACTTCGATAACTATTAAATAGAAAAAAAATATATATATATAGATAAAAAAAACTTGATTCACAGCCAAAGATAGTATTTGCTGATTCGAGAGTTACAATAAGGGGGTATATAATTCTTTTTTGGTATAGTGGAGTGCCTTGATTCCTCCAAAGTATACCATGCAGGAAACAACAGGACCAGAAGAGCCAAAATAATGGTGTTTGTTCTGTTGTTGTTGCTTGGAAAAATAGTTTGGAGGATTCAGTTGCTCCAGAATAATTACCAACACAAAACTTTCCCCTTTTAATTAAGAAACATTGATGTCCAAGTTGGGGGTTGTGTTAAGGGGGTGCGGGAGTAGGGGACAGGCCTTGGGGGGGTGCGGGAGTAGGGGACAGGCCTTGGGGGGGTGCGGGAATAGGGGGGACAGGCTTGGGGTGGGGGGTAGAATGCCTGTCCACCTATTCACACACCCTCTAAACCCCCCTCAAGCCTGTTCCCCTATTCACACACACCCTAAGCCCCCCTCAAGCCTGTCCCCCTATTTCCACACACCCCTAAACCCCCCAAGCCTGTCCCCTTATTCCCGCACCCCCTTAATAAATAAAAACACAAAAAAAAATCATTACATTGGACACGTTAGTAATGGATTGACAATTTAATAAGGAAGACATGGAATCGTTAGAATGACAATAAACATACGATAAACAAATGTACAGTTGCCAAAAAAGGTATTGCAACAACTATTGATACAACATTAAATATATGAATGTCCATAGTTGTTTGTAGGGATTAATTATAAGTATGTAGTACAGAAGGATATGTATATTTCCTTCTGTTATACATGCTATATTATAAGTATGTATTACAGAAGGATATGTATATTATGTGTATAAGTATGTACTACAGAAGGATATGTATATTTCCTTCAGTTATACATGCTTATAGTCACTACAAAAAAATAGTTGTGGATATTACTAGGGTTAAAGTTCTATCAAGATTTGTCGCAATACCTTTTTTGGCAACTGTACAATCACGAGCAACTAATAAATATACAGCTTGGGTTGGTTGGTTGTAGAAGCTCTGAAGAATCCAATAAATTCACCAACGAACGATATAATTCCAATGGAGATTTTATTGTGCTTTTATTTACTGTTGTCTCTAGGTAGGTATTCGTGACACACCTGTATATTTATTAGTGCTCTTGACTGTACATGAAGTGTGTATGAAATCAAGTTAGTACAAATATATTCATTAATACACACAAGCATAATACACACATATATAAGATGAATAATGATAATAATAATAATAATAATAATAATAATAATAGTAATAATAATGATAATAATAATGATAATAATAATAATAAACATAATAAACATAATAATAATAATAATAATAATGATAATAATAATAATAATAAACATAATAAACAATAATAATAATAAATAATAATAATAATAATAATAATAATAATAATAATAATAATAATAATAATAATAATAAAGCTCTCAACCAACAAACCAGGTATACACACATATATAATAATAATAAAATAATAATAATAATAATAATAAACCAGGTAAGCAATCATCTAACAAAATAACTAACTAACTAACTAACTAAGAAACCAATCAACCAACCAACCAACCAACCAGACAACCAAGCAACCAACCACCTTCTAACCAACCAACTTTACCACCGTGTTTGTCTGTCTGTGTGTTTGTTTGTTTGTTTGTACTGGAGACTGTTGAACTTAATACTCTTATAAATTATACAGACTGCAGCTGATAAGGACATACAGTTGCCAAAAAAGGTATTACGACAACTATTGATACAACATTATATATATTAATGTCCATAGTTGTTTGTTTGTAGGGATTATAAGTATGTATTACAGAAGGATATGTATATTTCCTTCTGTTATACATGCTTATAGTCCATACAAATAGTTGTGGATATTACTAGGGTTAAAGTTCTATCAATAGTTGTCGCAATACCTTTTTTGGCAACTGTACATACATACACACGAGTGCTGGCTTGTATAAATAAAACTACCTCAATGAATGAATGAATGAATGAATGAACGAATGAATGAAAGAGCTGGTTGTCTGGTTGGTTGGTTGGGTCCTGGTGGTGGCTGACGGAACTACAGTAGATCAACACAAAACACACCAACAGGTAAGATATTATAGTCATGTTGAGAGGAAGGTAAGTGAAGGGGAGGGGAGGGGAGGGGAGGGGGGAGCAGGGAAGGTAAGTGTAGGGGATGGGAGGGGAGGGGGAGAGGGAGAGGGAGGGGTTGAGATATTAAAGTCTGGGGGAAGGGGAGGGGAGGTGATGGGAAAGGGAGGGGAGGGGAGGGAAGGGAGATAAGTCATTTTGAGTGGAGGGTAAGTGAGAGGAAGGGAGGTATTAAAGTGTGGGGAAGGGGAGGGGAGTTAAGTCATGTTGAGAGGGGAGTTAAGTGTGAGGGGAGGAGAGGGGGGAGGGGTTGAGGTATTAAAGTGTTGGGGAGGGGGAGGGGGAGGTAAGGTATATCGAATTGAGGGAGTGTTGGGGAGAGGAGGGGAAGTGTGAGGAGTGGGGGAGGTATTAAAATCAAGCATGTTTCAATATTATAATCAACTACAGTATATTAAAATCCTGGATGTCCTTGTTTCCCTATACTCTTTCTTGTCTCATACTGTACACCCGGCAGTATAAATTCGCGTCCATCTCATGTACGGTACTTAAACTTGCTAATGTGACCAGATAGTTACATTCTGAACCAAGTTTATATTCCAACAACATACATACGTAATTTACCATATGAGAACTATATATGTCATGTCTGTATTAAAATTGTATTATAACATCACTATAGCTAATACATACATACATATATACATACATATATACATACATATATATATATACATACATACATACATACGTAATTTACCATATGAAAACTATATATATGTCATATCTGTATTAAAATTGTATTACTACATTAAAATAGCTAATACATACGTAGGTGGAAATGAAGCGAACTTATGCTGCCGACTGTACATACATACATACATACATACATATTGTATTATAAAAACACTTAACTTATAATGGTGGAATTTCCTATAGTTCTATATAGTACTTAAAGAAAGAATCTCCCACTGTTTTTAAAATGTGTGTGTACTGTGTGTGTGTGTGTGTGTGTGTGTGTGTACTTGTGTGTGTGTGTGTGTGTGTGTGTGTGTGTGTGTGTGTGTGTGTGTGTGTGTGTGTGTGTGTGTGTGTGTGTGTGTGTGTGCGTGTGTGTGTGTGTGTGTGTATGTGTGTGTGTGAACTGATTCCTCCAAACAATATATCCAAGCAACTGTTTTCTTAGTTGAGAGAGAGAGAGAGAGAGAGAGAGAGAGAGAGAGAGAGAGAGAGAGTAAAATATCAAACACTCCATTTATCCACCAGTCTCCCTCACCCCCCTCCTCCACCCCTTCTTTCTCTCCCATCCTACCCCCTCTCTCCTCTCTCTCCCATTCTCTCCTTCCCTCCTCCCTATCCCCCTATTCCCATTCCCTCATATTCTCTCCCCTCTCTATCCCTCCATTCCCTACCCCCTTCTTCTCTCCACCTCTCCCTCCCATTCCCTATCCCTCTCTCCTTCTCTCCCCCCCATTCCATACCCCACTCCTCTCTCCTCCTCCCATTCCCTTCCCCTCTCCCTCCATTCCCATTCCATTCCCCCTCCCTTCTCTCCCTCCCATTCCATTCCCCCCCTCCCCCCCCTCTCTCTCTCCACCCCCCCCCCCTCTCCTCCTCTCTCTGACTCACTATAAAACTGTCACAGCAAAAATATTTATGGGGATTGAAATAAAAAACGAGGAGTGATATTATTAGAAGTCGAATTCTCTCTCTCTCTCTCTCTCTCTCTCTCTCTCTCTCTCTCTCTCTCTCTCTCATACATACACACACACATACACTCTTTCACACACACACACACACACTAACTATCTCTCTCTCTCTCTCTCTCTCAATATCCTTCATGGGCTCTTATTTACTCTTCAGTTTATACGTCTCTCTCTCATTCTCTCTCTCTCTCTCTCTCTCTCTCTCTCTCTCTCTCTATCGATCGGACAGTCTTGCTCAGATAAAATGCCACTCGGTCAAATGCAGACCAGCGTGTGTGTGTGTGTGTGTGTGTATGTGTGTGTTACTCGTACCGTTTATGGATGTGTGTCTATTTGTGTGTATAACTGGGATTACTTACTTACTGGCAGGTGTGTGTGTGTGTATGTGTGTGTGTGTGTGTGTATATATGTGTGTGTGTGTGTGTGTGTGTGTGTGTGTGTGTGTGTGTGTGGTGGGGGGTATATAAATATGTGTGTGTATATGTGTGTTTGTGTATGTGTGTTTGTGTGTGGGTACTGTATATATAAATGTGTGTGTGTGTGTGTGTGGGTGGGTGTGTTTACAAATGCACGCGTGTATTAAATTTCTGCATATATTTTTTTATCAACTGTATGTATGTATGTATGTCTGAATCAATACTTTTAAATTTATGCACGTGTGTGTGTGTGTTTGTATCCACGTGTGTTCGTGTGTATGTCTGTGGGTGTGTGTGTGTGTGTGTCTGTGTGTGTGTGTGTGTGTCAAGTCTAGCATTTGAATTAAGCCTTTTCTTTATATGTAAATTTTCTTATGTCTGTTCAATCATTTCGTTCTCTCTCTCTCTCTCTCTCTCTCTCTCTCTCTCTCTCTCTCTCTCTCTCTCTCTCTCTCTCTCTCTCTCTCTGCACCCACATCAAGCCAATATCACCCTAATACACTTTGCACTAGGGGTCAATATGTCGTGCTACTGTTCCCATCACTGTCGCAAAATATCCCTTCTAAATCGACCTGACCTCTCTCTCTCTCTCTCTCTCTCTCTCTCTCTCTCTCTCTCTCTCTCTCTCCGGAGGGTGGGGAGAGGGCCTTCTACTTTGCTATCCTTATCTACGACTATCACTGGGGAGTAATTCATTCTCCACCAGTAACCTTCTAATCAGATCACCCCGTGTGGACCGTAAGGTGTGTTGTGGTCTGTGTTCCTATGTAACTCTATGTAACTCCTTCCTCTCTCACACTCCCTACCTCCCTCCATTATCATCCTTTTCTCTCTCCTTCCCTATCCTCTTTCTCTCTCTCTCTCCTTCCTTCACTCTCTCTCTCTCTACTTCTTTCCCCAATCCTCCTTCTCTCCTTCCTTCCCCTATTCTTCCTCCTCTCCCCTCCCTTCCCTATCCTCTTTTTCGCTCTCTCCTTCCCTCCCTCCCCTATCATCATCCTCTCTCCCTCCCCTATCATCATCCTCTCTCTCCCTCCCTCCCTACAACCCTTCTCTTTCTCCCTCCCTCTCTCCCTCCCTCCCTACAACCCTTCTCTCCCTCTCTCCCTCTCCCCCTCCACTGTGGGTGTAACATGAAGTCAATCAGAGGTATTGGAAGGGCAACATATGAAAGGGAGAGAGGAGAGAGGGTGGGGGGTAGAGGGAAGGATAGGGTGGGTAGAGGGAGGGAGAGAAAATGAATAGAGGGAGGGGTAGAGGGAGGGAGAATATTTGGAGGGAGCATTAGGGAGTGGGAGGGAGGGAGGGAGGGTAAAGGGAGAATATTTGGAGGGTAGAGGGAGAGAAAATGAAGAGAAAGTGGAGGGTAAAGGGAGAGAAAATGAAGAGAAAGTGGAGAGAGGGAGGGAGAGGAGAGGGAGGGGAGAGGAGAGGGAGGGAGAGGATATGGAAGGAATACAAAGGAATACAAAGGAAGTAGAGGCAACAGGAGGTCCATGGTGGTCTCATACGAAGTGTACCTGTTGAACTACGTGTTGAAGGAAGGGATGGATAAAAGACAAAGGCTCCTCCCCACCCACCACTCCCACCGGGTATTGAGGTTGGAAAATAACACCTTGTTTCTTTTACAGGATGGTAGGAAATGTTGTTGAAGCCTGTTTCTAACATCTATTTACTACTATATAAAA
>JAWZYT010001440.1:255000-331300 GCA_034508575.1 Petrolisthes manimaculis | reverse complement strand
TCTCTCTTTCTTTATATTTTCTTTCTCTCTGTTCTTTATATTTCACTGTTTATTCCCTCCTCTCGCTCTTCTGTTTTCTCCACGCCTCTCTTCTTCTTACTCCCTTCCTACCTACCTTTCTCCATTTTGCATTCCTCCCTATTCATTATAATCCTTCCATTTTGAGTGTACCTTTTATTTCCCTTCTTCATCTTTGCATTTTATTTATTTATTTATTTATTTATTTATTTCTCTGTTATTTACATTATGTTTTGATTTTATTTGTTTTATCTTCATTCTCCCTGTATCTTTCGCTCTTTCCTTTTTTTTTTTTTTTTTGTCCCTCTTTCTCTTCTTTCTTTTCCCTTTCTTTATCTCCTCATAATATATTCACGTTGTTTCCCTGTTCCTCTCCCTTTCACTCTCACTCTTCTCTCTCTACATACTCCACTATATTCTCCCAGTACCAATATATTTCCATGTACCAAACTCTCTCTCTCTCTCTCTCTCTCTCTCTCTCTCTCTCTCTCTCTCTCTCTCTCTCTCTCTCTCTCTCTCTCTCTCTCTCTCTCTCTCTCTTTCCTTTACATTTTCCTTTGTACTCTCCCAGTTCCTGTCCTCTTCCCTCTCCTCTCCCTCTCTCACTCTCTGTAGTGTAAGTGACGGGCCGTGATTAGACAGACAGGTGTACAATGAGACAGACAGGTGTACAGTGAGACAGACAGGTGTACAATGAAACAGACAGGTGTACAGTGAGACAGACAGGTGTACAATGAGACAAGGTTATTGACACCATCACCACCAACAATGACCTCTGACCTACAGCCTCTCTCATTCCCGTAGCCTGAGGACACATTCTGCAATACACTGATGACATCCGTGTAATCTATTCTGGTTTAGGCCTCGTCTCTATGAAGCTTCTTTCTGTTAAATACATCCTGTTGTGTTACCCATCCTCGATATGACAGTCCATGTTATGTCTTTTAATTAACTTCCGTAATATGGCATTTGATATCGTTGTTTAATCAGCTAAGTGTTGTCAAGAAAGACTGGCACCTACAGTAGTACCTCTCGACTCATTCATTTGCTTTACTCACACACAGTATTTTATCCTGTGTATCGTTTTATGTCATGTTTCAGTTTATATGTGTTTTTTTTTCTTTTGTACCCTTCCTTTGGATTTCAACTTATGATCTTTTTTCTCTGAATATTTAATTTCAAGGCTGTATTGTAAACGTAGTGTGATGATCTGGGTCTAAATCTATCTGCCTGTCTATCTATCTATCTATCTATCTATCTATCTATCTATCTATCTATCTATCTATCTATCTTTCTCAAGTGGTAGGCAATGTCGTGTCTGCAACATTGGAAACTGCATTGTTCTGTGTGTCAGCTCTCCTTCTCTCACGCCTCACTATTTGCACACACAGCCGTTCTGAAGGGGAGGGAAGATGAGAGAGAGAGAGAGAGAGAGAGAGAGAGAGAGAGAGAGGTGTGTGTGTGTGTGTGTGTTATAGAGAGAGAGAGAGAGAGAGATAGAGAGAGAGGGAGACGGAGAGAGACAGTTGTTATATCTTTCCCTCAACTTCTTTTCCACTCAGCTTTCTCACCTTGACCTTCTCAGTTTGTCTTCCTTCTTTCATCTTACACCTGCCACCACTTAAGCCTTCTTTCATCTCTCATTCCTCTTCCTCTTTCTTTTGCTTACTTTCTACTTTCTGGTACTTATGAAGCCACTCTTTCTCTTCCATCTTGTCTGTTGTTTTTTTCGTCATTAAGCTTTGTTGCTGTATTTTTTTTTTTTTTTTACAACTGGTTCCTCTAATCCTTCTTGGCTAATTTTCCTTCATCCTGACTAATCTCTCTCTCTCTCTCTCTCTCTCTCTCTCTCTCTCTCTCTCTCTCTCTCTCTCTCTCTCTCTCTCTCTCTCTCTCTCTCTCTCTCTCTCTCTCTCTCTCTCTCTCTCTCTCTCTCCTCTCTCTCTCTCTCTCTCTCTCTCTCTCTCTCTCTCTCTCTCTCTCTCTCTCTCTCTCTCTCTCTCTCTCTCTCATCCTTCCAGATATTCCTCCTCACCTGACCAATATCCCTCTACCCACGGGACTCAGAGTTAAGCCAATCAGGTTAATTGAGGGCGTAGGGAGGAGGTGGAGGAGCAGCGTGTGGCAGAACTCAGAAGAGAGACCGTCCAACCATCTCTATACCACACGATCCTTACACACACACACACACACACACACCCACACACACACACACACACACACACACAGCCTTCACATATTATTCTATCCCTTCAATGACGTGTTCCAATAATCCACCAATAGTTCACTTCTGCATTCATTATTATGTGTTGTTTTGCTCGTCTCCATGTTTGGCTCACACCTGTTTCACCGCATTCTGACAAGCCTCTCTCTCGCCTTCATAATATGCCATGCCACTTGTTTCACATTATCACTTGTTTCCCCTTCTTTGTCAGCCTCCCCTCCTCCTTGGTTTCTACTCTCTCTCTCTCTCTCCTCTCTCTCTCTCTCTCTCTCTCTCTCTCTCTCTCTCTCCTCTCTCTCTCTCTCTCTCTCTCTCTCTCTCTTTCTCTTTGCTATCCTTATCTTGGACTATCACTGGGAGTAATATAATCTCTACCAGTAATCTCATATCAAGTCATCTCGTGTGGTCTGTGTATCTATGTAACTCTACTATAACTTATGTATCTATGTAACTCTACTATAACTTTATGTATCTATGTAACTCCTCAAAGCCTGTGAGTTAGTGAAATTGTAGATATGAGTATGTGCTGCAAAATGAGGTATTATGGTGTCGATAATGAGTAAGCAGAGATTATTTTTCTTTGCAACCAAAAATCTAGTATTATGGATTTATTTTTATTGTATCTGAAGTCACTGATGAATATACAGGGTGATTAACCATTACATCCATTAAATCAATTGATTAACTTAGTTTGATGATTTTAAGCAAATACGTCTCTTTGATGAAATGTCTTATTATAGTTTAGCTGTAACAATTCATTTATGATAATGTATTGTTTAATGTTAAAGATGAAGAGAAATCCACCTAGATTTCAGAGTGAGCTGCAGATAAACATTGAATATTTTCTTTTGATTGTAGCAAAAATACGTGCACTGTTGTAATTAATTTAAAAAGATGTACAAAATGTAGGTGAGTTTCCTTTCTGTTTTTCGACATCATTAATACAGTATCAAAAATATATTGTAACAGCATATACTGTGTATAATTCGACATTTCATTATATAGAATTTTTGTTAATATTATCCAAAGAAGTCATTATTCGATTTAATGCATGGGATACTGAATCACCCTGTATAACTATGGTGAATTAGAGTTTGTGTTGTTTCTTTGATTACTGGGTTGTGCCTGTAATGATGTATGGATCCCTACCAGCACTCACATGTATAGGCTTCAATCACCAGCACTAATACAATACAGCTTTGGTTGAACCTTTGAACCTTCCACTAATTATTCACCAAGGAAATAATTCCAATGGAGATCTATTGTGCATATATGTATTATCTCTAGGTATTCAAAACACTTCTGAATACATATTAGTGTTGTGACAGTACAGTTGGCCACACTCCTGAGGGACACACACCATTGTCAACTCTGGTGGAGATAGTAATCCTGAACACCAGCTCTAAGCACTCATTGGTGGCAGTGAATGGAGCTTACAACTATACAGAGCTTCAGGGTTACCATCTCGGCCAGAGTTGACAACGCTGTGTGGCTCTCACGAAAGTAAAAAAAAAAAGAAGACACACACACACACAGATAATTACTAGAGCATCACTCCCTTTGCATTAAAATATGATAAACTGAACAATTATTATACCTTCAGTATTCAAAGGAGCGGAACAAACTACAATGGTCTCCCTCCTACTGCTTTAAAATATATATAAGGTAAAATTCATCATTCACACCAGAATCCTGAAAATGTCAAGAGCGACGAACGAAAAATTCACAGAACAAAATCCGTCTGGTTAAAATGTGCCACTCTGACGGGGGGATAATAGGGGGGGGGGGGGTGCTTCCTATTTTTCTGTCAGTTTCTCCTTTCCTCATTCTCTGTTAATGTTATATATATTTATTCATCTCCGTGGTGTTTACTTCCTCTCTCTCTCTCTCTCTCTCTCTCTCTCTCTCTCTCTCTCTCTCTCTCTCTCTCTCTCTCTCTCTCTCTCTTGTGATCTAACTTTAAGTCCACCTATTAATTTCGCACCTCTCTCACCTTCCCAGGGTGCAGTCAATTCTCTCGTCGATACCCCTGTGCACAGTTAGAGAGAGAGAGAGAGAGAGAGAGAGAGAGAGAGAGAGAGAGAGAATGAGTGAGGGGCAGGGGCAGGGAGGAAAGAAGTAAGGGTAAAGGAAGTGGGGTAATGAATGAAAGAGAAAGTGAGAGGGGAGAAGGAGGGGGGAACGAAAAGAAAGGTGTGGCATAGAAAGAGAAAAGGAAAAGGGAAGGAAGATAGAATTTCCCTGACAAGGATCACACAGACAAACAGCCAGAATCACAACTAATGAAGGGGGGAAGATTTTCTCACGTTTATGCCATTAATAACATGATTTTCTTTTAAACTTCAAGCTATACAATAGAATAATTTCCTTTTGTCCCTTTTTGCAGTAGGGAGATGTGCATGGCCTGGCGACTCCCACTTCCCCACCTTTAAGAAAGAGGGGAAATTTGATGTTTATAATGATAATAATGATGATGATTATCATGAAGGGGATTATGATAGAATACAGAAACTAATATATACAGTGAAGATTGGTAGTTCCGTTATTTGGTTAATAGAAATTGTTATGGAGTTGGATAGTTCCGTTATTTGGTTAATTCTGTCTCGGGAAGCCTCAAAGAGCTTCATTAAACTTTGCAGTGTCTCCAAACAGCTCTCCTACACTTCAATATAACTTTGCCACTTTAAGGTAAGATACTATCGTTGGTGAAGGAGAGACTACTAATTCCTCCAAACTGCTCCTGTAAACTGATCACCTAATTTATACTGAGGTGATTTGTTTGTTGCCTGTCACAGTTTGGAGTGTTCAGTGGACTCCAGTTTGCCGCCAGTATCTCGGTAGGTGGGATGGTGTGGGTGTTGAGGACATACGGTAGGGGAAGGTGGCATTTCAGTATCGTACTCATTTTAATTTTTGGTGATCCTAAAATTAATACAGTCTACATATAAACCTGATATTCAGTTCACACACTCACACATACACGAGAGAGAGTGAAAGTGAGAGTGAGAGAGTGAAAGTGAGAGTGAGAGTGAGTGTGAGAGAGAGTGAAAGTGAAAATGAGAGGCAGACAGAGAGACACACACACACAGAGAGAGAGAGAGAGAGAGAGAGAGAGAGAGAGAGAGAGAGAGAGAAAGAGAAAGTGTGCGTGTGCGTGTGCGTTTGTGTTTGTGTGTTGTCCCACCCCTGTAGATAAGAAAGACCTGAGTAGCATCATGTCTCACCCGGATACTCAAAGATCAGCCTGGGTCAACAGTGAACAGTGTCCTTGTCTCAGTTAGGTAGACACCAGAGTCCGGGTCAGCATTTAATGGACTTGTGAATTATTGACTTGGTGGTGGAGGTGGTGCGTGTGTGTGTGTGAGAGAGAGAGAGAGAGAGAGAGAGAGAGAGAGAGAGAGAGAGAGAGAGAGAGAGAGAGAGAGATAAACTGACGGTATGGTATTAATTGAAAGCATGTATAATAATTATAATATGTGACTACAGTACAATATATAATTATGTTTGGGTAATAACACAAAGACAGAGCCTGGGGTTAATAACAAACGTACCGTACGTTGCAATATATGGGTATATGTTGGCCTGTGTGTGTGTGTGTGTGTGTATGTGGGTATATGGAAGCCAGGCGTTGGGGGTAATAACCTGGCCCAGTATAGTTATGGGGTGTGCGTCCTGGGAGAAGAATAGTCCAGTCTGGGTTTATTGTCCGGCCCCAGACGTCACCTTAGTTCTTCCTGGGTTTAATAACTGTCTCATTTGATGCAGTGGCCCGCGATGTGTGTGTTTGCTGGGCGCTGTGTGTGTGTATGGTGAGAGAGAGAGAGAGAGAGAGAGAGAGAGAGAGAGAGAGAGAGAGAGAGAGAGAGAGAGAGAGAATGCGAGGGAGAGCGTGTATGTAGTTTCATGTTTGTTTTTCTATAAATGGTAAACAAACAATCCAAATAACAAACAACATCATCCCTTGTTTCAAAACTGTATGATATTATAAGGTGAAGTATTGTAAAGAGAGTTTATTGAGGGAGATACTACTACTACTACTATACATATCCCTGAACTGTCTCGTACGTTCACCGAGGAAATCTGTGCTGCTCTGAAAAAGTCAAAATAAAATGGGTGGGAGTTGCCTGATCCTAAATTGCTTGTCCCGTTCACTAAACTTTCACTGGATTTTTTGGGGGGTTTTGGTTCGGTCGCGTTCCTGTCCTCTGAAACCAACAGCAGCGTCGAGGGAGATTTATTGTCCAGTTTTTTTAATTTTGTTATTTTATTCACTAGAGACGCGTTACATTTTATGCTTAGACAGACAGAGAGATGGAGAAAATTAGACAGACAGACAGACAGACAAATAGAGAGACAGGCAGACAGAGAGACAGACAAATAGAAAGACAGACAAATAGAGAGACAGACAAATAGAGAGACAGACAAACAGAGAGACAGACAAATAGAGAGACAGACAAATAGAGAGACAGACAAACAGAGAGACAAACAGATAGATAGATATAATCATAATATTTTTATGTTAGGTTATATAGAACTGTGGCTCTTTCTTTACTGCAACATAATTATACTTTATTTTAAAAGTATTGATGATGATAAAAAACAAAACAAGACAACGACGATAACGATAATGTAATACAATCGAGAACCCCGTTGTAAGATACTGTTGTCGTTGTTGTTGTTGTTGCTGTTGTGGTTGTTGTTGGGTTGTATCGTTAGCTACATGTCTGTCTGTGAGGAGGATCGAGGCATGAGAGACACACTTCCGACTCTCCTCCCAAACTGAACCCTGGAAGTCGTCAGTCAGTAAGTTCAGATGTCATGAAGATCTCCCTGGAACGAGTCAAGATGTTTGTGTGTGTGTATAGGAGCGGTAAAACACACACACACACACACACACACACACACATTCACACACACACACATTCACACACAAACACACACACACACACACACACACACACACACACACACACACACACACACACACACACACACACACACACACACACACACACACACACTCACACACACACACACACACACACACACACACACACACACACACACACACACACACACACACCAAATCATCTTCAAATCATGGTGGTATATACTGTAGTTTGAGAAGTGAAGATAGAAAATAAGAATGAAGAAGGGGGGAGACGGAAATGAGGGAAATGTGAGGAGAAGATGAGCGAAAAGGAGGAAGGAAAGGGAGGAAATATAGGAACAAGGGTATAGTGAGGAAAAAAAGGAGTGATGATTATAGGAGAAATAAAAAATATGTGTAAGATGATGGGAGAGTGAGTGGACCATACGTTAGGCTGTCACTGGAGACCCCATTGACCACTAGCGATCTAAGGGAGGACGGGAGAAGGATGTGTATATGGGAGGGAAGGGAAGGGGTACAAGAGAGAGGGTAGGGGGTACAGCAGGAAGGGGAGTGGTACAAGAGAGAGGTTAGTGGGTACAGCAGAAAGGGGAGTGGTATAAGAGAGAGGGTAGGGGGTACAGCAGAAAGGGGAGTGGTATAAGAGAGAGGTTAGGGGGTACAGCAGGAAGGGGAGAGGTACAGGATGAAGGGGAGAGATATAAAAGAAAAATGTGAGGGGGGTTCTGCAGGGAATTGAGGGGTACAGGATACAGGAGGCAAAGGTGGCAGTACGGCACGGTACGAAAAAAATAAAGTAATTCCCCACTCTTAAAATGATCGTACCGTAATTTCATACCATACTCAAAGAACCGTACCGTACTGGTACGATAAAATAAGATTTCACACCGTCATTTCGTACCTAATTTCGTACCAGTGCCATAATTACATGTCTAAAATTATTCAGTTATATGATATATCTTTGCAAGCAACTATTCCTTGTCCAGATTCAGTTGCTATAATTATTTTTAGTTTTGTTATATGTGGATATCACTGTAAATATATTGTGTACCTGTGTCTGTGTGGATTTTTAATTGATGGATATTAGGCGCCGCAACATCGAGGTCCTATAGCGCCAGAAAAAGGTGAGAGAGAGGTGTGACAGCAAGCAGGAAGGAAATAAAATGAAAAGAGGGACAGTTGAAGAACGGAAAAAAAGGAACTATTTAGTCTGGTCTCTCACTGGCAACCTTCTTAGCATGGGAAACCCTCTCTCCCCGATATCGGGGTAGAGCAGGGGCCGGAGCCCCCTCTATTCTAGCTCGCCAGGTCTCAGAGACACACAAGCCCCCCGCCCCCCCACCTCGGCAAGGTGGTTCCCGTTAGGGGGGGGGGGGTCTGTGTGGAAGAAAGAGAGAGAGAGAGAGAATAATATTTTCGACTTCAGAATTAACTTGCCAATGTATTACACTGTCGCTAACAGTTATTTATCAGTTACCAGGGGTGAAGGCTGCTGAATATTATTAGGTAAACAATATGATAATTGAAGGGTAAATTAGAACTACAACTGTTTTGTTTCCTGCTCTGCAATGAGGTGTAGGGCAGGAGGATGGCCCGACACAGGCACTGACTGGCTGGTTGCAATCAAAGATTCTAGTACTGGGAAAACTATAGACGACTCAATGTTATGTTGGTGTTGTAGCTGTGGGTGACTGGGACGGGGACAGTGGCACCTACACAGTATAGCAGACAACGGCAATTCACACTCCACCTCCCAACGGCTTTCCTTTATCCTGATTTGTTTTTTAATCGGATTTTCTTTACTAGTATCGCACAGGACCTTTGATACTATTTAATTGGATATAGAATGAATATTATAACATTCACTGTGGTTAAATTACATAATAAATTACAATAAATGTTTGACAAGTTCCCAATATACTGCATACCATATATTTACTGTAACTCCAATGTGTGATGATTCTTACCTGTTTATGACCTCTACAATTAGGCTTCTCAACAATATTTTGATGTAAAAGTACAAAAAAAAAAAAAGACATACATATAATTTATTCTTAAAACTATAAAACCATGATGTATAAGTAGTATACAACACTGTTACCTCCACCACCACTGTTACCTCCACCACCACTGTTACCTCCACCAACACTGTGTGACAACCATGGTGACAACTTGGTTTCTTCCGATATCTTGCTTGATGTGATGACAAGACAGTTATCGTATCTTTAGAAAAGCGGGAAATTGATATGTCCCTATTCTACTCAGAGTTGTTGGAATAGTTTATTGTTGAGAATCCAGTAATCCCCATTTCAGTCAAGAAATTAACTTCAACCAACCAAAAATAAAAAATAAAACAACGACCATCGCTCCTGTGTAAGTAAATGTTTCAGCTGTTGGTGCTTCTGGTTGGCCGGTATAGTAGGAAGCTGTGCTGTACAACCAAGACCAAAACTACCTTGTGTCAATGTAGTACTGTACATAGACAAGAACTGAACACGTCAGCGACAGTCGACTGTCCACACACACACACACACACACACACACTGAAAGGGGGTTAGTAGGACATTCGTCAGGAAAATTATTTCTTTACCTTATCATCTGGATATTATTCTGGACAATGGAGTGTGAAATGTATGGTGATATTTGAATAAAGTACGGAAAGAGTACAAAAAAGACACGAGAAAAATAACGAAATATCGTACCATAATTTCGTACCGCATTTTTAGATGAAAAATACCATACCGTACCGTAAATCAGTACCGTACAGTACTGCCACCCTTGACAGGAGGGAGGGGAGGAAGTAAAGAAGGAAGGGAGGGGTACAGAATATAAGAGAGGGGGTACATGTTATATGAGATGGAGTACTGTACATGTCACAGGAGAGACGGGAGGGGCTGACGATGAAGTAAAGGTGTTAAGGCCGTCCATAATCCTACTCTTTGAAGCAGGAATTTATAAGGCAACCCAAACACTACACCATCGGGGGAACGAAACTACGATCGAGTTTGAGGTATTCCGAGCTGTTTATTCCGGACGAACTAGACTATCACTTGTTTTATACAATGGAATATTGTAACAAACCCTTTTGGGGTATGCCAACAATCAGTTGTTTTACGTGGGGCCCTTCGATATATATGCATTATTATTCCCACGTACTCACGAGATAGTTGGGTTTTTTTGTTACTTTTTTTCCAAATTCCTTTTTTTTCTGTCACACGTCACATGACCGCAACGTCCTGCCTATACCTATTTCCCCATACCTGGCCAAAAGAAATGGGACTGGATCCTATCCAGTGTTTATCTATTACCCATATGACCTCCCAATATAGAGTGATGACCTAAGGTGAACACAGCCCGTCGATACTTCTGTGGAACAAGGAACTGAAACTTCTCTTCCCCGTCGGGATTTACCTAGATGGACCAAAGCTTTCGGTAGTATTTCTGTCATTCAAATTTGACGAGGAACACAGACTTGAAGAGTGAGACTGGGTATAATAATTCTCATCTTAGGATTCCAAATGCGGTACCTGGACTCCGAATGAGATTTTAAAAGGCTTTTCAATTGCTCTTGCTTTATGAAGCTCTCAGAATAATTACAAGGAATCTGGAGAGGTAAAGTAGGTAATGTTGGCAAGACGAGCGTCTCTTTGGAGGAAAACTGAGCACCTCCGTTTACTTTAAAAAGCCGAAAATGGATCCGAAAATGAATGTGTAAGAGAGAGAGAGAGAGAGAGAGAGAGAGAGAGAGAGAGAGAGAGAGAGAGGGGTATATTTCTGCGTGAAGTAAGTTTGTATATTGAACACTATTCTTCTTCTTGCCCACAATAAATATTAATTTTCTTGTGCCTGAGTTTATCCCTTGATTTAAATAGACTGTATGTACTATACATTCCTTTCCTCTTTATTTTATCTATCCAGATATAAAATCCTTTAGAAACTTGCTTTGGCGTTCACATTTCATGTTATCCTTTCATAATTATGATTCTTATGCATGGAAAAGCCGAATTATTCTTCAATAATTTTTTCCTTCCCTTTGTACTTAATATCAAAGAACCAAATGCTCTTCTTTATTCCTCCATTTTCTTTTCCCGATCTGACTTTTGATGCAAAGGGCGACTGAAATATTCACGATCGAGTAAATTAACTCTGGGAAAGCCGGCCCTGGATCAGAACTGAGGGGCCGTCCTGAAATATTTATAAGCCCCTGACGGAACACAAATTCGGGAGGTTATTTCTCAGCCCCGGCCATCAATAACCATTTTACCCCAGGAGTCGGTAAGCAGGGGCAAACGACGCTATACATTAAACCTCTCAGAATTCGCACGCGTTTGTATGTTTGCATCGCTGACCTCGCCACCAAAGTGTTTCATGACCATTCCGTAACTGTGGACCATTATTTGTTCACCCTCTTGAAGTTGGAGTCAATGTTGTGGTTTCAAAACAGTGAAGGAAATGAACGCTGAAGAGTGAACTAAGTTAGGGATGGGTTTATTAGTACTGGGTTTATTAGTACTGGGTTTATTAGTACTGGTGACTGTACCATGGATCGCGTCAGAGTTAAGGGGGTGTGGGAGTAGGGGACAGGCTTGGGGGGTTTTGGGGGTTGCAGGAGTAGGGAGACAGGAATAGAGGACAGGCTTTCTACACCCCCACCCCACCCCAAGCCTGTCCCCCTACTCCCTCACCCCCCAACCCCCCCAAAGCCTGTCCCCTAATTCCCACACCCCCTTAACACTGCTTAGGAAATAATTACATTTGGAAAAGCTTGTTGAATTAATTAAGGTGGTATTATGCTACTGGACCATTGGAGTGACTTAATGATATTGTTTTGCCTCAACTCAAAGTAGAAAGTTGACGAGTTTGTAAAATATGAACTTTGGCTCACCTGTCTCTGTATATGTTATTATTTTGGCAAGACATGTAATTGTACCGGTTAATCTATATATGTATAACACAAATATATCACTTTAACACACATATAATCGTGTATGTAGAATGCACATATTCACAGGGGATATGACTTAGGCCAAAGACAAAACAAAATTTGTGGACTGAACTAATAAGTGCTGCTCTACATACATTGGAGTCAATGTTAGAATACTGTTTTAAAGAGCCTGCTGAGTACAGTTTGAGATACCGGTAGCTCAAAACAGACACACACGTTTGGTCATCTGCTAACTGCATATGGCCAAGCACATGTACAGTCGGCGGCAAAAGTCCTGTCGCCTCATCTGCTTCACCAAGACTTGCAGTGTTCATGGACTCGGGAAATACACACGTTTTCTACACCTAATAATCTCGAGTCTATGAACATCGCGTGCCTCGGTGAAGCAAGTGAGGCGACAGGACTTTTGCCGCAGACTGTACCTTTGGGTAGGAAGCCAGGGAGGCAGATAGGTGCCAGTAAGCCGAGCACTACCTGGTATGTCAATAGATTGTCTCAGATAACGAGGAGCCTCAAAGGGATAACACCAAACATTACACATATTCTCTTCCTGTTCTACAAAGCCTTTTCTTTAAATAAACTTTGAGATTACTGAGACGCTTATCACTTCAAAACACTTTGTATCTTAGAAGTTTACCGACGAAAAAAGTTACGCTACCAACCTCAAGTATCATCATAATTATTCTGGATAAAATCACCAAATCATATTGATAATATAGGAGTTTTTTTTAACTTAGTAGAATTTTTTTAATATTAATAATATCTAAATATACAGTATGGCAGGCAAAAGCATGTTTAGGCCACTCATAAACTAGCATTAAATTAAATAAAAGCCTTAATATACAGGACCCGTAAATATATTAAGGATAGGAATTTATTATAGGAACTATTGTGTGAACCCTATACAGTATTTTCTCTTAGCATACATCCGTCAGGTCCATATTATCTACCTTACAGCCAAACACTATATATGTTACAGAAGCTATTATTATCCAAACATTACACCCCAGGCCTGTATGTATGATGGGGAATCTCGGCGTTTAACATGAGGCATACTAACGTGACTGTGTCTGAGTGACTATATATCCATACGACAGCTGTACGTATTGTAATGTTCTCGTATGAATCCGACTGGCTCCAGAATTGAGGATCTTGGTAGACAATGTGAACAACTACGGTAGAACAATTGTGGCCAACCTCCTCTCATTACATTCCTTACTACATAGTTTGATACCTCACTCAGAATATATATATATATTCAGCACCATATTTTCGCTTCTCCATTCTTTTATTGCCTCTTTACTTTGTGATTTTCAAGGCTTTCCTCCATTTCTCTCCCTCCTTTCTTTCTTTCCTTCACTTCTCTCTTCCTTTCTCTTTCCTCTCATCCTTTAATTCCTTTTAGCCTGCCCCTCCTCTCTTATTTGTATGTTTCACTCCTCTCTTTCTTTTCTCTCCTTTCCTCTTTCTCCACATCTCTCAATATCTTACACTGCCACTTTCCCTCTATTCTCTATTCCCTTACACTCACCCCTCTAGCTTTTGGTTTGCCCTCCAGTTTTTCCCTCTTTTCTGTTTGTCTCTGTGTCAAAGGATTAATTTAGTTTTATCACAAACATTATAAAAGGTCCTCGCAGCATGTATAATAAACACACACACACACACACTCTTTATAGTTATTAATTTCTATTCATTTACATGGCAAACAATATTATTATTATTATTATTTTCTCCATGTTAGAAAAAAAACAAAAACAATCAGACGCACGCTCTATAGTTATTCATTTTTATCCATTTACAGGGCAAACAATATTATTACTATTATTATTATTTTCTCTAAGTTAGAAAAAAAATAACACTCAGACGCACGCTCTATAGTTATTCATTTATTTGGCAAGTTGGGTGAGGGATTCTCTCGCTTGGAACGAACCCCGGTGCATTCCTAAACACTCCGGAATTTAGATTAGCTCTTTGTTCGTCAGTTACTTAGAGCGTTGTGTAGCGAGAACATGTACACAACACACACACACACACTCACAGGAACAGACAGATACTGACACACAAACACACAAACAGCTAGATACAGACATACAGATACACACACAGGCACAAACAGATACTGACACACAAACACACAAACAGCCAGATACACACACAGGCACAAACAGATACTGACACACAAATACACAAACAGCCAGATACACACACAGGCACAGACAGATACTGACACACAAACACACAAACAACCAGATACAGACATACAGATACACACACAGGCACAGACAGATACTGACACACAAACACACAAACAGCCAGATACAGACACACAAACACATAGATAGATGCAGACACAAACTGATACAGACACACACACACACTGAAACAGGCAGACATGTAAACAGGAGAGAGATAGACATAAGACCAGAACACAACATAGACAGGAACAAGAAACAGATAGACTGAGAGATAGTAAAAAGACAGGCACACACAGGAGGGGGCATAGACAGACAAACAGACAGACAGCAGAGAGACAAATAGCGAAATACCGATAAATCAGGATGGCCTTGATAATCCTAAGATACGTGTGTGTGTGTAAAGTGCAAGACATAGCAGGATGAAAACAACAACAACAACAGCAGCAACAACAATAACAACAGCAACACGAATAACAACACCAAAAACAACAGCAACACTAATAAAAAAAAAAAAAAAAATCAGCCACACTGATAACAACACTAATAACAACAGCAAGCAAGAACAACAGCAACAGAGATAGAG
Organism: Petrolisthes manimaculis; assembly: GCA_034508575.1. Taxonomy (NCBI): domain Eukaryota; kingdom Metazoa; phylum Arthropoda; class Malacostraca; order Decapoda; family Porcellanidae; genus Petrolisthes; species Petrolisthes manimaculis. Next base: position 316,444 of record JAWZYT010001440.1, on the reverse strand, counting down.
ATCACAGCAACAGCATAAGAAACTATCGCACACACAACACCAACAACAGAGACAACAACCTGCGAACAGATATAAATAACATAACACTAATTTAAGATTGAAAAGCAGTGTAGAACAAGAACATGAAGGAAAACCCTTCAAAAGCTCCGGCTCTTAATGATTCAAGTGAAATAATAAAATATCCATATGTAAAGGTCTCAAAAATATTAATTATGTTTTATTTGGATTTTCGTAATCATATGGTTATATTGAAATTTTGAAAATGAACCCTTTTTTATTGAGGGTGAACCCCTCGGTTGAACCCCCTCTCGGTTGAAAAAATGATTCAATGTCGGTAAAAGAAAATGGAGGGGAGTGAGTGAGTGAGTGAGTGAGTCAGTGAGTGAGTCAGTGAGTGAGTCAGTTGAACCATTTTAGAAGTTGTCGCCCCAAGAAGAAGAAGAACAACAACAACAACAACAACAACAACAACAATAATTACGATAATACCTTGAGCTCTCCGCTGAGGCCTGAGCTAAAAACAAGGAATTTGATAGGGCGTATTTGGAGCGAAGGTGCGTGTGTGTGTGTGTGTCTTTGATGTCAGTGTTTTCGCGGATGTATTGGTTTGAAGGATTGGAAGGAGGGGTGACGAAAGAAAAGGAGGGGAGGAAAAGAATAGAAAGGAGATGTGGCGAAGGGGTTAGTAATGATGAAATTGTATAGTATATTTTTCGTATGGCGATCGTAAATGTTCTTGTCCCTCCGTGTTGATTGTTTGTATTTATATTACAGTAGATGAGGCTTATAAGACATCATTTCTTTACCACGAATGCTTCTATAATAATCGCCGTGTTCACCCTCGATATATATATAAAGTCACGAGTCATAATAAAATCCAGGTGGTGTTGCTGATGTTTGGAATCATCTGACATGCCAGTGAACCAATTAAAAACACTTACTTACCTTGTGTCATACTTCCTGGAACTCGTTTATTTTCCCATCAAGCTGTTTGAAGCAGACCTGGATACTTATTATGGTTCGTGACTGTACATTGAGCGCATATAGTCGTGTCATGTAATATAGTGAAAATATTAAGCTGGTGGACTACACTTCTGGTATAATTATTCCTTCGGGTATGTGGGGTTGTATTTCATGTTCGGGCACAGCGACAAAAGTGTTGATACTCACTGTGACACGCATATTTTCGTCACAGCGTCACTGCCAGTTTCCAATATTTGGTTCATCTGGCAGTCGTGTTGTTCAGTTAATATTTACTTTGGTTTAGTAGAAGTCCAGACAGTCTCGCTTCCTTCCTTATGGCTTGCTAAGATTTTACAGAACCGTAGAATGCTATAAGGAAATGATGCTAGACTGAGGGCAGGGAGTAAGAGGATATAGGCACGCCAAGGTGAGTGACTAGGAGGTAATGAAGACCGTAGAATAAAGCGAATCTAATCAGAAAGGGGGAGGAAGGTACATAGAGAGAGGCGAGGGATGCTGTTATATATGGGCGACGAGAGCAGGAAGGGTAAGTAGAAAAATGCACACGAAGGTAATAAGGGTGAGAATAGGATAGAGAAGAAGGAAGTAGGAGCATGGTGGAGGAAGAAAATGTGGTGATGTGGTGGAGAAGTGGAAGAAAAAGATGGTGCATGGTAGTGGTGAAGAAGTGGAAGAATAAAGAGATGTTGTAAGAAAAGAATGTGTTGGTAAAGTGGAAGAAACAGATGGTAGTGGTGGTGGTGATGGTGGAGAAGGAGAAGAAAGAGATGGTGGTGCAAGAGATGTACTGTAGTTGGTGAAGCAATACTAAATCTCTGTCCTTTAGATCAATGTATTCAGGCGATGTTTATGGTATTATAGTATTGGGGAATGTGCGATCCCTCCCTCCACACACTTCCCTCCCTCCACACACTTCCCTCCCTCCACACACTTCCCTACCTATCACTTCTTCTTCACTGCCTCAAATGGTACACACACCCATCACCAGACAACATCGTATATTATAACCTCTAATCCATCACACATCCTCCTCGACTCTCTATAGCGTCATCCATCACAATTACTGATAACTGCACTACAATTCTCACACACACACACATAAATCGATACACACACAAAATCTACATATACTCACACACCCCATATGTATATACAAAAAATATTTACTCATACAGCACTCACGAATCACACACACACACACATACATACACACACACACACACACACACACACACACACACACACACACACACACACACATCACACACACACACACACACACACACACACACACACACACACACACACACACACACACACACACAAATCACACACACACACACACACACACACACATCATAGTGACCCATTAAAATCACCCATCACGCTCAGCCGTCAGCATCCAGAAGGAAAGTGATGGATGTTGATGAGGGAACTGTTCTTCTACGGTCGTTAGCGGTGTGAGGGTGAATCATTGTCTCAGATACCAACACCACCACCACCACCACCACCACCACCGGGGTTGTGAAGTTAGCCGGGTTTTATTATGGTAAGTAAGTAAGTATTCGTCGTCTAAAGCGCTCTTCTGGTCATTGATATATTGTTTATAACCTCGAAGGTGGTCCTGAGGTTATGATGATTATTATTATAGTGGTGAAATGGTTAGTTATATATATAGTGGTTATGTTTATCCAGGAAAGTAATACATAAATATTAATTAATCACTTATGTCTACTAGTGGTTTTTATGATGGCCTAATTTGTCTAGTAATGTAAGACATAAACATGAAATAATGTTGGCTACTAGTGATTTTTACGATGAGGTTTATTTTGTCCAGTACAGTAATGTAAATAAAACACAAAACAAAAAGTAATTATGATTATACCGATGTTTTTATGAGGGTTTAGTTTGTCCAGTAAAGTAAAGTTGACACAAACATGAAATTTCGTTAAACTTATTCTCGAAATTTTGAAAAGGTATGGGTGTGTGTGAGCATAGAGAAACTTTAAAAATAGAAACTAAGCCATCAGCAAAATCAGTCTGGCTGTCTGGCTTCGTTAGTTTGTGTGCATGGCTGGCTGTTGAAATAAAATATTGTTGAACGTGCCGTAGAGTGCAATTCTGGGTCTGGCAACGGTGATCTAATGAGCTGATATATTTTTTGTGTGTTAAATTTGATAGTGTGAACAAGTAAACTTTTTGTGATGAGACAGTGAAGGAATTAGGAAGGTAAACCACCCTCTTCCACACACACACACACACACACACACGGATCATTGCCACATTCACACTCTCAACACAGATATAGACAATTCTTTTTAAGGTTTTGGTAGCAATCTTATATTATTATTATTATTATTATTTTATTTTATTTTTTATTATTATTATTATTATTGTTATTATTATTATTATTATTATTATTATTATTCAATACATAGTATATAGTATTCATACATACACACACACACAGAATAATACATACACAGATACATACACAGATACATACAAATACATACACACACACAGATAATAATACATACCTACACACACAGAGAGAATAATACATACATACACACACACAGATAATAATACATAAATACACACACACAGAGAATAATACATACATACACACACACAGAGAATAATACATACCTACACACACACAGAGAATAATACATACATACACACACACAGAGAATAATACATACATACACACACACAGAGAATAATACATACATACACACACACAGATAATAATACATACATACACACACACAGAGAATAATACATACCTACACCCACACAGAGAATAATACATACCTACACACACACAGAATAATACATACATACACACACACAGATAATAATACATACATACACACACACAGAGAATAATACATATAAAGGACATTGACGAATTTCTGTGAGTCAAATTTAGCTCTAGATTGGAGGATGGTGAACGGAAAACGAAGTAAATACGCGCCGGTGTGATAAACCTCAGAGCTTCCTTCAGTTTGCCACTTATTCGTAAAATAAAGATCAAAAGTGGAACTGTCCGAGGGAGTCCCGTCTAGTGTGAGGTGTGGACCGACCTTCACCCGAAATTGGTAGCCGTAAAAATGTCCAGGCGAGCAGTTAACCTGTGATGACGGGGCAAGTGACCTCTGGGCCGGAGGATGAAGAGAGGTCTGGGAGTGATGAACCGGCTATCACACGCACACACACACACACACACATATTCCTCCGTTCTCTGGTTGGACTATTGACTTCCTCCATCAGACCGGTTTTCAGGTATTTACAAAATGTAGCGAAGCTGGAAGAAGCTCAAAGATTGGCTTGTTGACGGAGGATAAAGGATGAAGCAAATTGGTATGGAGTAAATTGGTGTTGAGAATATATAGGAGCCAGTCCTCTAACACCCAGACTTTCATAAACAATAACTGCAATGTAACTCTGGTCTTACATATAACTATTTAAGAGGTGATTCCTTTGTTGATGAATTGGAAGGCTACTGATTGCTCCAAATTATGCCAGGAAAGAGACGACTTCATTGTTACAAATGAGGATGTCTGTTTCTGTAGTTAGGAGGAATCAGTAGCCTTCCAATTTACCAACAAGAGAAACTCCCTTTAACGGACAACTAATACTAATTACCCACAATTCGACACCACCATCAGACCTCATAAATTTACATAGACTCGTCCCTAAATCACACCACCATCAGACCTCATAAATTTACATAGACTCGTCCCTCAAGTTAGTCATTGCAACATGCTTATCAATCTGCAAAAATACCATTAATAACCCATTCCAATTCTTTGTAAGCATTATGAACATTGGTACAGGTACAGTCTCCTCCACTCCCGCTTTCACCAGTTCAGCGTTGCCAACGTATACACCATAACAATAATATTAATAATAATAATAATAATAATAATAATAATAATAACAATAATAATAATTATTATTATATTAATAATAATAATAATAATAATAATAATAACAATAATTATAATAATAATAATAATAATAATAATAATAATAAAAATAACAATAATATTAATAATAATTATAAAAATAATAACAATAATGATAATAATAATAATAATGATAATAATAATAATAATAACAATATTATTAATAATAATAATAATAATAATAAATGTGTATAAAATGTGTAAAATATAAACATTATAATAACAGTGTTGCAAGTTTAGTTACTGATAACTGTAGCTTCTGGCAACACTGACGAGATCAAAGTCATCTGGCAACACTGACAGGAAAGAACAGCTGTTAGCTGCACAGCAAGTGAGGACATTTTCGCATTATTCACACATTATTTTTATTATTAAACAAGTATTAGGCCTTACCGGCCTTATGCAAGAATATCCATAGTGTATACGATGGTGTGTGGTAAGATACGATGGCTCCATTAGTACCATAATCATCGTACATACCATGGATGTTCTTGAATACGGTCCATAATAATAATAATAATCACGTGTTTATTGATAAGGATTTTGGGTAAAAATTTACAATAGCGCCTCCAAGTTTTTTTTTTTTTGGTGAAATGTTTTACAGCCACTCTAACCAACCTGACCTGACCTAACCTAACCTAGACCTAACCCTGACAACCTTCGGTCCTAACCCTGACAACCTTCGGTCCTAACCCTGACAACCTTCGGTCCTAACCCTGACAACCTTCGGTCCTAACCCTGACAACCTTCGGTCCTAACCCTAACAACCTTCGGTCCTAACCCTAACAACCTTCGGTCCTAACCCTAACAACCTTCGGTCCTAACCCTAACAACCTTCGGTCCTAACCCTAACAACCTTCAGTCCTAACCCTAACAACCTTCAGTCCTAACCCTAACAACCTTCTAGAACATCAGTGCGCGGTGCATACATGAAATTTTATGTTGTGACGAAACTAAATCCGAGCACCAACTTAAACCTTCATGACGGTATTGTATATATAATTAACTATTATGTTTGCATATTGACATTAAAATGTATTTGGAGGCGTGCTTATATACTTATACCCTATTACTACCACCATTATTATTAACATATACACTCTCCTCTCTTTTTATGTGAGTTTAAATTATGCTAATTTGAAATAGTGCGTATCATGAAAAATATTAAATAAATGCAATTTACATGAACTCTTAAAATAAAAGGAAGAAGGAGGCGCCATTTTCAAGTTAAAGTACCATTATTTCTTATGGAGATGTACAATTTACTTTATGCTAAATTCACTTTATGCGACACCTTCAGGAACCTAACCTGTAATAAAAAAAGAGCACAGTGTACCTTCCATAATTGTCCCGTGAATGTCACCGCAGTTCCTCGTTTACAAAACTTTGTTCCATAAGTCCCACAAAAACCTTGTACGTGGAGGTAGTGTGATATATACCCCAATTAACATGTAAACGAAAGAATGTTAGCCATGTAAATGTACCTCTATTCCCACAACCTAAGCCTGTCCCCTACTCCCACACACGCCCCAGTCCCCCCAAGCCTCTCCCCCTACTCCCGCACACCCTAAACCCCCACCAAGCCTGTCCCCTATCCCCCCCCCCTAAACCCCTCACACACCTCACCTCACCCACACCCACACCCAAGGGGATTAACACAAGACCTGCCCTCATCAACACCACCTTCTACCCCATCCCACTGACACCTCCTTCCCTCTGACACCTCCTTCCCTCTCCCCCTCCACAAACTGTATCTATGTCATTCCTTTCTAGACCACTGAAGATGGTGGCAGTGTTCACCCAAACTGTTTGGATTAATATATTATTTCCATCAACAAGAGTGGGTTTTATTCACTGCTTAAAACTTATTGTATTTTCATTATTATTTATTATGTCACATGGGGTGGTCTGCCCACCATATTGTAATTAATACATGGAGTGAACGGTTCGATATAGGTGTAGGTTTTGGTCTCCCAATTTAGCGCCTATATCATGAGCCAACTGTACAGTGTACACACACACGCGCTAAAAGAGGGTTAAACCTAAAAGTAGAACGTTCGTCAAGAAAATTATTTTGTTGCCTTTTCATCCGGATATTTAAGCTATTCTTTACAGAGGACAGTGGAATATTATTCAAATTTTTAATAAAGTACGGAAGGGTACAAAAAGAGTACGGAAAAGGCCTGAAAAAAAAAATTATTTTCTTACCGTACTGTACTTAACAAGAAATATTGTACTGTACTTTAATTTCATACCATACTTTTAGATTAAAAAATAACATGCCGTACCGTAATTCCATACCGTAGTGCCACCCTTCGTTAGAGGGAAAGAGTGTGTTTGGAGGCTTCCGATTCCTCCAAACTATGCCACAAAACCAGTTCCTTCCATATGTGTGTGTGTGTGTGTGTGTTAGGGAGAGAGAGAGAGAGTGTGTGTGTGTTGGCTGGTCCTGATAACTGTACACTTATAAAATACTTAACATGGAGTAAACCTTACATTCCTCTTTGTGTGTGTGTGTTAATGAAGTAACAGTTGTATCATATTTATTATCTATCAGTATTTTATTTCTTATATTTATTTATTTTTTATTATAGAACACATATAAGGCCACAGCTATATAGGGTATTGATTATACTTTGATATTGTTAAATATTTATTATTCAAACAATTGTCAATCACCACAACACTCTCTCTCTCTCTCTCTCACACACACACACACACACACACACACAAACAGTTCCTCTCAAATACATACACAGTCTCTCTCTCTCTCTCTTGTGAATTATTGTTATTAAGGGCCATTGGGGCTGGACAGTATATTAGACCCATATTATGTGTATAGGTCTTCAATTGTATTATTTTATCATAATAATTGGGGGCAAGTAGCAAAAATTCTCGTAGTGCCCCTGTTAATGTTTGGAGATCAATTGTTACACAACACACAAAGCCATTTTTGTACCAGAGTCATAAAAAGGAAACAAATGATACTGCCCTAAATTGGATATGGTTTTGGTGCTACAACATTTGATGTTGATGATTATAATAACTACAATAACAAAGTAAAACTATACTATATTTAAGCAGACAGGATGTGGAGATTGTGAAATATACCTTCCACTTATCCACCTTTCCGATTCTCCATCCGTCCATTTACAGTTGCCAAAAAAGGTATTGTGACAACTATTGATACAACATTAAATATATTAATGTCCATAGTTGTTTGTAGGGATTATAAGTAGTATTACAGAAGGATATGTATATTTCCTTCTGTTATACATGTTTATAGTCCCTAAAAACAATTGTGGATATTACTAGGGTTAAAGTTCTATAAAGATTTGTCACAATATCTTTTTTGGCATCTATACCTACCCTCTCTGCTCTCTCTGACCCTCACTTCCACTGAGGGGGTATACATACATATATATACATATATATATACATATACACATACATATATATACATACACATATATACATACACATACATGCATTTTATTTACAACATACCAAAGTTTAGCTGATTTTTTTAAACTAAATTTTGAGTGTTCAAGAACTATTACTATTTAACTATTCATTATTAAACATAAGGACTGTTAAAAGGATGGTAACAAAACTTTTTTTTTTTTTTTGCCGACTGTACATAGAGAGATTATCATGATACAATCTGGTATGTCTGTCATTCAGTTTAACAGATATTATTTAATAAAAACATGTGTGTTGTGACTGTATATTGTATTTGTTTATTAAGACATATTGCAATGATAAATTTAGATATGTTTGCAAGAATAGTATGTGATACATACAGTTTATATTCAAGCTTTGTTATAGCTTCTTTCTCCCCTCTGCAGTGAAACCATGTGTTAAAACATGGCTAAGATGTGTTTGGATGTTGCCACCCTGTGTTTGGGTCATATGGGTGATGATCGTGGTGCCATGAAGGAACCACAGTTGGATGTAAGGGTGGCTATGTTGGCATTACAATTGTTGATGTTGGTAAGGTCACTACTGTTCTAAATTAAATGTTGTAAATCTAATATAGGTTGTATTTTGTTATAGAGTTGTGGAGCTTGGGGATGCTTGGACCTTGAGGAACAACAACAACAACAACAACAACACAAGAATTTACATCAACAACAACAACAACTGTAAGTGGTATTACATTGTTGTATTTGTTGTTGTGTGTGTGTGTATGTGTCAGTTGGTCTAGATTTATATATATTGGAGCATCTTGTTTCCTCCAAAGTATACCAGGAAACACCATGACAATGTGTATGTTTCTCTGTATATGTATGTGTGTTCCTCTCTGTGTGTGTCTGTGTATGAAAATTGGAGGCTTCTGATTCCTCCTGACCAAACCACCTCCTTCCATATAGGTGTGTGTGTGTGTGTGTATTATTTCTGTGTGTTTGGAGGCTTCTGATTCCTCCTTCCATATAGGTGTGTTTCATGGCAATATTTGAAGGACCCATTTTCCTCCAATTTCTTTTTAGTGTGTGTGTTAGAAGGATAGTGTTTGTATGTATGTAGCTTGGGGAAAAAATAATTTGAAGGACTCATTTGTTTATTATTATTAGTTTGTATGTATGTATATATGTATAGTTTGTCTGTATGTATATATATGTACAGTTGCCCAAGAATAGATTGCAACCAAATTTGCTGTTGTGTGGCAATATCTGGCAGCTGCTCCAAAGTAAACACTCGTATTTTATCAATGGATCACTCAAAACCTATAGTTGTAAGGATGAATGTAATTATCTGAAGCCAATAACCTACAAAGGTTTTAGGTTCTGAGTGATGTATTGATAAAATACGAATGTTTACTTTGGAGCAGCTGCCAGATATTGCCACACAACAGCAAATTTGGTTGCAATCTTTTCTTGAGCAACTGTATGTAGGTTGAATTTAGTATTCAAACACATAAAATATTTTAATACTAATTAATGTGTTTATTTTACAGATGTGAAGAGAGAAGAAAGAAGTAGAAGAGAACACAAGAAAGATTAAAGTAGGTTTTTTTGGTATTTGGGTTATTAGTAATTTTCATTAATTAAACCTCAAGTGACAATAGAAGCCATCACAGATTAAAGTACGTTTGAGTTAATAATTATTTTCATTAATTAATATAGAATTAAACCTACATTGTGAAATATTATCTAGAATTAACAGGAAGCTGTTTGTGTATTATTTAAATGTTTAAATAATAATAATAGTTTGAAGGATTCATTTTCTACAATTTATATTTATTAGTTTGTATTGAAATATGTAAAAAGATTTTAATACTAATTAATTTATTTATTTTACAGGTGTGAAGGAAAGAGAGAAACAAGGAGAACAAGAAGAGAGAAGCAAGAAGGAGAAGATAGAAGCAAGAAGAAGAGAGAAGCAAGAATAAAAAATAAAATAAAAAACTATTTTATTATTATAAACATTTTATTTACCTCTTACATATATAGACCTCTTACATATATAGACATTTTATTATCCTCCCACCTGTTTAAAATATTAATTAATGTTTACCTGTAAGGGTGTAGGGTTCAATTAAATTTTGTTGATGTTATAATAATAACGTCTGTGTGTGCGAGAATAACTTTCTCACACATACAGACAAATTATTATTATAACATCATAATTATTTACATACCTAAAAGAGTGTAGGGTTTAAGTAAAATTATTGATGCTATTATATTATTTGTCTGTGTGTGATCTATATATATATATCCCTCTCTCTCTCTCACACACACAGACAGACAATACAATCCAATTGGTGATAATGTATGTGAGAAATACATACACACCCACAGTAAGTCAATAACTCACATTAACTGGTAGTGTTGATAGTAGTAGTTATTTTTCTTGTAAAACCAAATCTGTAATAGAAATACAACTGAATTAATTTATGGAGGGTATAAAATAATACAAATGAATAAATTTTAGAATTACTACATCAATAATAATTATAATGTCAAAAGAGTAAAAATAATGGTGTTTTCTTGCTTGGAATAATTTGGAGGAATCATTTACTCCAGATTTATATTGCAGCATTTTGATTCCTCCAAAGTATGTCAAGGAAACACGACTAGATAAACAAAAATAATAACTAATAATAAAAACAATAATAATGGTATTTGTTTTGTTACTTGGAAAAATTGTTTGGAGGAATCGTTTACTCCAGATTTACCAACATTATACTCCATAAAAATACTGTTAAATTGTAGTAGTGGTTGCTGTTGTGGTGGTGGTGGTGGTGGTGGTGGTGGTGGTGGTAGTAGTTATAGTTGTTAAATCTCATGTTCAATTCCACTTCACAATTCTGTAACAAAATACAGCCTAATTAATTTATTATTATTATGAAGGAAAGAAGGGAGAGAATGGAAGGAAGGGGGCTGTTCACTGAATTACCCTAAAACACCAGAAATAACACATATGTACAAAATATGCCAGAGTAACACAATATTCACTGTATCACACCACAATATTCACAAAATTCAATATAGCCTAAAGTAACAGAAATATTTGAGAGGCAAGACGGCCAGTGAGGAGAACGGCTTGCTTGGGGTGAAGCTGTGAGCACTCTCTCTCTCTTTCCTATCTCTGGACACTCTCTCTTTCCTCTCTCTCTACAATTTCTCACTCTTTCCTCTCTCTCTGTAGACAATAACAAAGAACTAAAATTTAACAACGAAAGTACCGACCTATAAACCTATTTAACACCATATAAGTATCCTATTCTCACACACTTCTCAACAGTAATTTACAACACAACATTAATTCGATACACAGTTATAACCAAAACTGTAACTGAATAAACCTTAAGAAATTAATGGTTAATTACCAGACTACAACTATAATGCACATAAAAAACCCAAACATATGCTCTTACTCCAAATTCCAGCCCCCCCTTACATATAGGAAAAACCATATCACCATCAGATTACAATGAAGACTTGTTGTTCAATCCCTCACTGACTAAACAAACTCCATTCATGACAGTCAGTCTCAAAAATCAGTTACCTAATATCCAACTAAGCTTATAAAGGTTACCTATAGGTTGGTTCTTATAATGTTAAATGAGAGTGTGGCAATAATATAACACCTGGTGAGAGCTGGTTTAAACTATATATATATATATATATATATATATATATATATATATATATATATATATATATATATATATATATATATATATATATATATATATATATATATATATATATATATATATATATATATATATATATATATATATATATATATATATATATATACATACATACATACATACATACATACATACATACATACATACATACATACATACATACATACATACATACATACATACATACATACATACATACATACATACATACATACATACATACATACATACATACATACATACATACATACATACATACATACATACATACATACATACATACATACATACATACATACATACATACATACATACATACACACACACACACACAGCCCACCTTGTGTCAAGGCACGAGATCTGAAGCAGGTGGTTTCTGGTCGACAGCCCACCCAAACCATCACCAGGACACACACACATAATGGTACAGGTGAGGAACTCTTGTCATCACATCTTCACCAAATGGCTGTAATGATAATATGAACATTAATTAATAATTAGTATATTAATATTAATTATTTAGTGTAGGCAAGTGTTCAGGTATTGACACACACACACACAGAAACACAGTGGAGTATTACCAAATTCTAGTGTCTCTTTTCATTCCCTGTAACCTTCTCTAGAAAGTTTGGCAGGGATTGAATTATTTGTACATACACTGTGCTCTTTTTTTATTACAGGTTAGGTTCCTCAAGGGGTCTCATAAAGTGAATTTAGCATAAAGTAAATTGTATATTTCCATAAGAAATAATGGTACTTTAACTTGAAAATGGAGCCTCCTTGTTCATGTTATTTTAAGAGTCCGTGTAAATTGATTTTTTTTTTTCCTTTCATGGTACGCACTTTTTCAAATTCGCATAATTTAAACATGCATAAAAAGAGAGGAGAGTGTATTGTGTTTCCGGACCAAACTCTAAGTGGCTGTCCATCCAGACAGAATGCTAATTCATTTATAAGGCACCTTATGTTTAATATTTATACATACATACATACATACATATACTCAATACACACACACATACATAAACAAAATACATACACACACATACATACAAACAAAATAAATACACATACATATACACAAAATACACACATACATACAGTACATATACACACACACAAATATATAGCCTATACACATACATATACACAAAATACACACATACATACAGTACATATACACACACACAAATATATAGCCTATACACATACATACATTTCAAAATATATGGTACATGGCTGTACATACATACATACAAAATTAAAAATACACACACACATACATAAAAACACATACATACATACATATGCATATACAAGTACACACACACAAACACACTATCTTGGGACCAGCCTATACCACCTATCAACAGGCGCTAATCTCCCTAAACCTTCCCTCACTGAAGGAAAGGTACCGCCGTGACCTGACCAAGTTTGGATAGAGGTTATTGTCACAACCTCGCCATCGCCTGTTCCTACCCCCGGCCCTCCCCCCTCCATCAAGTCCACCCGTCGCTACAACAAATTAAAACCCATAAGGGCAAGAACCGACAGGTACAAGAACAGCTCAATACCTACTATTATGAGTATTATTAACAATAAATAAATATCCCATATGTACCTGTAGAATTTTATGTATATGTATGTCATAACACACATCACCATTTTTTTACATTGTCTCATCCCTGTATATTTTCAGCCCCAGGGCTGCACTATATGAAATAAACCGTTTATTATTATTATCTCTCTCTCTCCAATACACACACACACACAGGGTAGTTATCAAAGGTGCCAATGAGTGGCAGTCACTGGGACAGAGTGTAGCACACACTGTGTGTATGAAACACAATTATAGCACGCATCACAAGGATGATCATTGTGATGAGTGGCCCAGAAACCTCTCCACCCACGTGAGACCCGAGTCAGCTTCGGCTATGTCTGACTAAGCAGGAAGACCTCAGACAGCAAGGATTGAACTCTGGGCTACAGAATTGCAGCCACAACTGCTACCACTGTGCTAGCCAGAGGCATTGATCAGCCTTGCTACACATAATGAGAATATAGTATTTGGGTTAGGCATTATTACATCTATGTTGTTTGAATTCAGATAACCATTTTGTTGATAGCCAAAACAATATCAGTCACTTAAGTCACTCTATTATCTACAGACAGTTATATAATATAAGTAAAACAAAATATGTTATCTAATAATAAAATTATGTGTTATTGTTCAATGATACTCCCTTTGTTAGGACAATAGCACTACCATACCCTGTTCAAAACTTTTGTTCCTTTTGGCCTCTTATGCTTAGATAGATAGAAATAGATAGATAGATAGATAGATAGATAGTTAGATAGATAGATATATAAATAGAGATAGTTAGATAGATAGAAATAGCGATAGATAGACAGATAGAAATAGCGATAGATAGACAGATAGAAATAGCTAGATAGATAGAGGCTATAGTGGAACACAAATTTTGAACAGACTATAGTAACTCTTAAACAGTCTTAAATATACTCATAATTACCATAAGGTTCCGGTAAATATGAAATGGATATGACTATTATAGCAGTAGTTTTTCCCCTCAGTAATCACTATTAACACTGTGTCATAAAGATATTATTAGTCTATAGGGGTTATAGCCTCTATACAAACTTGGCGAGTTTCTGTTATAAAGTTTATAACTGGTAATTACAAATAATTTCTTAGTACTCATTGACTTTCAAACTACTTATGGTATATAATTTATATTATTTTTAGTGGCAATGTGAAAATTGCATGTAAACTACCATCAATGTGTATACAGTTAATTGTACCAGCACACGATATTTGTCCTACTATGATTTTCCTATGGAGAGTTGTATTTTTACAAAGGCAGAAAGTGGCAGTGTACAGTGTTTGTTTAAAACACACGTACAGAAGGTATACGTACACGTGTGCATTTGGATTTGTGCGTGTGCATAGAGGAAGGACTGTGTGTGAAAATGGATCGTATTACAGTCGGTCTGGCATGGACACACTGCTCTCTGTAAGAAAATCATAGTTATACTAATACCGTGTGATTGTAACTGTGAACTATGATCAATCTGTAGGCTTTTTTAATAGCCTTGGTTGGAGGTGACAATTGTCAATACACAACAACTACTATCCACAATACTAAAACAAACTCTGCAAAGTATTACTATTAACAAAAATTATTATTATCACGGACTAATAAGCATATTACAATGACAAACATTTAGGGCCGAGCCTATAGTAATTAAATTATGGTCAACTGTGGTTGTGTGTTGTGTTCTAACAACATGTTACTTACATACTTAGACTTTATACTAGATATATTATACTTCACAAAAAGTAACTATATCAGGCAGAACATGTAATAATAATAATAACAACTGTATGATGTGTTGGTTTTCACTGGCCGATATTGAACATTCATAATGATGGACAACAGTAGAGGCTAACTACGGTACTGCCTCACTACCTGACCAATGTGACTGTTGTCATAGGAGTGTATAGTACTGAAAACACACACACTGACAACACTACCATTCCTACAACACCAATCACCCAACACTCTGACCTAAACTCATATTGGCAAGTGTTTCAAAACTGTGGGTTTACACCTTGTAGGGTACACACCTTGACAACACAGCAGTGGAGGAGACTGTATGTATGTATGTCTGTCTGTGTGTATATATGTGTGTGTGTATAACCTATATGAAATACACATATATATATATATATATATATATATATATATATATATATATATATATATATATATATATATAACACCTTTACTTCCCCTAATTTAAACATAATAATAACACACATACATATATACATACTAGTGATGTACGTAGTCTGTATAAATTCTTAAACATAAAGAATTATGCATTTATGTTTGAATACTGCAATTCCTTGTGAAAATATGACACAAAATTACAAATCTCTAGTACTGTACAGTAGAATGAAATATAGTACTGTATACTTAAATCTAAACCTATAGAATACAGCATTTGCCTTTAGTTCAATAAAGTACTGTACAGTACATATATCAAGTAGTGACCCATTCTTGTACAGAATTCTACTTTAATGGGTATTTACATTTAAAAACATCTGACTCTAATATCTATACTGGTATGTGTCCTTCCATTATTTGTTTTTGGTATCATTTATAAACATTGAAAACTACTGTGTAGTCAACTGTCACATTACCTGCAATTATATCTTTCTCACTCTTGGGCAGTACCATGTGAATTAAGTTTGGAAATCCAAGTTCGTGATCATGATGGTCAGTGTAAAAGGTTACACGAATCCATCCATCTGCTTTCACAACTTCCATTGATGAGGTGCAGTAAAGCCCCAACTTACAAGTACCTGTTGAGAGCCAAAGGAAAATAACATGCTGATCAGTATAGTCTACTGTAATTATATTAGGCCTACAGCCCTATAATCATCTTTCAACATATGATCTCACAACTTCCTAGAATCTTATATGTCAGTGAAATTCTTCTCTTGATAAGAGAGCAGCAGTCCTCTATGTCTCCCAGAAAACTGATCTGAATCAAATGAGCAGTAAAGGTGGCACATTCAAAGAGGAAAATGATACTGTACAGTATATACCTTGGCTTTTATCAGTATGTTTCTTTTCTGAAGTATCTTGTGTCTTTGTGGACTTCTCACCAGATCTTCGACAGTAAAAGATCTGTTTTTTTCCTTCACTGGACTTCCAGGATCCACCATGAGTTGTGTAGTTAACTCCTACATCCATTTCTATAGAACCTTTCCATGCCAAGAATTCTGCAAGGAGAAAAAATAGTATACAGAACATGTACTTAGGTTAAAGTCAAATATATATGTGGTGGAATGCTTGCATAGTGAACAGTGGTAGAACAGGCTGTAAAATATTGTGAGGAGATAACTTTGTTTTTACGTGACTTGACCTGACCTGGCCTAACCAATTTTCCGGCGAAACAAAATTTTTCCTACTGTCTTTACCATATTACATATATGTATATATCATGGTAATTCTTGGTAAATTTACAGAAAACCTGGGTTCACTATATTGTATATATTAGTATCATTATCCACTATCTTGGACCATTCTAAGACACTTTTCATCTATGGTGTTTCTCTCGGAAATGCCTAGTTTTTGAAATATGTTTACAAACATAATTTGGAAACTAGTCTGACCTGACCTGACCTAACCTAACCTAGACCACAGCAGACTACCGGGACCTAACCTGGGTAAACTACCGGACCTAACCTGGGCAAACTACCGGGTATAACCAGTGTAAACTATCATAAAGTGACTGGGGCAAATTTCTAGGACTTAACCTAATGTGGTGATACAGCCTAGCCGAAAACCCAGTTATTCTGTAATAATACCTAATTCTTTACAAGAGGTCCACGTGGATTTTTGCCACATTTTATATATTTTCATGCATATGCAAAAAATTGAGGCAGAGCTCTCATAAAGTATTACTCATCTAACATTACCTTTTAACATCCTCAAGCTTACCTTTTTCAGAGGTGAACTCATGGTGAGTTTTGTGGGCTTCAATGTGATGTTGTACAAGGAGATGTTCTCGGTAGTTATTAAGTGTTGGGTAGGCTTCATTGCACTCTTTGCATTTAACCAAAGTAGATCTACCGTCATCTTTACATCTAGACGGAAGTTTTACACCGTGTATATTCCTCTAAGTTAGTTGCTAACATGTGTATAAACCTTATCACAAATGCTGCATACTAAGGAAGAATCAGCCGGTTTCTCGACTAACTCTTTCCTTTTAGGACATACACCGTGTAATTTCTGTTCATGCACTTTCCTGTAACTGTTTGTTGTGAAGTCCTTGTTACAGTAATTACATTTTAAAAAAGGCGAATTCACTCCCACCATGGCTATGCTCTCAGTTTGTTTACGTTTACCTTTGTCAGCTGTTGAAGAGCGCGGCACACTTGGCAGGGGGGGGGGGGGGGGGACCAATGAGGGACGCGCTTTTACTGGAGGTGCTGGCTGGCTGCACCAATCACAAGACAAATTATCAACAACTCGCCAGCCGTCTCCATCCGCTTCCTTTGAATTTTGACCGGCTGGCTTACGGTGGATATCACTCTGTTGACAACCAGTCAAGGTCAATTAGGAAATTATATCCCCTGAACAGATTACAGTACTTAAGTGAAAATAACATAGTATATGTCACATGAATAAGTAATATGTGTTATATATTAAGGCAGGAATAATGACTTTTGGTTCATCATCATAGCCAACACCCACCTGACTTTTCCAATGTCAGTGTTCCATCCTTGAGCACAAAGTATCTCTTCTTCCATGTCTTCAGCTTCCCACCCAACTTGTAGTTAGATAACCAGTTACCCGTCTTCTCCAAGGAGCTCTCATGTCGAGGAGATATTGTTCCAACGCTGTCAAGAATTGTACAAATATAAAATATGAACATTTAACCAGCAACTAAAGATTGGGAGATATAGAGACAGAGAGAAAGGGGAGGGGATTCAAGTAATTCTTTAAGTTTAATAATAAAACAAGCTGTCTTTTTGGTGGGGTATTCTTGCAGCTATAGTGCCTACTGTAAAAATGAAGATGCTAGTAAACATAATTTTTTTGTACAGAACCATAAATTTCGTCGTATTATTTCAGAGAAACTTGTCCTCCATACAAGTAATTTGGTTTAAATATGTTTTTTCATAATCTGGGGACATTTTGTCCAGTCTAGGGATATTTCAGACCAAGTCTGGGGAATTCGCAATTTCGCAGTCAAGATTCGTGGGACTGGGACTGTGGGACCCCTTGATCCTGCTGGACTCCTGGAGAAGTAAACAGAGTCAACAGACTCATAATAGTCCGGAGAAAAAGGCAATATTAGGCTACTCTAGTAAAGGCAAGGAGGTCACGGACTACTAAACAGAGGAGATTATAATAAGAAGTAACCGAAGTAACTTTAGGTATTGTGATTTAACGTTATGTCTTGTAAGTTGTAATAGCCTGGTCGATATAACTATTATTAACGTAGAGGATTTAACTTAGACTGGTTACTTCTACACCCAGTGATTTACAAATTGTCATGGGTATTATTACAGAATAACTGGGTTTTTGGCTGGGCTTGAGCAGTATTACCACATTATAACCTAATGTGGTAATACTGCTCAAGCCCAGCCAATTTGCCCCAGTCAGTTTATGATAGTTTACACTGGTTATACCCGGTAGTTTGCCCAGGTTAGGTCCAGTAGTTTGCCCAGGTTAGGTCCCGGTAGTCTGCTGTGGTCTAGGTTAGGTTAGGTCAGGTCAGGTCAGACTAGTTTCCAAATCATGTTTGCAAACGGGGCATATCTCGAAAACGAGGCATTTCCGAGAGAAACACCATAGATGAAAAGTGTCTTAGAATGGTCCAAAATAGTGGAAAATGATACTAATATATACAATATAGTGAACCCAGGTTTTCTGTAAATTTACCCAATCATGTTCCAACCATACCACCGACCCCACATATATGTATACTTGTTACTTGTTGTATTTAATATATGACATTACTGATTGTGTGTATAGGCTGTTTTAACTTGGCAAACGACAAATATAATTGGTAATCTTCAAGTGTTTGTCCATGTCGTTGTTTCGACTCGAGGTTTTCAGAATGCGATATTTAATTGTATGTTTTTAACAAAGTTGTTAACATCCGTCGCAAATGCATGTTTTTGGTGATATCTCCCTTTCTGCCCACCCAATCTCCGAAAACACTCATTTTCATCAGATATTAACTACAGATTTGTCTGAAAAAGTCCTCACCTAACCTAACCTAACCAGGACCTCGGCAAACTACCGGCACCTAACCTAGATAGACAACTGGGAGCTAATCTTACCAGTCTACCGGGCAGATAAAACACTCGGTGGCCATCCTGAATTGGTATTACAGTGCATTTTTATTTGAGAGTGGCGGTAAGTACAGGCTTTATTACACTTGGGGCAGTTCACTGACGTTGGTTATACTCCGTGGACACATTAAAGGTCTAAACTGGCTTCGTTATTCTTAAAACAGCATTGAAGAATACGTACGGGGACAGACGGACACTCGGTACAAAAGGAAGCTATCTATAGCTCTGATGCTTCATTCTCTCCGGGAACCTCCCCCCAAGGGGGTGGCCACGGCAGAAGTGCCTCCAGTTCTCCCTGTTCCAACACTCCCTCCTTACTTGGTCAAGCCCTCCCCTCCCCCTCATGTTCCTCTCCTTTACATACTCTTCCACTCTGTTCTGCCATCTAACTGGTGGTCTGCCTCTCGCACCACGTCCCACAACTTCACTTCCATACACTTTCTTTACAAACTCCTCACCTTTCATTCTCTCTACATGTCCAAACCATCTCAATGTATTATGCTTCACTCTCTCAACCACTCCATATTCAATACCAATTGCCTTCTCACTCATACCACATCTCTTATACACACTCTCATTACTGTCTCCATCCCACCTTGTAAGTCCACATACTCCTCTCAAGTAACTCATATCCACAGCACCTATTCTAGACTGATGAGCCCTACTCCATATCCATGTCTCTGATGCATATGTCAGTGTTGGCAGGATTATACTATTTTGTTGTGCCCTTTTCACTCCATACTCACACTTCTACCCTTCATAATCCTCCCCAGTGATCCTATGACCTGTTTACCCCTCACTGTTCTCTCCCTAATTTCTCCTTCCATACAACAACTTAAACTCCTTCTCTTCCTCAATTCTTTCACACCCCAGAGTTATCTCACATTTAGTCCCAGTTGGTACTGTGTATTCAATAATATCTTTAGAATACTGCATATACAGTATATATACTGTATATACTGAAACCCTCTCAGAAAAAGGAATTCACTATATTTATGTTTTGAGTGCTTAGTTACCCATGAAGAAATACTGTACTTGGTATGGTACTTCAGGAGTCCTAGCTGCATGTAGACAACTGGTCTTAGAGTGAGGAAAGAGTTATGGCATCTAATTCATGACACTCCTACTGCATAATATACACCCCACATATTACACATACTCCACCAGCCCCATCAAACAATCTTAGGGGGAGAAAGTTGGGAAACAAGGAGTATGAGTGGGGAACATATTTGGATGTACTGTAATTTGCCCAGGTTAGGTCCTGGCAGATTGCCCGGGTCCTAATTAGGTTAGGTCAGATCTAGTCTGGTTAATTTTAAATACAGTATTTAAATAATTTGGTGTAGAAAGCTGAAGAAATTGGAAGGCCGCAGAGTTGAAAGTCGTAGGAAACTTCCCTTAATTTTTTATATCTGGTATGGTCTAGGACTCTAGGAGGAGTTAGGGCCGGACATTTTCCAAAATCTGGGGCACGTTTTCGCTCATTCCACTGGGGATTAGCAACTGTTATTCAATAATCAAATACCTGTACTGTATATTTAGATAATATATTTTCCCCCACCCAATCATTGTCCTTCGCTATCCCCCAAGCTTGTTTGATAGTTGGGTAGGAAGCATCATCAAAATTTGCACTTCCGAATGGAATGAGGGTAAAAATCGTCCGAGAGATTTATTTGGAGGGTGGATTGTCCTATAGTATAGTTTTACCAGATTGATCAGTAATCGACATATTTCTCACCTAGGTTTTTCTGTGCCCCCATGATTGTACATAAATCACAAGTGAGGTTTAACATTTTCTTTATTGCCAACACTGATCCCATATATTTGACATAGTATTCTAGCATTGTGGTCCAATCGAATACAAAAAATTTGGAAATTAAAAACGACAAGCAAAGTTTTACTACAATTCAGGACAAAAATATAATTCAAAGGTGGTGACCGATCTTGTGGAGAACGGGTAGCACAAGGCCCCACCACCATTAGGATAAAATTACTATGGCTTGTTCCTTCAGGGTGACTGTGTTACATTGGTGTACAGTTGCCCACATATGAATCTGGTATGCCTCACTATTTGCGAGATACCTACAACTGGAAGGAAAGTGAGCAAAAGTTATAGTTTGTTGACAAGCAGACAGTAATAATATTTTACTGTCTGCCTGTCAACAAACTACATTCTTTTTTTACTTTACTTTCGTTGTAGCCACCTCACAAGTAAAGAGCCATACCAGCTTCATGTGTGGGCAACTGTACATGGGGGACTCCTGCCCACTCTGGGCCCTCCCCCACACTTTCTCATGTCAATGCAGCATTTGTGATGGAAATGTAATGCACATGAAAGATCCTAGAACGGGCCACACTGTTAAAATATAGGAAAAGATCATGAGCATTAACCATTTCACCCTGCCTGCACTCTTCATCGCCCTACTACACTCATCATTACTTTTATTAGTTCAATAGTTTTATATTTACTGTATGTGTATTCCACACATCTTTCATGTTCCAAATTGGATGTGTCATCACATTTAAATAACTGTTCAATTTCACACTAATCCTGTTACTTTCTTTACAGGCATCCATACCAAGGTATCATCCACTCCATTCCCACAGTCATCTTTTTTCTGGAACTGAAGAGAAAAAGGAAGGTACAATTCCATGTTTGACAGACTTTGCAGAGTTCTGGCTCAAGTGATTTAAGGTACAGATACAAAAACAACAGGATGATATTTAACTAGAAACTGGTAAATTTTATTGAAAGTTATTAATTTTTTCTTTATTGAAAAAGTTAAAGGGAATGGCATAAAAAAAGTGAGGAAGATCCAAAATTATATCCAATTGTGATTACAGTATATGCCTAGATGCAATACGTTTGAAGCAGTACAAGTTGGAATAGGAAGGAAAGATGGAAAAAGGTACAGAGTTCCAGAGTTGATCAATTGGATGGTGTAAAACATTCTCAGAATATGCTTGTGTTTGAAGAGCCTGAACAGACTTAATGACACAATGTCTGCCTCTGAGACCATCAGCAAATTTTATGTGCCTAGAATATCACAGCTTGATTCAGTTTTTCTTAGTAGTGAGGCCTTTTCTTTGATAAAGAACCAGTTAGTGAGTGCAGTTAAGTACACAGGTCAAAGCCTACTTACTAAACTGGAACCTGAGATAGATGCAGCACTGCAATACATAATTCTGACTTGCACAGTGGGGAAAGTGAGAAGCTCAATTGGTCAGCAGTTGTTACATATAAAATATAAGGAAACCAATTGTACTACAAGAAAGATCCAGTATTATATTTTGTTGGTAGTAGCTGGGAAGTGGTTGAAGGAGAGGCATGGGAACATAACAAGGGCTGTAACAGGTAGTGCTAGTGTTAGGGACAAAACTAGCCAATTTGTAAATTTAACAGAGATTTCATTTAAAACTCTGAACACATTAAATTTACTCTTGTTTTTGTACAAAGGATCATACCCAACTTTTCTGGAGTGCTTGTTGGACCTACAGCATGTATCTGTCAATCCTGACAAGCCTCGTAGAATATCTTACACCTTTTTCACAAGGGAGTTGCTGTGGCACGGCTTTGCCGAGTTGTTGACATTTGTCCTTCCACTGATAAATTTACAGTACTTCCATAACACTATGAAAAATTTCTTACCAAGTTTCAGCAAGAACAACAAAAGTGGTACAAATGAGGAGGAGAAAGACACAAAGTTTGACTTGGAAACAACTTGTGTTGTTTGTAACTCTCCTCCAGTCCTCCCTCATTCATTTGGGTGCCAACACTTGGCTTGTTATTATTGTGTTACCTCTAACTATGCTTTGGATCCTGCTTTCTCATGCTCCCTGTGTGGCCATCAAATTGATAGTAAAATTCAGATTGTTCCAACATACATGCCCAAATTTGACAGTTGAAATGGCTAAATGTAAACTTTTTTTGGTGATTTATTAGACTTACACTACTGCTGTACTTCAGTTGTGAGGGTAATTGTGTTGATAGGTGGAGATTTTCAAATTACTATATATTAAAGTTTGTACAGTACCACAAAGGAATGGTTCCACTAAACTTTTAAAGCATTTAAGTGAATAAGGAAAATAATTTTTTATTATATTGAACCAGAGTGACCTTCAGGTCAAAGTAGTTATTAAGCTTATGCTCATAACCAGAGTGACCTTCAGGTCAAAGTAGTTATTAAGCTTATGCTCATGGAAGGATTTCCTTAGTGATACAGTACAATTTATGAGTATGGTTTTGTAACTGTTGTTAAGCATTTCCTCTTACATTATTAATGAGGATATTAACTGGTGTACAGTCAGCAAAAAAAGTATTGGAACCATCCTTCTATTGAAATTAAGTAAAATTATCCATGAGATAGTTTCAATACTTTTTTTTCCAGACTGTACATCTATGAAGTGAAGGTGTCATAAAAATCATCTCATGCCTGGATAATTTTAACTCTTAACACAGCCTATATAGATATAGTACAGTACAGTCTGTACTGTACAAATATTGAAATAATGCACTTTGAGGTACTTAACTTCGAGGTTCCTGTTTGTGTAACTTGATAGCATAAATTATATTGTTACACTAGTACTGTAACCAGGCTACAAAGGCTATATGACATGGAAATATAAAGTAAAATGCTGTATTATGACATGTATATATTGGCCAAAAATAGAATATCACTTGGTGTGTACATAGGAAGAATACAGTACTGATAATACTGTATTGTATGGCTGACCATTGTACGATTCATTCCTTTTAACATTTAATCTAGTAGGCAACACTGGTTTGGTATACTATGTAGATATATGAATTATATGTAGACAATATGCACTCAAGCCTTCCACATGATTGAACAACTGAAGGACACTGCCCACTGAGCTTATTTCTCTTATTTAGCAGTTTTTCCAGATGGAATAATTCCATGCAAGCTTCACACTGTCATGCCTGCCACCCACTTGAAAGTTAGTTGGATGGGGCCCAAAACAATTTGTACAGTTAGGTTTAAAAATCATGTTTACTATTGCCAGAGGTCATTGAAATGGTTTGGTCTAAGGTGCAGGGAGAGGTGGCATATTGGATGGAGTGGTTCCCCTGATGGTTTGTTGCACTAATTCCACAACAAACTACCTATTAGTTAATTTCAATTCAATTCCAACCTTATCCACATGTACATTATTCTCAGGTAATTAAAAGCATAGTTAGGGTTATTTAAAATTTAAATTTATTGTAAGTAAAGCACACTGGGTACATTATTCAAAAGTAAATTGGTTAAACAATGTAGTTTCTGGTATAAGTGCCATTAATTATGAAGCTAGCTTGCTCCTTGCAAATACAGTACAACCACTTTAGAGACGAGTAACATTAACCTGAAAAAAAAAAAAAAAAAAATTAGTGTCGACCTTCTGTTGATACATACAGTAATAGTAATCATTGCCCTTTAAAACTGGGCCATTATGATATGACATTAAAATGTGCATCAACCTAATCCTTTCCCAAGTGTCACCATAGCCCCTGTCAACTCGATTGATATAACTTTTTGGGTGTATAATTAATTATACAGTCATGATCCAAAGTTCGTCAACCCGTTGACTGGCAGGAAGACAAGGTCAGTGTTACCAACTCAATACATCAGTTTGTCCTATCCTCCAGCCTACATTTAACAATGAGTGTCATCCTGCCAGCCAAGAGGGTGCAGGTACTTTGGATTGTGATTGTACAAAGCATCTTTATTGTACTTTAGTTAGGTATGTGAATGTTCACAGTTGTTTATGATCTTATATAAGTATGTATGTAATACAGAAGGAAATGTACATTTCCTTTTGTATTATATGCATATGGTCCCTACACACAGATCTTGGATATTAACATAGTTAACGTTCCATAAAATGTCACAATACTCAAACAAGCTTGTCATTAAAGCCTAATTTGCTTGAGTAGGCTCATCAGTTAAACAGTTGAAATGAAGGAGTGATAATAATTTATACCACTTTTTTTATTTCATGCTTCTTATTCCACAGAAATATCAGGCTACTGTAAAAGCAAATATTGGCATGTTATTGAAAAAATTATCCCGTAACATGATAGTTTTTCTCAAATTGTCACTGGAGAATCCTCTCCTGCTTGCTTTCTCTTAAGACAGAAAGGAGATGGAAAGGATTCTCCAGCCACAACTTTGTATTAAATGTTAGTTACCTCCCTTCTTCAGTCTACTGTATGATCTGACAACACTATTGTGTTCAGGAGAACTTTATCACATGCCATTAATTGCTTTTCATTAGCCTATTAGTGTGTGAAAAAATCAGCATGGATACACATTTATCATTCCTCCTTCAATTTTCTTATTAAGTGACAAGCTTAAGCAAGCAAAGTAGGTTTCAATTACAAGCCAGGAATAAACAGAATAGTGCAGCTAATATTTAGGTTGTCTACAGTATATTGGGTACATACAATACAGTAATGCAAACCTTTTAATAGCCCATGAAGGACAGTAGGTACAAAAGTTGACAAATAATATTAAACAGGCACACACAACTTAACAAGAGTACCGTACAATAAAGATGTCTAGTACATATACCGAGAGCAAGTGTTGTCAGTTAGGTTGCTAGGGGTGATGGTGACACTTGGGAAGGTTTTGTGTAGTTTTATGAAGACTACAACTAGACTCAAATTACTGGTTACATTTTGCTTTTATGATACATGGGCGAGGCTAGTCAAGTTATTATTAATGATATGCTGTAAGCTTTGCTAATTTGTCAAGGCTGAAGCCCCTATTGTCATAACGAACTAAGGTTATACTGTAATGGAACTAGCCATAAGTAAAAATAACAGATTTAATTCACAATACTCACAATGTCATCAATCTTAAGAATGGAGCGGACACATTCTGCAGCAAGTGTGATAGCAGAAGTGGACACCAACAGAGGTTGAAGCACATTTTCATCTATGATGTTACTGATGCTTCCCTGCAAGTAAAAATATATATATATAGACCAAAATGGATGTTATTCCTACATCTTTAATCTAAATAATGCATATGCAATCACTTTGTGTTGTGGCAATTTCATAATCGAGAATTCAGTTGCAGTTGTACGAATATCTAACCAATACTGGAAGATCTGAAAACAATAACACCATTGTGGGGTCCAGAGGATGAATGGGATATGCTTGTAAGATACTTAGAGCAAATGGGAGTGGCAGTGTGAAGGTTAGTACAGTATATGTGCAGATGAACATCATCAAGCAAGGGAGAGAAAGGAGGTATTTTTAGTGTCATCAAGAGTAGAGGGTGAACTGGATAGCCAAGGATAAATTTGTTTGAGGAAAATACTGACAAGAAAGATGGAGATAATGCATGGATTTGTGCATATGGGAAAGAAAGAAAAATAGTGAACGTTTAGTGGACTTGTGCAGATAGATGTTCGTTTCTAGGAAACTTTAATGACATACTGAACATGAAAGAGATAAAGAAATTAGCAATTCCTTCAACAATAGGCTGAATTGTACTAATAAAAAATGTTTTTTTATTTTTACCTTACGAACATTGATCCCAGCATGAGTTTCTCCTTGAGCATGCCTATTCCGAAGTTCTGTCACTGTAGAGATGGGACTCAGACCAGCATTTTCTGCTAGAATTCCTGGGATGACCTCCAATGATTCAGCAAATGCTCTGTGAAAGGAATATGAATCAGTAAGATTTTATTCAATTTACAATAAAGAAAAATAGTTATTCAATCTTAAATCATACTTTTCTTTATTCAACTTTGCACACACTATATGAGGAAGGGAAGACCCTATTGCCAACCAATTTACTAAGGCTGTCGGTCAACTTATCTCCCTACACTGCCTACAGTAAGGAGTGGGGACCCTATCTATAGCTCTGACGCCTCGTTCCCTCCGGGAACTCCCCCAAAGGGGGTGGCCACGGCAGAAAAGTCTCCAGTCTTCCCTGTTCAAACACTCCCTCCTTACTTGGTCCAGCCCCGCCCTCCCCCTCATGTTTCTCTCCTTCACATACTCTTCCACTCTGTTCTGCCTCTCACACCACAGCCCACAACTTCACTTCCACACACCTTTACAAACTCCTCACCTTGCATTCTCTCTACATGTCCAAACCACCTCAGAGTATTACGCTTCACTCTCTCAACCACTCCACACTCGAATACCAATTGCCTTCTCACTCATACCACATCTCTTATACACATTCTCATTACTTTCTCCATCCCACCTTGTCAGTCCACATGCACCTCTCAAGTAACTCATTTCCACAGCACCTATTCTTGACTGATGAGCCCTACTCCATGTCCAGGTCTCCGACGCATATGTCAGTGTTGGCACAAGTTAAGTACAAAAATAAGATCCTAAGAGCCCAAACCCTCTTGTCTATCAGGGGGTTCAGTAGACTAAGACAGCCAGTAATGGGCACTAATTGCCATACTAAAGGTAAATAAAGAGCAGCGAATATCGTAATGTTGAAGGTTCTTTAACTGCCAGTGTTTTCTCCTTTTTAAAATATTAAATATGCCAAGAGCTCTCAAGACTTTCCCCACACATTACTGGTGGCAACAACTTGCCCAACATGTCCACAACTCTGGGGGACTTATC
This sequence comes from Petrolisthes manimaculis, assembly GCA_034508575.1. Lineage (NCBI taxonomy): Eukaryota > Metazoa > Arthropoda > Malacostraca > Decapoda > Porcellanidae > Petrolisthes > Petrolisthes manimaculis. The sequence goes on along the minus strand of JAWZYT010001440.1, from coordinate 287,825 downwards.
AGAACAGATTATCTGTAGCATAACCAGCTGATTCCAGGCTAAATGATGTCCATATTTTAATTCTGTGTGGTGTGTACTTTATTTGACTGCACTTTACTCCTATAACTTGTCAAACTCTACTAAGACAAGGACTTAACATGCAGTGAGCAACCTCAAATAGTGTAATGACATAATAAAAATAAACACTGTGCTTGAATTAATCATCATCTGTAAACTATGCATCAAGCTAGTAGTCTCACCTGAAACAGTATGCATCCATGCCCTTGAGTGAATGAGCAAACTTAGTGAGTTTGACAGATAGCTCACTTTCAGGGGCTCCACCCCCAGGGATCAGGAACCTTTTCTTCACCAAACACCGGATAACACATAAGGCATCATGGAGAGATCGATCAGCTTCCTCCAATACCTAAAAAAAATATATATACAGTATATATATATAAAAAAAATTAAATAAATAAATAAAATTAAAATTAATTAGGTGGAAGGCTGAGCGGAGTTTAAAGCCGTCACTGATGATTAAAGTCACTACGGGAATATATTTTCATTTTAACCACTAGGCTAGTTCTAAATAGGTTTAAAACCTAACCAAATACTGTATGAAAATTTCCTGTAAGTTTAATGAGGATTATCTGGTATGGTCTAGGACTATAGGAGTTAGGTTTGGTACATTTTCCAAAATCTGGGGCACAGGAACTGAGGCTGACCACCAGTCCAAAAATCTTTCCAAAATCAGGGGCAAGAAAAAAAGATCTGCTTCACTCGGGAGAAAAAAAAAAAAAAAATGACCTGTCCTCAACAATACATTTTTTTAAGAAAGGGGGGGGGGGGAAGTCAGTAATAGGGCTGGAAATATGAGAACAGAATGAAGAATATGAAGCACAATGGATGTCATGTGTTTCTTGCAAGCCGAGTGAGGTCAGTCCACATGTCATGTCCAGATACAAATGAGACAAAAACTCATTTCCATTTGCTTACCTGCTTGTTGCTTCCTCTCAGCAATATGGACACAGTCTTGCCAGGGTTTTGTACTCCTGTAATCTTCACAAGCTTACTGCTTCCAGCCTGTATTTCTTCTGCTAGCTCAGCTGTTCCTAGAGCTTCTGGTGTGAAGTGGTCAAGGGAAGCAATTGGTCTACATCCCAGAGTTTTATAAACAAATTCAATATCTTCTCGTTCAATGTCCTTAATAACCATGATCTTCTGCTTGGCCAAGAGGTTAAGTGCCAGATCACTCACAGCATCCCTGCAAGATCAGACTTTCATTAATATTGTACAGTACAGTAATAATATTCTTATGCACGTCAAACTCTGAGGGGTGAGAGGATGGAGGAAGTGAAGGAGTTTAAGTACCTGGGGACAGTTATGTGTAAACATGGAAGTATGGAAGGAGAAATTAGGAAGAGAGCAGTGAAGGGTAGACAGGTCATAGGATAACTGGGGAGGATAATGAAAGGTAGAAGTGTGAGTATGGAAGTGAAAAGGGGACTACGAAATAGTATAATCCTGCCAACACTGACGTATGCGTCGGAGACACCCTTACTCCCAACACCACAAATACCTCCACCTTCCCCACCACAACCTCCTCCTCCCCGCACAACAACACCTATAACACACCACACACACAACATCAACATACTTCAACTTAACATAGATGGACATGGAGTAGAGCTCATCAGTCGAGAATAGGTAGAGTTATCTGAGAGGTGCATGTGGACTTACAAGGTGGGATGGAAAAAGTAATGAAAGTGTGTATAAGAGATGTGGTATGAGTGAGAAGGCAATTGGTATTGAGTGTGGAGTGGTTGAGAGAGTGAAACGTAATACTTTGAGGTGGTTTGGACATGTAGAGAGAATGCAAGGTGAGGAGTTTGTAAAGAAGGTGTATGGAAGTGAAGTTGTGGGACGTGGTGCGAGAGGCAGACCACCAGTTAGATGGCAGAACAGAGTGGATGAGTATGTAAAGGAGAGAAACATGAGGGGGAGGGGAGGGCTTGACCAAGTAGGGAGGGAGTGTTTGAACAGGGAAGACTGGAGATTTTTCTGCCGTGGCCACCCCCTTCGGGGGAGTTCCTGGAGGGAACGAGGCATCAGAGCTATAGATAGATAGATAGCATAATTTCAACACAGGATGGTACACAGCTATATAGAGACAATGCTATAATTTGTTGAGGCTTCATGCAACACATGTCAAACATCAACAGTTTCAGTATGTTAACAACTATATTTTTTCAGATACAGTAAACCCTCGCTAAGTTGGATATCGGATAACTTATGAATATCCTACTTATGCGGAGATTTTCCAGATGCATCGTCACAAAGGCCTACAGCCTGAGAAATGACAAGTTAATTTTGTATAAAACTCATATTACCATCTCCATTCCATACATTTATATCCTATGTTGACTGACCATATATATAATTATGCCGTAACCATAACATGTAGCCTATGTATGTATAATAATCAGCCACTAATATTTCAAAGGATCATGTTGAAAGTATGAACAATGCAATATTTGATGTTCATATAATCAGCAACTCATTCCACAACCACTGGAATGAGCAAAAACTATTGTGATGACCAATATTTAAGAGAGATTCAACTGAAACTCGAGAACGCTACCTTTATCCATCGTCAAATTATCCTCCCCAAATACAACATGCCTAGGCAACTCCAATAAAACTGGACATTATTTACGATTTCTCTTATTTCAAATTTCACAGGTGAGGATGTTATGTGGGCTTCATACCATCAATCCTCATCTTCCGCAACATAGAGAAAGAATCTCTTGAGATACATTGTGATGGAAAAAAAATCTTACCTGAGAATGGATTTCTGAATTAGGAGAACATTGCAGCCAGCAGCCTTGATTTTCTTGGTGATGTTCAGAATATACTGACGTTCCTCCCTCAACACTCGGTCCATGGCAGAATAGTCACGGATCAATACTGTGTTGTCCATCTGAAACATTACACACATTGTACAGTACATTCACCTTAAAATAAAGTAATTATATAACTCTTGGAATACATACAACTAATATTCCTGATATGTCATGAATTTAACAGGTTAATAAAGAGGGTCAGAAACATGAATATATAACTATACACAATATACAAGAGTGTACAAAGTACTTTGTCTATAATTGTAAGTATAATATATGAGTCTACTGCATTGAAGAGAGATACATGGCAGATAAACCCTCTCCTACACGTGACTTGCAAATCATATTATAATAACAGACTAAACATTTCAGGGACAGTAGAATTTACACTTATTGACATGGCCAAACATAATGTATACTCTTCTAGTAAAAATAAATAAATGAATAAGTACGACAGAACCACTGAAATGAGTGCTATAATGTGCACCAAGTCAGTGACGAAAATGATAAAATTTTACAAAAAGAGGTTAACTCACGTCAGTTTTGGGAGGAGAGATACAAAATTGGATCAGTCCAATCTTTGCCTTCTCCATCTTGTTGGGTCCACCATAGCCCTGAGATTTTTGGGTAAACACAATACCGTCAATTAACTGTGAGTCCTCCACAGTCTCTCCAAGTTTCTTGATGATACGAATATCCTTCAGATCAACATTTTTTTCTTGGGCCGGGTCAACAATTTTGAGGACTGCATCTACTGCCATGGGTGCCAACATCCCAGAGTGTTCATGGACAACCTGGAATACCACAATAATAATAAATCATATTCATCAATATCCCATTTCCCTTGTTTCGAGGGGTGTGGAGACACTCGCACCAATGCAGGAACCCCAACAGGAAAGGGGTCAAGCATTGAGACTATCAATTTGAGCCTTTGATGTCGTCAATGTTAGATTGAGGTCCCCAACCCATACTCCCCCCCCCCTGTATTGTAGGGAATAATAAATATTAACAACATATATTGTAATAATAATCTCAAAATTGCCAACCATGCATTCAAACTTTCTATTCATATAACCCAGCAGTATTATTATTGGATAAAAGAAGTACTGTACACTGAACAAAATTTACTTTACAAAAGAGGTGCAAAGTTGGATTTAGTGTAAGTTGAAACAAAGTTTAGCAGGTCATTACTATAGCCAGTTCACCTTGCTAAATATTTGCTGTGAGTCATTATGGTACAGTATAATATGTAATTCTTGCAAAACGTACTCTAATGCTTCAGGATATAGAACTCCTGATACATTACTTCCACTATAGACCTGTAATGTGCTTGTAACCATAGCAAAACTTAATATTACCTCCAGGTGATATTTGATCTTATACTCATGCTCTGTTAATATTTCAGTGTCTACAATGTAGCTCATAACCTAAATGTACTAACAATGAGAGTACAGAAATATGCCTTGGTTAACATAATTTTAGTTACAAAAGATGCTAAGAAATTCTTTCATTCAATTTATTTTGGGCATGACAGAAAATCTGCTATAATTATACAACTCCTTAACATACCTTTGAATTGAGTGAAGTATTAGCACTCTTAAGAAGAGAGGCATTATCTGATAGATCAACAGGGATGGCCATTGATTCCAACACTTCAACTGCTTTGCTTGCGAAGTGCAATAATGAATCACTGATGTTAGCTGGATGAAATCCTTTGGTTAACAACTGCTGAGAGGTTTCCAACATGGCTCCTGGAAAGTTATTTAATTCGATTAAAAGTACAAAAAGTAAATAAATGAGTGCTGCATGGTAAAAAAAAAATACTACTGATCAACACTGCAAAGTTTTCGTATGACATTTTTTTATTGGAGAACACCAATCAAACTACCGGTAATACTTGATGTTGGAAGTATATCACAATGAACAAAACTTTAAAGATAAAAATTCTACATACCTGCTAAAATAACCACACTTGTAGTTCCATCACCAGCCTCTGCATCTTGTGCTTGGGACAGTTCCACCAACATCTTTGCAGCTGGATGCAGTACCTTCATTTGCTTCAAAATAGTGGCTCCATCATTTGTAATAGTTACTTCACCTTTTGAATCCTGGATCATCTTATCCATACCTCGTGGTCCAAGTGAGGACTTGATGGCATCAGCAACAGCTGAGGGATAAGGAATACATATGTATGAAAATGACCTGTAGTCCAGTTATGGTACAGAGGCTACTTTCGGGACCTAATTCAGGACCTGCCTTGTGAAAAAATTATTTCTAACCTCACATGTTCAAAAGACATTATGAGAACAAAGTGAACGGGTGCCATAAGTTAGCTTTATTAATAAATTAGAATGACCTCGTGATATTTTACTATTTACTGTGTGCATAACAAAACTAGGCCTAATGCTAAGGATATTGGCTGAATTCAATAAAAAATAAAATGGGAATGAAAGGACAATATTCTTCTAAGGTGGTGTGGGAGTAGGGGACAGGCTTGAGGGGGTGGGGAATAAGGGGACAGGCTTAATTGGGGTGGGTAGAAAGCCTGTCCACTATTCCCGTACCCCACTAGCCTGTCCCCGACTCCTGCACCCCCTTAATATTATTTCCTTGGTTCAGGTAGAGCTTGCATAAAGAATTATCAACATTGTAATACAAGATGAGACAGAATACAGTAAAGGCAAAAGTATAAAAAGCTTACTTTAGCACATTAATGGACTTGGATAAAATATGATGCGTAGTACAATATACCGGTACCAAAGAAAATTAGGAAAGAGAAGACTAGAGACCCTATATAGAGAGACTGGACACCGCCATCTTTGCTCTTTTTTTAAGTTTTCCGCGATACCTCTCAAGTTAGTATAGGAAAAATGTATAAGATGCCAGATACTACCAGTAAGTAATCTATTGTTGACATTCGTGGGCAAAATATTGACGAAAGTTGCATTCTTTCCATATACAGGTATATATTTTTTAATTCTATAAGATCCCTGAAGTTATAAATACTATTATACGTCATGTATGCGTTATTTAAAGCACATAATAGGACGTGACGAGTTGCCAGACGACGCTACTAAACCAAGGCGGTTGACTGAAAGACGACCAGTGTTGCCAGGTGCAGGGAAATTTCTATTTTAGGGAATATTGAAGTCCACACATGGAGATTATAATTAAATATTGTTCAAGAGTAAACAGGGAATTTTCTATCAGACGAAATATCAAAAAGACCGTCAGTGTTCAAGAGTAAACAGGGAATAATTGAGGTAAAAAGGGAAATTCTGATGTTGAAGTTATAGGGAAATTTCGTCAAGCACTGCCAAGCAGACCTGGTAACACTGAAGACAACAGTAGTAGTCAATGTGTTTAGTATATCTGTAAAACCTTTAATACTACGGTTAGTTTAATTAATTTTTGTATGAAAATTGTTTCCGTAGGTGTATTACCAACGTTTACACACTACTATTTACATGTTGTTCACATAAATATGAGGGAATTTATTGTCACAATAAATGGTTAAATACAGTATTTTAGTACTGATTCGTCACCAGTTCGACATTCTGTAAGGCTTAGGGAAGTTTTCAAGAAATATTTATGTTAACTCGAAGATCGAATAAAAATTATCTTTGCTGGTTTATCTAAAGAAGATATTGTATAAATATAACAACATTCTAACGAGTAATTAGTCTCGCAACATATACATTATGCCGAACCTGCTACCAGGCAGATACGAGAAAGAGCAAACATGGCAGTCAATTTAATCAGCCAATCAGCGAGCAGCAAAAATTTTAGGCGTCCAGTCTCTCTATATAGGGTCTCTAGAGAAGACCACCTTTCCGCGTCATCAAAACAAAGTACTGTATTGTACAGTATGTGCAAAGCAGCGGAGCTTCACCTACTACAGTATATGGTCTAAATTTTTATATTGGCAATCTATATATTTATTTAGTACAGTAATAGAGAAGGAGTAATGATTTCTTGTCACCAGATGAACCCACCTGACCTAACCTAACATTACAGTAACCTAACTGTGACCATGGCTATTATAAAAATCACACGAAAAATCCTATCAAAAGATGAAAAGATGTGGTCATAAGGTAGGTTTCCTATGCTAAAATTATAAAGATACATTTTATATCGATAGAATATAAAATAACTTAAAACGTTAGGAGGTGTGACTTTATTGGGTCTAAAGTGAAAAGGTGCCTCAATTACAACATATTCACAAGCCACAACCACACACATCAAATTTTTCACATATGGATATAAAATTGTAGGAAAATACAAGTTGAACAATAAATGCCAACCCAAAATCGAAGGAGTGAATGACTCAGGTAAGCACTCGATAATTTGGGCGTGACTCAGAAATCAGAATGGTTAGTGATAGGAACTCCAATTATTGTACCAGTATTTGTATATGAGGGCATGTAGGACCCATAATTTAATAAGTAATACATACCACTGAGAATTACTGTGTATATAATGACATCATACCTTTAGCGGCGACAATGTTGCTGCCACGAATTTGTGCTGGTTTCTCCTTGTCCTTAAATTCAGATTTACTGGGCCTCTTCGCCGACTGTACTGACATTTTGTTGTTCATCTTGATAATTGAAGTCAGCAGCTGTTATAATTTCAATAGTTAGTTAGTTATTGTGTTATAGTAAAGGAGATGTTTAGTGATATAAAGGCAGGTGACACAACCCCTACACACAACCACTCCTCAGTAAGGTACAGTGTTACCAGCTGGGTTGGCTATAATAACACCAGACTGGGCGGCGTTGGGCTGACAGGGTTGGCCTGGGTTGACACTTGATTGCCAAATCGGTCAATGTTTTGACACCAAACGTAGCGGGAAAACAACAAAAATAACAACCTATCGATTTTGAAGTAATTCAAAATAAGATCAATTATGAATGAAAACTCATTATATAACACTTATGAAAGGACTACGCATAAGTACGTACTACATTACCAAACTTAGTAAAAAATAACTACAGTACTGCAGGAATGATGAGCTTTCTCATTAATTTAATTTCTTGTTACGTTAGTAAAGTTTAAATTTTTACACAATATTGATTAAATTTAGGCTGTAAGCAGCTCTATTTTTTCCACTCTTGGTGCTACATGAGTGCAAGATGAGGCGAGTTGTCGCCGATTTTGTCGGTGGAATGCTGAAATAGGCTAATATCAAGGACGATAGACTATAGTCTATTATCCTTGGCTAAGATCTTGGAATAGGCGGTCTGTATCAATAAACATTTATTGTCTGTATCGCAGCGCTGGTCTGTAATTTCATTACTAATCTTTTTCCAAATTCCCTATTCCTTCATCACTTGTTGTAACTTTGTCCTGTTTATATAGCATGTACCTCATTAATAAATAAGTAAAGGAAATATCTAAGCTTATCACCAATAATAGCGGAAAAATCAAACCTCGCAACTACTGAAATTTTGTTGCAGAAACCACTACCTCGACCGAGGCAGAAACCTTCTAATGTAGCAATATTCCGCGACAAAATAGTGATCTTGGCAACACTGAAGTTTGGTTGTTTACCGCAAGTCTACAAAGTTATTGTCACTATTAAACAACATTAGTTTTTAGTATTTTCTTGGCATTATTACCTTTTATAATATACGCAATCATCTAAATATTTGATTTTATTACTTCTATTTAGTTTCTTAGGCGTAAAAGGGCAAAATATACTGAGAGTTATCGTACATCAACTAAATATGACTCACTACAGAAGGTGCTGGAAGAATGGGGCAGAATTTTTACCGCACCCGGTGCTATTTTTGTCTTGAAACACGTTGTATTTTGAATTGAAACAACGATAGACGATATGTATGCAAATTATCTCCGTTAACACACAGGTTGAATTATATTTTGTGACTTATATATGACAATAACTCACAATATGCAAGAGAATAATTGCATATGCATGATGTATATTACATACCACATTTACACAGACTCAGTGAAGTTATTCAAAGTATATATAATATAACTAAGGTTTGCTGTATGTAACGAATGGGGCATATGGAAATTTAATTGTTGTCACCAATATATTTTTAATATTCTCTTGGTGGCTGCGCCTAGCTCTGTTCTGACTAAATTTATGTGCTTTCTAAACTTGAAGTGTACCATTCCCTTGTTTATGATTATGATATTGGTCATTGGGGAAGACAAATTGCACTGCATAATTACTACAATACATCTAACAAATGCCTATTTTTGTTTGCATCCTAGCCCTGTAATTTTTAGTACCGCATGGAATATCTTACATACAAGTAACTGAAGTAAGTATAGAAAAGTGGAAAGGTCCACAACAATCACCAGCAATGCCACAAAACTGACAAATTAAACTATTTTTTTATCAGCCATTACATTTATGACTTTCATCAATAGCAAATACGTATTTTTAAACCCATTTTCCCAGTGTTTTTCCCATTAACCAGAGTGCCAATATTCAAGAAAAATTGCGGTGCTTACGATGGCTCCATAGAACGAGCAATTGAGCCATCGTACCAGTACCATACCATCGTATACACCATCAATGAATGTTTTTGAATGTGTTGCATCCCATCCGAGTAGGTGTTTTGAGTTGTTGTCTAGTAGGAGTGTATAGATTGGCAACACTGCACACCATGGTAAACAAACTGCCTGTCTTGTGTGTAGGGATTGGATTGTGGGAGACGCCTGCACCATACACTACACCGTCATGGAACAACAACACAATGCACAAGAAAGTCCTACAAAACCTTCAGAATATGACCCTGGTAAGTTTGTACAACGAACGCCCTTTCAATTAGTGTACATTATCTTTACCGGTAGTTTATATGTTAAAGAATATACGTACTTATATTCCAGCAACACCGAACATTAGTTATTTGATCTTTTCCTAATTTACATGAGATGGTGGTAATTATCTCTCTCAGGTGAGGGAATGCATCATATTACGGAGCTATCATTGCCATTGGAAACAACTTGGCATTTGTTACAATTATTGGTCAATTTCCGAAATTACATGCAAATTATACACTACTTATTGGACATATTTTACCATTATCGACCATTCTAAAAACACTTCTATGGATCTAATATTGCTTGCAAAGATGTGGACAATTCTTTCACTGTATATTTATTGCAAACCAGACAGAGGTCAGGTGGTGTGTACATCAAATGCTGTTTTTTTTTATGTGATCTGGTTATGCTTGCAGCTCTTGCATATCATTTAATAATGCATTACATTTAACAACTACACTATAGTAAGTACGGACCATACAGTGGATTACATTTCACATCTACACTATAATAGGTATGGACCATACCTATTATTTAATTACTAAATTATTTAATTACTAAAAAAAATTTCCTTACAGATATTAACCAGGATGAGCTTATAAAGGCACAGGAAAAACAGATTGCTGAAGAGGTAAAGTTATAATATAAAACTGAACCAGGTTAAATATTTGTAGCGAGTTGGAATCAAATTATCACTAATAAGCCTAGATGTGACTGATTTATAAATATTGTAATAATTAAAAATAAAATATCTGTCAGTTCAGTTGTACTGGTACTGTACATTATTGGATATAGAATTTATTGTGTTATAAACTGATCCCAGTTTCCCGACAGTATAGTTAATTTGAAATGTATTACAGATAAAGGCAAATACTGCAATGATTGGATCCCTTGATGACCTTAGCACCCTGGAACAAGAGTATTCCAATGATCCAGTATACTCAGGCAAGGTGTGTCTCGTCTGATGAGGCCTTGTATTTCTGTTGTAAAGTGTGGATTGTGTTTTCTTCCATTGCTTTTAGGGATGTATTTGTTGTTTGCAGTTTGTATAATTGTATTGAATTTTTGTACAATAGTGTTGATGTTTGTGATGGGTGTACTGTTCAGTGTTTCAAAGTAATGTTCTGTTTTGGTAGTGAAGATGTCTCAGTTTGCATTATTTTAGTTGGTGTATGTGTGTCTGTGGCTAGTTGGGGTGATTTTTATTTTTGTGGTGTTTATGATTGGGAGATGGTCAGAGCCAAGAGTGTTGACCACCCTCCATGATGTTCTGGGAGCTAAGTTGGGGGAACAAAAAGTGATGTCAGGTGATGATGGTTGGAATGGGGCTTGGTGAGGATTGTGGGTGTGTTGGTAAGTTTTGTTTAGTGTGATGAGGTTGTCTGTTTGGGAGAGGATTTCAAGCCCTCTGTTTGTGTCTGGGTTGTTGACATACCAGGCCATGTCTTGGTGTTGAAATTGCCACCCAGGATGTTAGGTTAGGTGGGTTGGTTATTTGTTGGAGCTGGGGTGAGAAGTTATGGGGAACAGTTGGACTGGTTTGAGGGGGGATGTATAGATTGGCTATTGTAGTGCTTGTGTGTTTTGCCAGTGCGTACTTTAATGGGATGAATTTCTGTGGTGGCGTCGTGGTGGGGGAGAAGGGATTTGAGGTGCGAACTGGTTTCTGTATAGTTGATGGATTTGTGGACTAGGGTGATGAGTCCACACTGCTATTGCCGTTGGCCCGGTCTTGTCTAATGGTGGTGTAGTTGGGAAATGTAGGGGATTTATGTGTGTTATGTAATCTGGTTTCTTGTAAGATAGCAATGTGTATGTGTGAAGTGTGTTGTGTGAAGTGTGTGAGTTCTTGTTTTTTGGTGTTAATACCATTGATGTTTAACCTGAATTATGTTTATGTTGTGGGGGCAGTGTGTTAGGTGCTGCTGCATGTAGGTGGAGATGGTGGTGGCGGTGTTTGGTTTTGTCATAAATTACTGTAGGTTATAGTAATAAATTTATATTGTACTGTATATGTACAGTTTAATCTCCGTTAATGCTTGCTTTCCAGCATATTTCTCCCTATATTGTGGTCCGATTTCATTAGAGAATATCTGTCGTAACTTAGAAAAAATTCCAATACAGTTGGTATTTGAAGACTATTAAGGTAAATATATGAAAGTAGTCTTGCCTATATATGAACAGAACATAACTATTTTTTTCTGGTTTAGGTAAAAACTCTGCTACCCAAGTATTGCAATGTTCGCCGTACCCGCCCAGATGGTAACTGCTTCCTCAGAGGCTTCATATTTGCATATCTAGAATACTGCATTCACCACAGAGACGAATTAGCAAGGTAAGCAGTCTATCTTGGCCAACCCCATTGGTAATGAGTGTTTCTGCACAGAAACAAGACATTAATATATATGAATATGAATAATGGTAAATGTGCGCACATGTCGCATTGATTTTGTTTCCATAAGGTATCATGTAATTTGCAGAAGAAATATTACATTATCTTCTACGTTTATGATGACAGTTCTGACACAGGCAATATTTCAGATTTAAGAAATATCTTGAGGGTAGCAAAGAAGAGCTCTTTGAAATGGGATTTCCCAAATTTACAACGGAAGATTTTCACGACATGGTAAGTTTTACTTTAAAATAATACCGTAATATTTTGTGTTTAATTATTCTTTATGTATGGTTATATGATATAGTACTTTTGTCAGTACTGTATGATTTATTGGTACAGTATATGGTGGCATAAAAGGTAATCTTTCAAGTTTTATTTATATTGTATACAGTTCATGGAGGTGGTGAGTGATTTGGAAGGCAGTGGGAGTGTGGATCGGGTGGAGGCAGTATGTAATGATGGAGGGACGTCTGACTATCTAGTGGTATACCTACGACTTCTCATCTCATCACATCTCCAGAAAAATGCAGAGTTTTTCAGCTTTTTTATAGAGGGTGGCAGAACTGTAGAAGAATTCTGCAAACAGGTGAGGAATGAATGTATATTTAACAGTACTCAAAATAATATGACCACGGCAAAACATCCAACCATTTCTCTGAGACAACTAAAGTTTGTTTGTATAGCTTCAAGCAAGTGTACAGATTGTTAGTTTGATATAAAGGTATGTTGTGTTACTATATCACAATGACAGGAGCACAGTATCAAATCCTTTATACAGTACAAAATTAATCCGTTCTTTTCACTTAGGCATCTTTGAAATTATTGTACTCCCTTGTGGAAATTATTGCACAATATTAATGTATTTTCTTGTGAATATTTTGAGGAGCATCTGACTGCATGAATGAATATTTTTATTCTGAAATAAGAGAACTTGCAATATACAGTACTGTAAACAGTAATAAAATGACTGTTTATACTTTGGGGACAAAAATCTCATGAGCCATTACAGTATTTCTTTCCTTCCAAATAAGGCAGTGTCAATGCACTTTTTTTTTATTAGACACTAAAAGGAACACATGTTTTCACTCCATTTACCTATTAATTAAGGGAGAGTTTTGACTGTGCCCTACAACTGTCTGTTTCTATGTGATGACAGGAGGTGGAGCCTATGTACCGAGAATGTGATCACCTACACATCGTGGCTCTGACGGCAGCAGTAGGGGTTGGGGTGCGTGTCATGTACCTAGACCGGGGAGAGGGGGCGGCTGTTGCCTCGCATGATTTCCCTGAAGATTCTACACCAGTAATACACCTACTCTACCGACCCGGACACTATGATATCCTCTATAACAAGGCTTAATGCTGGCTCTTTCTATTTTGTATGTGAGGCTTTATTTCTGATAATTTTATAGACTTGAGAAACCTTAGGCCTTAATGCTGGACTGGGGGTTGGACTTGAGGTAGGGCTTGAGACCATGCGAAGTTCTGACGTGTTACATGCTTACATCCCGTGAGATAATTATTTCTACATTTTGGAGGAATACATAAGGGATGGTAATGTGGATGGGAAAGGAGTGCATGATTTTGCAAGGAAGGGTTATTTGAACAGGGAAAACTAGAGATCTTCTGCTGTGGTCACTATTTTTAGAGCAATAAAACTAAAAATAGATGGCTAGTTCCCTCAAAATATTTAAAGGTTCAGCTTTAATATATTCTCAGTCCTCTCTCAAGCCAAATTTCCAGCTGAGGTCTCATTCTAGCAGTCTGGGCCATAATGTTGGATCTTTTTCTATACTGTATTGTACACCACAAGGGTTGATGACTAAATTTTTTCTATGTGAGGAAGTTAGGTAGCCAACCACAGATGTTTTATATTTGCCATGTTATTAGTGTTTGTTGTAGAAATTTGGTATATCACCCTAATTGCAGTTTTATTTATGTTTGCTGTAGGCAGTTATTGATATCTCATTATGACATACTGTACATAAATCGTGGATTTGTGTAATTCCAAAGAAGGGGTCTGGTCTACAGGTGTACTTTGTTTTGCAACCATTGTGATTATGTGGAAAATAAAATTAATTTGAGGAGGAGCCCTTATTGACATATCACTGCTGCCTGTTTCTCAAGGTCAAAAGCATCTTCCCACCTACTTTACAATATGTCTTTGGTCTCAAGAAGCAGTAGCAAAATATTTTCAATAAAGACTTCAAAAGGGATCTATTTTCAACATTTTGTGTATACTACTGCATTTTTTAATTTTCATTTTACAACCAATGATCTACCCCAAATGAACACATTTGAATTCTCTCATACCCTCAACCTACTTAATAGGCACTGTATTTATATTGAGATCTATCTCTAATTATAGCGCTTTACATTGTGATACATTATTCCTGTCAGTATTTGAGCCACTTCGAGACAGGACTGACCAAGGCCCAGAATTAGTTTTGCTAGCAAAATTACAACGTAATCATAATTTGTTATGTCATATATATTTGGGGGGAGGGGGGCAGTATGCTAGTTGCATTTTGTAACCTTGTGAACTCTTGGAAAAAGGGAGCTTTTTTGATAATTTACATAGCCTGACATTAGTCCAGTTTCAATGTACACCCAAGGACTGAAGTTGTGTCTGTTACAACCAGATGTCACTGTAATCACAAGGTTTATTTGTGAGACTTATTTACTCTTCACAATTTACTCTTCTGTGGGAACTTTTAAAGAGGGGATTTTATTATCAAAGCTACATATGGGTAATGAAGTCTATAAATATTACACCACAGATCGAGAGATTACATTAACCTCTGTTGGCAATAGACATGGCTTTAGTCAGAGTGTACAGTTACCAAAATATGAATTGTGATAAATCTTGATGGAACGTTCTATGGTATATTAACATTCAAAACTATTTGTAGGGATCATAAAGAATCATAATACAAAAGCAAATGTATATTTCCTTCTGCATTATATACTTATGATTAGTACAAATAAGTATGGACATTAGTATATTTAATGTTCCTTCAAATGTTGTTGCCATTCATATTTTGGCAACTGTACATGCTCTAATACAAAAATATGAATTTAAGGATAAAAGTAAATGTACTGTACTGTAAGCAGCCATTGTTTACAGAGTAGCCATTACTACCATAATAGTTCTTATGTTATAATCTAGAAAATGTTAGTAACAGGATGGGGACAATTGGTACTTGGTATAGTGATCACACAAGCACCTATTTTCTTCATTTTCTTTTCATTATCCTATCTTGGGTCAGATTGCCTCTGTTTTTGCTTTATTAGTGTCTTACAATTCTCAGGAAAAGAGTTGGACAGAGGAAGCCTTAGTTTGTCTGGACAATGGAGAAAATTATGCTTGTATTATATCGGCTTCAGTCTTGCCTCGAGTCTCATTTATAAATGCTGTTGTATGGTCTTGATCTAATTATCTGAGTACTGAATACCATATTATTTTAAAGGAGTAAGATGATGTTGGTCAACTGGAAGGGTTCATATATCTTCTAATGGCCACAAACTACAATCTCAAAATGATATGATGTTTGTTGGCACAGTTTGATGGTATGAATGGTCCAGTCTCCAGTTAACCAAATGTATTTAACCTCCTCCATTTCTCCTGTAATATTAACTCATATTTGCATCATACTGTATAGTACCTCTTTCATGCATAAGTTATACAACTTACACAAGTTTTCATGTATTTGACATGATAAACATGCACACAAACCAAAACATTCTTACTCAGTGCATTCAAGCTGTTTTACCATGCCCAAAAGTTAACACATGACTTGAGTGAAACTACAGTAGTTTTGTATCCCAGTTTGTTTTAATTTACAATTCTTTTAATACAGTGAAATTATTTATGGTATTCATAGTACACTGGAAGTCGCATGTAAGATTCAACAGTAAATTAAATGTCAAGAATACCGTACTCCAATCCCCAAGATGAGCAGTGATAAAGGAAATAATTATAATATTAAAACCCAAGCATTATTATCACATTTCCAGTCTCAAAACTGTATTAAAATTTCCAGTACATACAGTATTTTTTTTTTAGTATGATGGTTTGAATTAAAAGTACAAGTGGATATGACCTGAAGACATTTTATTACCCTGATTTTATAAGTGTATAAAGTTCTATACAGGGTGTCCGGAATTTTTTGCCCGAAAATTTGGCCAAGGCATGCTTTATTAATTCTGAAAAGAAAATACTCTATTGATGTGATCTTTTTTTTTTTTAGTTTAGCGGTAATCGAGACATTTAAGTAAATGGGGGTCGGAGTAGGGGACAGGCCTGGGGGGGTGCGGAAATATGGGGACAGGCTTGGGGTGGGTAGAAAGTCTGTCCCCCTATTCCTGCACCCCCCTACTCCTGCAACCCCCAAAACAGAACCCCCCCCAAGCCTATTCCCACACCCTTACATGTGTGACATTTGAACGGGGGGTGGGTGGGGTTGCAAGAGTAGGGGGACAGGTTTTCTACCCACCCCAAGCCAGTCCCCATATTTCCGCACCCCCCCCATCCAAGCCTGTCCCCTACTCCCACCCCCTTTTAATTAAATGTCTCAATTACCGCTAAACTAAAAAAAAAAAGATCACATCAATTGAGTATTTTCTTTTCAGAATTAATAAAGCATGTACAGGTATTTGCCAAATTTTCGGGTAAAAAATTCCGGACACCCTGTATATTTTCATTGATACTCTACACGTGAATCTCCCCCCCCCCCCTCACCACCACGCTGGGCTAAAGTACTATATCAGGGAAACTAGACAAATGGGTGAACAAACTAGACATATATATGAGAGATGAGAGATTAACTCGAGGATAAGCAAGATCTGAAAAATTATGTAGTGCAAATGCTTACAAGTCCAGGATTCGAACCTGCATAGCCTACCTTTGCTTTAAGACCCTGAGTGTTCAAGCTTTCATCACTGAAATCACTATGATGGTAAATGGCAGATAACCTCCCCAATGAAGTTACCTCTCCCCACAAGGCTCGCATGTGGGGATCCGAACCACAGGTACTGATTTAATTAAGGTGAACACTACTGAATCAAACCTGGTACCTCGCCAGCATTGCCCCGTGGTACAGGGGCTCGCACGCCTTAGGAGATGTGGCACCACTATGATGATTTGCCTCGAAACAATCCACGTCTGTGAAATAAGTAACCTCGATACAGTGGCGCATGAAGTGAACTTTGTTGTTGAATCTTACGAACCACAAAATATAATAACAGGCTGAACTTTGTTTAACCTGATCCATGCAATAAGTGTTTAATATCTGCCACCTTTATATATAAAAGAGAGAAGTATGTAATCTTACCTCATCACGCCCTAACCATCAGAGCAAGACCCGTGAACCTATATACATTTTTTTGATCAAGGTGACCCAAGCATGGTTTTAGGGAAAAAAAATAGAAACACTTTTTTATTTGCTCTTTCTAGCTGCTGGCGAGCTAGCCAGTGAGGACTTCAACTCAGCCCCCTCACTGAGGAGTGGGGATTTACCAGAAAAAATATGGATATATATCCCCACCGGGAACAAATTTTGACCACCCCTTCAGGAGGAAAATTTGTGATTGCTTTTGCAATTTATGCGTATGATGAATCTTAATCCAACATATTTTTTGTTCTCCAAATATTGGGTATCTTATTTCTTACCCGGTCAACACCGGGTACTACAGTAACTTGTAACGTTCGTTACGTTGTAGTGAAGATGTCTGGTATCTTCACTACGGGGTTAATGACAAATAAGTAACTAACGTTACAAACTACACAAAGTAGTTATTTATAAAATGCTTAATAATTGACCACAGTTTTGTGATGACGTGTCGTTGGTATCTCATCATCTAGTCTGCAGTGCCTTATATGAGGTCAGAGAAAAGGGGGAGCTGTGAGCCTGTGGCACATACAAGCTCAGATGTGACCACATTTGCTTCAATATTCGTAGTAAGAAACATAGGAACAGTGAAGAATCACGATTATGTTGGTAATGTATTGGAGTTAGAAATAAGAAACCTATGCCACATTTAATGTATGTTTACTTATTGTAAGGTAAAAGAAACTATCTATATCTATCTATCTATTTCTTGTAGAAGTTATTCTCAAAAAGTGATAACATGAACTGAATAATTTACCGAGTAAACACTGATAAGTTGGATGTGTGAATGACAACTATGCTGATCACGTTCATAATTCTGACTTTATTACAATTATTTAGGTGAATAATATTAACGTCACTTCTAATTGGGATATATTTTAACCTGTAAACGGATAACAAACTAATCTTTCCAAATTTTTTTAACAAACAACAATTAACAAAAATGAACTTTTTATGGAGACAGGTGCATATTCATTAATGCACTATTAACATTGTGTATATTGCAGCTACAGTAACTACCTGGTTTTATGTTCATTACGTTATGATGGGGAGAATGAATATGCTAGCCCCACCGGCAAGGTGAAGAAAACTCGTCTCAGGGTTAATTAAGTTATGACTGGAAACTGAAGCTTCTTCCAATGAGTTCTCGACAATATCATGGATGTTCACTATTCTTGTGATTCTTTCTATGAATATTGAAGCAAATGTGGTCTTATCACAGCATGCCATGTGCGTGGCTTATGGCTCCTCCCTTTTTCTGACAACAGCTTTGGTGATCCATACATGTATTAGGTGATAAGATAGAAACAAAACGTAATCACAAAAATGTAGCCAGCTAAAATGCATTACATAATGACGAGTACTGAATACTTTCTAATGTAGAACATTAAGGTTAAACAAATTTGGGCTGAAATGATACATTGTGGTTCGAAGTTTTAAACAACAAAGTTCACTTCACTGTATCGAGGTTACTCCATCCCACATGCGGGCATTTTTCGCGGAAAATCATCACAGTGGTGCTACATCTCCTAAAACGTGCGAGCCCTTGTAACACGGGGCAGTGCTGGCAATCCAAAATATGTATCCAGGCTTGCTTCGAATAGCCTGATCGAGTATTTAAGCGAGCTCAAACACATATGAAACAAGATTAACGTGTAAGTAATTGGTTCACTCGTATGTCAAATGATTTCAAATTTCCACAAGACCTGGATACATATAATATATCTTTACAATACAATGAATATGGTAAAAAAAAAAAGTAAAAGGAACATTAATTTTACGACATCAAGGTAACTAAGGACACGCCTGGCCACACTAATGTGACCCTATCCACTTGAAACTTATGCCCCCAAATATAATAATAAACATTGTATATTCCTACTTACCAACCCTGCTTAATCTGCCTCAACGCTAATCATATCTACAGCTAAGCATTTAAAATATTAAGAAAAGGTAATAGTTATAGCCATGAACGCACAGAATACAACATTAATAGTAGGGCCTACCTGACAGTACTATAAGTATGTTTTGATTACCGTACGTTTCTTTTAGCATCTGAAAATGTAATAGTATTTAGCAGTGAAGGAGCTTGTTAACTTTCCCACCTCCATTAGTATCTCAATATGTAGCCACTGACATCTAGAAAGTGACTTTTCCTAAATTACTTTATTATATAGGCTTAAGTTAGTAGGGAGAATAACTTCTTCCTCACGTTACGAATGACAAGTATTTAATCATATCGGTACACTTCTTATTTTACTTGCCATAATTGCCAACGTATAAGTTAGTCAGAATGGATTATATATACGCTTTTTAATATTGCCCAATAGCCTAATTTATGAATGATTGTAGATTAAATTAAATATTCTATCTAAACAATTCGCCTGGACAGTAGTAAGTGACCCACATCATCAGCATCCTTTAATTGAATTTATCTTAATATATATTACGTGTTTACCTGTCTCTGTAATTGTACTCTAACCTAAAATGTATGGTTGCATTTCTGATTAAGATATAGCGACAGAAATAACATATCTTACCTATAACGAGGTGGTTAATGATGGACCAACCATGTAAACAAACAAGCCGACAATATGGCTGCCACACGGTAATGATGGTAACTGACAGACTCACTGACTGTTTATATATATATATATATTTACCTACAAAATGCTCCTAAAATGTTAAGTTACATAAAAATTAAGTATATAAAGTTATTTTGAGTTTATCTAATGAAAGTACTTTAAGATATAATTATGAATTTATCTATGTGACACTAAAAGTTTATATATATGACGCCTAAATCCGTACACAATACACATTACAAAACTCTTGCTATTAATGGGCCCTGTGATTAAATAAGAAAATTGGAGATAAGATAGTCCTTCAAATAAAATATTGCCATGAAATACCACCTGTATGGAAAGAGGTTGTTTCGTGGCTTGTTGGTCAGGAGGAATGACATGCCTCCAGTTACCATACACGATCACAGGGTCCTTAATTTAACCACACAACGTTGGCTCTGGAACACGTAGAAACAGTGACGTCCTCCATCATAGATTCATATTGCCTCTACACTGATGGCTCATTGTAGGTGGATGGTATGTACAGTACAGCTGGTTGTGTCATTTTCTCACCTGACTGGCATATAGAGTCACCTCCAGGGGGCTGGGTTGGCCGTCGTCTCTGTAACCACTCTAGCTCAACATTGTGTGAACTGTATGCCATTCTGGATGCTGTTAGTCTTATTTGTCAACGTGGAGTGAATACGTGTACCAAAATAATACAGTGTAGCTTACTGTAGTAAGAATTAAACATAATAATCTTACCGCCTTTTTTTTTTATGTCTCGTGTGTATTCCGTGTAGTACAATGTTGCTCCCTCTATAATTATCCCCTGAAGTAGAAAAACAACTTCAGTAGTACTCATTCATTGCTGTAGGAATTGGGTGAATGAATTAATGAAATGAGGGGAACGAGTTAAGACTACACTAGGCCAGAAGGACCTTGTATGCCACATGAAGAAGCGAAGGAGACAGAGAAGAAAGAGAGCAAGGCCGAAGGGGAAAATAAAATATGGTAAGGCTAGTGGAAAAAAGAGGAATTAAAAGGAGTACAGTAATCGGGTTTGGATCTGAAGGGGAGCCAATACCAGCTGTAACTGCTATAACAAACCAACAGAGGTAGCGTACACAAATTTACAACATTACGTAAATTTCCTTCATTGAACTTCATTTGAGATTATTATTATTATTATTATTATTATTATTATTATTATTATTATTATTATATACGTATGGTCCATTCCAATAAAATGTCGACGTCATTGGATAAGAATAACACCTCGATCGGCCAAGGCAGAATGTCAAGGAGGTAATAAGAAAATGGGACGCCCCTGGGGAAACCCGCTCTACTTTATAACAACACTGTTAAGCTGCTTCCTTTTTCCTGTTGGAAGACTCTCTTAGTGAGTCAGAGAATAGTCTTTAACGTTACAATACTCAGCTTGAACCATTCCCATAGAGAGGCATATCGTCCCTCCCTGTGATGTAGTCAGAAAATTGGAGGTAAATGAGTCCTTCAAATATTGGCACGAAACACTACCTATAGAGAAGGAAATAGTTTCGTGGCATAGTCAGGAGGAATCAGAAGCCACCACCAAGTCCTGGACACGATCACAGGGTCCCTTGAAAAAATAAGCGTGACATATTATTACATAACACAATTCTCTTTCCCCGACCACGAAAAACAGAAAACTACTGAAACCTTTTACAGAGGGGTAAATGACAGAGAATCGTATTAATTCAATATATAAAATTATATCCCCAAACGCGTCACATACAGGTAAAATAAATATAAGAGTCTGTCAGATACTATGTCACGCAGGAGGTTATAAAGTTGTGGGATGAATGATGATGATCGAGAACCCACGCAAGGTTATGGGACTTCCAGGAAAAGTGATTAATTTAGCTTTTTTTTTTTTTTACGCAAGTGCCTTGCGGGGACTGAGGAAGTTAGGGAATGCCTAGTAGGTGGTGAACTTGAAAGGAAGAGGAAGAGAAAGGGTGATAAAGAAATGTTTTATAGGAAAGGAAGAAAGAGAAACTGGACGAAAACCTTGATAGAGAGAAGGAACAGAAAGCACGATGGAACTAGAAGGATATGGAAAAGGAGAAGGAAACGAAACTGGAGAGGGAGAGAGAGGGAAACGGAACTGGAGAGGAAGAAAATGAGAAGGGAAGGAACTTGAGGAAGAAGGAAATAAAAAGGAAAGGGAATTAGGGAGAGAGAATATGAAAGGAAAAGGGAACTGGGGAGAGAAAAAATGAGAGGGAAAGTGAACTGGAGAGGGAGACAAAGAAAGGGACAGCACACGCCACAAACAAACCTATTCACATTATGTACATTACAGAACTGAACTATATCATATTCCAATATAGATATAGATGAATTGTGTGAATGAAGTTTATTTATAATCCAATAACACCTCATCACTTTAATTATTACCTACCGTCAAGGATGATTTCTCTACTCCCACCACCAGAGCAGCTTTCTCTCAGAGCAGGCAGGCAGGCACACAGATACCATCCACACACTATATCATTTAGGGACCCTGAATGTGATGTAGTAAAACAATTGGAGATGAATGAGTCCTTCAAATATTGCCACGAAACGCCACCTATATGGAAGGAGTTTGTGTTGTGGCATAGTCAGGAGGAATCGGAAGCCTCCAAGTCTCATATACACCATCCATGCACAGTCACTGCCTCATTAATATCAACTGGACCGGTATTAACTCTGACCCTCATCTCTCCTTGTCCATCTGTAGCAAAGGGTAAAAACACATCTTACCCTTGGATCCGGGAGCTTCTAAGGCTGGCGAGTAAGATAGTGATGATGTAGCTAAAGTTATAGTTACAGTACCTCAGTTTAAGAACCCTGTTGGGATCGTGTATGAGAATTGGAGGCATTTGATTCCTCCTGACTATGCCACGAATCAAGCTTCTTCCATATAGGTGGTGTTTCGTGGTAATATTTGAAGGACTCGTATATGTACCTCCAATTTTCTGACTATACATTACAGGGTCCCAGTGAGAGTGTATGAGACTGGAGACAAATTAATGGCAAGTATTCAGGAAGGAAGATATATACAAAGGGGTGACAGGGTGAGGGTATAGAAGACAGACACAGGGTAATACATACATGGCAAAACAAAGCTGGGGTACATGAGTAGGATATTCCCAAGCAGAAGGACACCAGGAAGTTCATAAAGAAACATATAAGACGATCAAGTAGGTATGTGTTGTGTTGTGTTGTGTTGTGTTGTAGGAGGCGGGAAGACCAAAAGGTGCATGGGGGGAGGGGGAGCAGGAACAAGGGAGGAAAGTGGCAGGAACAGGAAGAGAGAAGAGAAGGGAGGGAGGGAGGGAGGGAAGGAGGGGAAGGGTGCAATAGGTGGCAGGGAAGGTTATATTCAGTTGCTCCAGGTTATGAACATCTCACCAAAAAGAATTTCCCTTGGATAAATATAAACTTGCTGCCAATAATTATTATATGCATGGTAGGAATACTGTTTACTTCAATATTATACTTATACTTATACTTCCACTCCCTGGGTTGATAAAAGGAGGGTTGGCATGTTGGATAAGTGTACAACAAACGTTACTAAAGAGAGAGAGAGAGAGAGAGAGAGAGAGAGAGAGAGAGAGAGAGAGGGCGGGGCACTTCGGGGGATAATGGTGGAGTGAGGGAGTGAGGGGAGATGCGGAAGTTGTGAGTCCAAGTAAGAATGGAAGGGCGACCACGTGTGTCTGGAAGGAGTTTGTGGTGGGTCCCAGGAAGTTGGAGTATATAAAGGTTGTCTTGACCTGCCACTCCTCACATCTACTTCTTCCCCTCCAAGTCAACAGTGAGTACCTATACCTCGTCTGTATCCATTCCTAGTCGATATAAAAAGTGAATTTCTATTACGATCATAATTAATGTGGCACAACTATAAAAATGAAAAGCACAAAATCATTGCACCAATTTGTGATATTATATAGAAAGCTAATCTGCTGTGAAGTTCAAGTTCATCGTAACTGATAATTAGAAGAGAAAATAAAATTATTCAAGACAGTAAACTTTTTAAAACTATTAGGACTGGTATAGAAATATATTTAATGCCTTCACCCCAATTATAATTGTACATTAAAAATTAATGAGTTTGTGTGAGCTCTGCTGTAAGAAGTGAGTTTGTGACTCATCCCCATGATTTCTATATTAATCATATATTTTTACTGTATATACTTAATATTTTTTACTTGATAAAATAGTTATAATAAGTTTAATGAGTGATATTATTGGTGTCTCCCATATAGGCTGTAGTGATGATGACAACAACACGTGTGGCTGCTGTGGGTGTGTTATGTCTGTGTTTGGTACAGACCTGTTTAGCTGCCAGTCCCTCAGGCAAGGCCAGTCAAAGGTTCCTCCCTGGTCTGTTTTCTGGACTGATTGGTGGTGGTGGTGGTGGTTATAATAACTACTATCCTCCCTACGGTGGTGGATACGGGGGTGGACACGGTGGTGGATACGGGGGTGGATACGGAGGTGGATACGGAGGTGGATATAATAGACCTCCTTATGGTGGTGGAGGCTACGGAGGATACAGGCCTCCATATGGTGGTGGAGGATACAGGCCTCCATATGGTGGTGGAGGATACAGGCCTCCATATGGTGGTGGAGGCTATGGAGGTTACGGAGGCTACAACAACCACCACAATCAGATCGGGACTGCGTTGGGAGCTGGTTTAGGAGCGGCTGCTGGGGCACTACTGGGAGGACACATCTCTAACCAAGTCCATCAACAAGGCTATGGAGGCTAAATAATCAATGGCTCCATCAACACCCGCGGCACATAAGTAGTATTTCCTCGGTCCTTCGTTCTCGGGTCAAATTTGTTCCGTTCAGATTAATGGATGATCCTCAAAACCTGTAACTAATAATAATAGACTGTATAATTATAGAATTGAGGGTAGCCCAAATTTGACCTTGCCTAGGATTGGAGAACGTGTGTTATAGTGCCATGTCTGCCCTGCATGATATAGTGGTGGTTACTTATGTCTCCTATAATCTCCATCACCACCACCACACTATCACCATCATTAGTCTCCAGTTATCTCTCATCTCTACTACACCAATCTCCACCACCAACAACACTATTACCATCATTAGTCTCCTGTTGTCTCCCTCATCCCTACAACACCAATCTTCAGTCATCTCCACCACCACCAACAACAACACCAACACCAACACCATCATTAGTCTCCAGTTATCTCCCTCATCTCTACAACACCAATCTCCAGTCATCTCCACCACCACCAACACCACCACCACCACCACCACCACCAACACCACCATTAGTCTCCAGTTGTCATCACCAACATCACAATCACATTATTATAGTCATAAACATAATTCATTGCTATCCTCAACACCATACAAGCTGCTCAGCGAATCTAAAGTATTTCATTGCCAGTCTTGCCACCACCCTCGTTTCCATGTATACGTTTTCACATCTATATATATAAGTCTAAATTATCTCTTTTCCTCGTCCTTGTTCCTCCATCTCAAACCTCTCTCGTCAACCAACCTCCCACCCACCTTTTAATTTTCCTCGTTTTCCATACCTGCACAGCATAACACACTCTATTTCCACCCATGGCCAAGATATACATTAAATATATTGGCCTTGTCTCCACCTATACTTTCAACCAACTCTCATGCATCATATCCATCAACTCCCAAGTCACTGATGCATTTTGAACAAGTTGCATAATTATATTCTTTGCATGGTGTTTACTTTATTTATTTGTTGTTACTTGATCGGTATATGTTGTTGTCCACGAAGGCATTATTATTATGGGTTCATTATGCATGGGTTACCTCCTATACTTTAAAAGGACAGAGGATATATTTCTGGTACATTAGAGCGTTTTGATTCCTCCAAAGTATGCCAGGAAACAGGACCAAACATAATGGTGACCTGTTGCTGGGAATAGTTTGGAGGATGCATTATCTCCAAACACTATCATTATATCCTCTCCTTAATTAAACACTTCACCTGATGGCTGTATACATTCATCTGATGGCTCTATACATTTATCTGATGGCTGTATACATTTATCTCTGTGTGTTTGTATATTCTTCACATTCCGGTTTTAATTTATTTAATTTTTCTTTTATTTACACTGCAGTGTTTGTTTCTGGGATGAACAATTCGATTCCCAAACAACAACAACAAAAACAACAACAGCGATGTTTCATTTAATAATAAAAGCAAATCTTTCACAGAGAAAAGTATCTTTATTTTCATGCAAGAGAATTACAAAAATAATAAAATAAATAATAAATCTAGGAATGTAGGAATGTAGGTTGTATTTTCACGTGAGAAAGTGTACAATAAACAAAATAAAACTAGAATAAATTAGTAAAAAAAATATATGAAGTGTTAATCCAATCCCGGGAACTCTTTACCCTGAAATATTATATATATCGTAACAATAGAATAATTATGGACCCTGTGATCGTGTATGAAAAATTGGAGGCATCGGATTCCTACTGACTATACGCCACGAAACAAGCTCTTTCCATTTAGGTATAATATAGTGTTTGGTGGCAACACACACACACACAAACAAACACACACACACACACACACACACACACACACACACACACATACACGCACGTTACATCATTCGTTTTCAGATTACATTGGTCATACCTTATCGCTGACCTCAATAAACATAACATTGTCACTGAGAATAAATGCAATTATTATTTTGTAAAGCGTCAGTTCTAATAAATGTTTCTGAGAAGCATAAGTGGCAAAGGAATAAAATGTAGGTGGTGATGAAAGTAAAGTTGTGATCATAAACACCTCAAAAATATACGAGGGACCTTTGTTCAGTCAACACACGACTCTATAACAACATTCTCTGGCAACACACACACACACACACATGCGGTGAGCATGTGATCAAGACCAGTCGAAACAAACATACACACACACACTCCTCCATATGTTTTAAACACACACACACCTTCAGTTTCCCTGTAGTCCTTCAAATATTGCCACCAAACACCACATGAGGTTGTTTCGTGGTAAAGTCAGGAGGAATCAAAAGCCTCCAATTCTCATACACAACCACAGGGTCTTTAATTAATGACCATTTTGAAGACGATAAACATTAAGGGACCATGTGATGTAGTCAGAAAATTGGAGATAAGAGAGTCCTTCAAATATTGCCACGAAACACCAACTATATGGAAGAAGCTTGTTTCATGGCATAGTCAGGAGGAATCAGAAGTCCCCAATTATTGTACACGTTCACAGGGTCCTTAAACGAAACTATATAATAATTATAACATAACTAACTAATAAATTAACTACATACAACAACTATTATATTTATATATGCAATATGGTAACTAACTAACAAACTAACTAAATAAATGATGAGCAGTTTTTGAAGGAAGGAATGGAGGTGACGTGAACCAGAGTATAGACGTCCCACAACACAACACAACACAAATCTCTACACATCCCTTCACAAAGTATCTATATATATGTACTTTAGTTATCAATTAATTTTAGGCGAAGTAAATGCTAGTGGTTAGTCTTCTACAGTCTTACCTTGTCGTTTACCTTGACATCTACCTTGAACAGTTCTCCCTCGGTCATTATTTACTTTCACTTTCACCCACTCTCCGTCTCTCTCTCTCTCTCTTTCTGTTTCTTTCTCTCTCTGTCTCTCCTAACATTCCTTCTCCTCTGGGACTGCCAAGAAAAGTAGTTGGCTGTAGTAAGCAACTTTATCTGAAAAACAAAAACAAAACAAAAAACAATAAAATAAAAATCAGGGGTTAGATATACAATTAAAACTCCCCACACTTCGCCCTCGAAAAATATAAGTTACACTTAAAATATTCTCAATGCAGTTTGAACTCAGAGAAGCGGAACGTTCATGTAAACAATCATTAAATATCAGACGTGCTTGATATTCCATTAACTTGTGTACAGAGAAAAAAAAAGTTGGTTAATAGTTGTGAAAATCATAGATGTGTTGGATTAGATGTGATTATGATAATTTTCTCAGTTAACGTGGCAATTTACAGAAGATTCATATAGTATTGAGTGAACAAGCATGCATTTATTAGATAGAATATACAGATAGAATAGATAGATTTTAATAGAATAGATAGAATAGATAGATTTAGATAGAACAGATAGATATAGATAGAACAGATAGATATAGATAGAATAGATAGATTTAGATTTAGATATATAGATATAGATAGATTTAGACATAGGTACTGTAGTGTGTGAATGTAGCAATAATTATAATATATATCCGAATGCACCCATGTCTTCCCCGTGACCACGACCCCAACTTTTACTACTGTATATGTCTTTCCTTACCCATAAACCAGGTTAAAAATTTGGGCTTATCCTTTCTGTGGATGGCCAAATAGTAGACGGGGAGGCTAGTAGCGATGACGACTAAGGATGCCACTACTTCCATAGGTTGTCTGATGGCCGGGAACACAGTCAGGAATATCCCAATGATGAAGTACATGATGGGGAATCCGATCCATACCTTGTCAAGAAGTAATAGAGAGAGCGAAAAAATGGTTGATTGATTGAGGGTCATAATACAGTTGCCTATTTGTTTTGTTTTATCTTACTCAGCAACCAGTCCTGATAATATTATATACCCAGTAGTCTCTCTCTCAGTCATACATACCCACAAGTCTCTCAGAATAACAGAGAGAGAGAGAGAGAGAGAGAGAGAGAGAGAGAGAGAGAGAGAGAGAGAGAGAGAGAGAGAGAGAGAGAGAGAGAGAGAGAGAGAGAGAGAGAGAGAGAGAGAGAGAGAGAGAGAGAGAGAGAGAGAGAGAGAGAGAGAGAGAGAGGCACAATATAGGTTAATAGTTCTTTTGGGATCAGTGGCACAACACCTATAAATCACTCCTGCCCCTCTCCCACCTCCTCCCGAAATAACCTCCATTGCTTGAACCATCAGGACAGAGCTATTGACCCCGTACCCTTATTTTATTTGTATTTATTATTAATTTTCAACGTGTGCCTGGCGACTACTGAGTGATACTACGAGGTATTGGACGCTTTACATACATGGTCTCATTTGATGAATTGTGTGGAGTTAGATGGACATAATACACACTTCTCCTGTACACTTGTGGTAACCTAACTATAGTATAATTATTATCTAAGTGTCTTATCATATGGTCTTAATAATAATAGTGTCTTGATAATAGTGTCTTGTAATATGATCTTCAGTGTCATTTCAATAGCCTGATGAAAATGTAACAGTTCTTTAAGGTTCTGTGTAGATTTGAGACCTTAACTAAGATGGTATGAATTGAAATATATATATATATACACACACACATTCATTACCAGCATGCTTATAACAACAGGCCACGAAACAGACAAACTATAATTGTATTAAAAAATAATCCACATCTACATGAAGAAGAAGAACAACAACATACCTTAATAGGCCTGTGCATATCGGGATGTTTGATGCGGAAGTAGAAGAAGGTGGAGATACACAGGAGACCCATTAGGTTACCACTGAAGGAGATGTAGTTTATGAGTACACGAACATCAGACGTCATGAACATCACCATAGAGATAGACGCCTGCAGGGGAAAGGAACCATTGTTAAGTATTGATTGATTGGTTGGTTGGTTGATTGAATGGTTGATTGATTGATGGATTGACTAGTTGGTTGGTTGACTTATTGATTGGTTGGTTGGTTGGTTGAGTGGTTGATTGATTGATGGATTGACTAGTTGGTTGGTTGACTTATTGATTGGTTGGTTGGTTGCCGGAATATATCATATGTGTTTCTTATTATTTCATGCAGTGTACGAGTAAGGAGATATACTGTATTTAGTAACAAAGGAACACAAAATACAACAGATACAGGGGGGCTGCTCGGTCACATACAACAACAACAACAACAATAACATCAAGAACAAATAAACAAACAAACATGAAGGGATAACGAGACTAACCGTAAAGATGAGAGCAGTGATTGGGGTGTTGTTCTTGATGTGGACGTAGGACAGAAACTTGGGTAGCTGTCCCCGCCTGGCACTCACGAAGATAAGACGTGAGGCAGAGAGGGTACTTCCATTGAGAGAACCTCCAGTAGAACACGCCACGAAGATAGGAATTACCCACGCCACAGCTCCAAGGGTTAGTTGTCCAAAGGTCTGTGTGGTGATGGAAGGAAGAGCTAGGAGGTGTGGTAGGGGTGGTAATGGTGGTATAGTAGTGGTGGTAATGGTGGTGGTGATGATGATGGTAGTGGTAATGGTGGTGCATGGTGGTGGTGATGATAGAGGTGGTGAGTATATTTAAAATAATGTTATAATTATTTACTGTGGCAGTGGTGCTATGGAATGTGTGGATGTGATGATGATGATGATGATGATGATGGTGATAGTGATGATGGTGGTGGTGGTTCCTTTGGTAGTTAATTGGAGGACACCCACAACATTTTATTATATAGCAGTAGCAAGTCTGACCCGAGGATGGAGGAAGGGAACAATTATTATTACCCATGCGATAGAGCCAATAATTTATAACTTAGCATCAGTTTCAGGTAAGGGGAAATTTATATTCTTTATGGGAACTTAGAAGGTTACTAATTCCTCCTAACAGACCTCCTCAACGGTACAGTCGCACACTACAATCCCTGGCCCACCTCAGTCCAAGCCAGAAGAGATCTGAAGCAGGCGGTTTCTGGACGACAGCCCACCAAACCATCACGAGGACATTTTGAACCAATGGAGGCTTTGGGTGGGCTGTCGTCCAGAAACGGCCTGTTCCAAATATCGGGTTTCGACTCAAGTGCATGGAATAGTGATTGTGGTGCGTGGGTGTACTTACAATACGTACTAATAGTGGGTCTGTTTTGTGACACAGTTTGGAGGAATCAGGACTTTCCAATTCACTAACAGGAAAATCTCTCCTCAATTATGGAACCCTGTGATGTATTCAGAAAATCGGAGATATACCAGTCCTTCAAATATTGCCATGAAACACAATCAATATGGAAGAACTTTGTTTCGTATCATGGTCAGGAGGAATCAGAAACCTCCGATTTTCCTAGACGATTACAGGGTCCTTAATCACAGCTATATACAATTACCACAGTTACCACACCTAACACGGCCATACATATAGTCACCACCACGCTATATAGACCTATATAATTATACCATATACCCACCACAGCCACAGCAGACGAGGACAACATCTGTACTGAGTCAAGAACGGTGAAGAAGGCCACGTTGGTGAGGATATAGATGGTAATGACGATGGTCAAGGAGATGGTGATGGCACGGGGCATGTTTCTGGTGGAGGAGGCAATGTTGTTATTATAATGGTCATATACTGTAATGCAGATCAGAGTGTCTATAGTGAATACCAACAACAACTTGGTAATATAATCTGTTCTGGTCTAAGGTATAATTAATATGCAAGACGAGGATTCCTACTACCTTACTTGTGACTGATGATAAATATTCGGTAATATAGAATGTCTGTACAATTGCAAAAATATGTATTGCAACAATTTTTGGTAGAACATTTAAGTTTATTGATGTCCATAGTTGTTTGTAGCCAAATTGTAGGGATGATATGCATATAATATGTGACGTCTTAGAAGGTCAGGATGGTCTCTGAAAGTTTCTCACACTTGACGAATGTGAGCAAGGAGTTCCTGTTCTGTTCGTTCATTATCGAGTTCCCATTCACTTTCCATCGTCGCCCAGATATTTTCAATGAGATTAAAACTGAGGATGCTGAACAAACCATTCCTGTTCGATTTGAGCTGCCATGGTGGACGGGGCACCGATCTTGAATGAAATAAAGTAGTGATATTCTGTCATCTTCCTTATCTCTCCTACCCCTAATATTTCACCTCTGCTTCACTCCCTATCACTTGTTTCTCTCACAAGTCAAACTCTTAGGTCATCTACCACGAAATCCAATATACAGTAGTCTTATCTTTTCCCTTCTCTTCGCTTTCAGTCAGAAAGGAGGCAAGGCTTTTTCCTTGCATATGATGAGCCAGAATAACACAAAATTGTAGTTGAATGTATACTGTTTATATATTACGCTCTCTCTCTCTCTCTCTCTCTCTCTCTCTCTCTCTCTCTCTCTCTCTCTCTCTCTATATATATATATATATATATATATATATATATATATATATATATATATTAGGTTATATTTAACTTTCTCGATTTTCAGAGGATTATAATAACAGATTTCAGCTTCATATCAGAGACTCGATCTACACATTTGGGGATACATTCGTTTCTTGATAGTTTTGGGACAACTGATATATTCTTTTCTTGATAGTTATGGGACAACTAATATGAAATACTGTGTGGAAGCCGGAAGGTTTATATGATCAGAGTTTCATAAATCTGTTATATCACACAATAAAATCAGCTATTTATATTACAGGTAATCATTTAGCTCACTAAGTATGTGAAATATGTTTTAGAAAAACATTCATAACACTGATAGTTTATTTTCGCTTTTGCTTTTAAATGGATACTACTCATCAACAACGGGTAGAAAGGAACACAATGTTCGAATCGTGCTTGTGAATCTCTGAAGCTCCAAACCTATCAGTGTTACCAGATGAAGAGAGCACTACACCATCTCATTGGTGGCTGGCATGTCTCCGTTTCATTTGCTCGGAACTGTACCTTCCAGACTATAAATACGACCATTTTCGTTTTCATATGAAAATTGAAGGTAAAT